>JAIEZT010000084.1:30598620-30767578 GCA_019594935.1 Periophthalmus modestus
GCTTCTGCTACTACTACTACTACTGATACTGCGGAATACGACTACATTACACAAGCTCATGAAACTATAGTGTACAATGAGGTGTGATCTTAGTGAACTTGTCTAATAAATGTAAGTCTAAATATGACTATACCTACTACGCCTACTACTACTACTACACTTACCTACTACCATAACAAGCTCGAACTACTACAATGAGTGTGTGTGATCGTAGTGACCTTGTCTAAAATTAAGTCTAAATATGCTACTACTACTCACTACTCCTACTACTACTACAACTAACTACTACTTACTACTGCAACACATAATTTTCCTTGGTTTAATCTGTCTTTTTTTTTGATGAGAACCCCCCTTCATGACAAACACAAACGTTTAACAGCAGGTGCAAGTATTAGACTACGAAAAAATTCCATGTAGTGTTTTTGTTACTACTACTACTATCACTAGAGCTGCTAAGTACTAATGTTACTGCACAAATCTAAAGTACAAAAATATAAAAGTGCACTTGTCCTGTCCCCGTGCGCGTGGGGGGAGCGGGTTAAAAAGGGAAATGGCCATGTCTTGGGCGTGTGCCATTATCAATACAGACCCTGATTGATGTGTTTTGGAACGGTAAATTCTGCAAATATCAAACCAAGCCTACGTTTTCATCACAGGAATAGAAAAGTAAACAGGCGGATAATGTCGGAAATCGATGTTAACAGGGGGTATATACACACAAATTTTAATCTCAATGCTCATGGTTCCACCCTTGTGCTGTCATGAAGTGTCGTTTTTCACTCTGTTACCTTTGACCTTTTGTACAGTAGAGGTGGGCAATTCAATGACTCTGCAATTATCCAAATGATTGTATTGAAGGTCTGTGCAGTTTAAAAAACACAGTGGAGCACTTCCTTAGTATTTCCACAGTGATGACATCACGAGGGTGGAGACGAAGTGGTTTGCAGTTTGGAGAGAAGAACTCGGGCCTAAATATGCAGGATGTTGGTGTTAAGACGAGCTGCAAGGGAAAACAACTCTAGGTCTGTTTGTGCATGAGGAATTGGGGGGGAAAGGTTTTTCGGGAAGTGGATATTTTGGGATTTCCGGAGGATTTTGGGATGTCATGGGGGGAATTGTTTGTTTTTTTTGTTTGTTTTTGTTTTGTTTGGAGGGGGGGGGGGGGGGCCGGAGGAGGAACGGGATGCAAGGGGAGGGGGATGGACGGACAGGACGGAGGAAAGTTTGGAGGGGAGTATGTGGGCGGACCGCCGGCAAAGGAGGAGGAGGGCGGAGGGGGGGGGGAGGGAGGAAGGAAAGGCGGGACGGGGGAGGGGGTGGAACCGAAGCTGGAGGGCCGGGCGGGAGTTTTGAAGGACGGGAAGGGGGGGGGGAGGGGGAGAGGGCGGAAACGGGGCGGAAACGGGGAGGAGGAGGGGAGGGGGGGAAGGGAGGCGGAGGACGGCCGGAAGGGGGGGAAGGGAAGGGAGAGGGAGGATGAAGGAGTAAAGGAGCGAACTCTAGGGGAAAGGTTTGAGGAAAGGCGGGGGGAGGGAGGAAAAGGCCACGGGCCGGCTGGACTATGGAACCAGATGGAGGGGGACGGGGCGGGGATCAGCGGAGCGCGCGCAGTGGGGGAGGAGGGGGTAGGCGGGGAGGGAGGGGGGATATGGAAACAACCTTATAAACATAGCATTCAGAGGGCAGATGTGGTGTAATGTGGCTCCTTTAAAGTTTAATTGTATCGATACTTAAAGCATGCCGGTACTATGGATACGGTTTCTGGGTGGTAGCATCATTCAGGCTCTGCCTATTTGGTGGAGATGGTTATTTGCTGTGGAGTAATTTTTCTATATTACATGGATTATAAAAATGAATGAAATAAATGAATAAATGAAAGAATAAATGAATGAATGAATAAATAAATAAATGAATAAATGAATGAATAAATAAATGATATGAATGATAAATGAATGAATGAAAAAATATATATAAATAAATAAAAAAAAAATGAATGAATGAATGAATGAATAATGAATAAATAGATCATAACAGGAATGAATAAATGTCCTGCCTAAGTGAATGAATACATGAATGCCTGAATAATAAATGAATAAATAAATGAATGAATAAATGAATGATTAAATAAATGAATGATTAAAATAAATGACATGATTAAATAAAGGAATGACTAAATGAATGAATGAATGTGATAAATTAAATGAATGAATAAATGAATGAATAAATAAATGAATGAATAAATGAAAGAATTAAAGAATGAGATGAATAAAAATGAATGAATAAATGAAAGAATAAATGAATGACTAAATGATGAATGATGAATTAATGAGAATGATGAGTGAATGAATCAATCTTAAAAAACATGCAGGGTTGCTTGTCTTGGCCCGGTTGCTCTTCCTGCTCGTCTCTATGGAGATCAACATGATTAATGCCGTATAATACGTGAACATTCTAGGCAAAACGATAACATCTCCATGGCGACAAGCAGGTGAAGGACCTTTAAATTATTCATTGGTGATATGTTGATGAGATTAAGGAGTGGATTTAGCGTTTGGAAAAGCAAACATCTGAAACTGTGTGTGTTTGTGTTCAGTTTGTATCAAAGGAGCTGTGCCCGATTTTTACTGAGCTAATTCATTTTAAACAGTTTGCAGTGGTCCAGAGTTACTCCTCACTTATCTGGTGCATTCAGAGCGTCCTAATTATTCACCCTGATGAGTTTATAAGCATTTTTTTCAGCTGAGCAAAGTTTTGCCATCACAGTAGCAACAACTCTCATGCTAAACAGCGCACTTCCTGATTTTCGCAGATCCTCAAAAACCTGGACGACTGAGGGACTCAAAGAAGATCTATTGTTTTGTGTCGCTCTATAGTTATAATGTACAGGTGGCCCAAAAGTCACTGACACTTTTAAATCTTCAGTAGCTCCTATAATTCTTAAGTTATACTCACCAAATTTTTGCAGTAGATAAACTGAACCTTCAGAGATTTTTGGCAATATATACGGTTATAATTGTTCACTTACATTTGAACTTATCACGACGTAAACTAGGGGAAGTAAAAATGATCAAATTTTTTTAAAATAATCTTTTTAAGTGTCCACCATTTGTGTGTTTGTCTCTGAACAGCCTGATCCACACACACTTTACAGAACATTTAAAGTATTTTCCGGGCTTATGTTTCTTATTTGATCCTCGATGTTACGTTTTAAGTCGTTTATTGTCTGAGGTTTATTCACAAACACCTTTTCTTTAAGATAGACCCACCAGGAAGAAATCAGGACTAGTCAGGTCTGTGGAGATCACATACTGCCCCCTGTCTGTGAAAAACACTTATTATTCCTTTAATGGCATTTACACTTGGGGCATCTCTGGTATTAAAATGTCGACGGTAACACCGCTGGGTTTGTGAATTTGACCCATGTGACTCAAAGTACCACTGTACAATGAGGGTTCGTTCCTCGGTGCTGTATTTGCTCATATTAATGTCGGAAGAGTCGTTCTAAATGCTCTGAAAAAAAAAAAAAAAAAAAATTTAGAAACAAAAGAGTCATGATTTTTTTTCCAACTGTGTACACCCGTGAACCATTATGTTATAATTTGCACATTTTAAATCACAATATTCATCTAAAACGACTTAATAAAAGAAACAAGTCCGCTGCGGTGCCCAGTGGAAAGCTGACACCGAACCGGCATGAACGTCATCACAGCAAAGAGTCATCCTCCTGTCGTGGAAAAACTGCAGCGAATTGCAGATTTTTTGACCACATGACACTGCAGAATCCTACACGTATCATCAACTAAGAAAATAAAAGAAGTAAAACCAGAGCAGTGGGAGTATGCATGTGAAAACGGGGGCAATATACCTTGAAATAATCGATTAAACATTGCTTTAACATGTATGGACAACCTCCAGAAGGTACATGAGAAGAGGAAACAACTACAACATGATTAAAAGCTCTGAAATCTAAATAATGAACATCAAACTTGTCACAATTACAGTTTTCTTGCATCCCAAATCTCACATTATTATGACATGATTATTATATTTTTTTCCAACCACACTGGCTTCAACTTGACGTTAGTGCAAATAAGAAAATGGCGTCTGTGGATTTGTGACTGATTAACAAAGAACCCTTTGAACCCCTCCATCTCTTCAGAATTAGCTGTCAAATGAGCGGCTTTTATGTCCGGGATGAGCAGTGTGGACGTGTTTTAATCTGTTTTTTGTTTTTCCATAGATATTTTCCTGAAGAGCTTCCCCGTGGGTCCAGGCGAGCTGAAGGAAAGACTGTTCATAGTAAAAACGGAGGACGGAGGCTTGTCTGACGAGCACATCACAGCGCTCAGAAGGTGCGGCCAGAAACCGAGCATGTTAGCTAATGTTTGCTAGTTTGTGTTCACCGTCTACGGAAAACACGCAGAGTCAAAAAGGATGGTGTGGCTTATGTTTTTGTATAATGACAGTAACATGGAGTTTTTTTTCAATCTCCTGCTGTATTTATTTCTACATATCTATATGAAAACTTAAAAAAATCTGTTGCAGAGCCCACATGTCTCCCTAATCGTAAAGCGTTTTTATTGCGTGAGAATCAGGAAGTGTGCAGTTAGCATTGTGGTTCCAATCCTCTCCAAGTTTATTTGTGCGGCACATTTTATAAACAGGGCAGTTTCTACATAATCGTAATATAAAATAGACATTTAGGTATAAAAATGAGCAGAATTGCATTTTGGCATTTTGGAAAAAATTTATAAAAACAATAAAACTAGAAAAAAAAATATACAAGAATAAAAGACACAGAGTACTTAAAACACTCCACTATGGGGGCTGTTCAGACTCCTACTCAAACTACTACTACTGCTACTACAAGGCTACTACTACTATACCAGTTTGTGTCATCCAAAATCCTGCAGCTGCTTTGTATGCGCTGTGTACGGTGTCTCGTAGAGGTCACAAAGTGAGTGAGTTGTGAGCACTGATGTTTTTTTGCTGCCAGGGACAGAAACGCTCCATGTTTTTGAAGATATTCCAGTATACGAGACCTCCATGCTGCCGTTTCACTTTGAAGGCAGCTTAAATGGACACAGAATTATGCATTCGTCCCAACTGTTGACCTTTCCTCAAAGTTTGGTTTATTTAAAGGGGCACATTATGTAAAATTGACTTTGATGAGGTTTTAACCATGTTATTGTGATTTATGTTGTATTTTGATTAATTCATGGAGGTTTGAGTACCTAAAAACGCATAATATGTCTTCTTTAAAAGTTACGTGGTATGATTTGTCTTGTTAAAATACTTCTGTTCACTTTTATACTTCTGTTATGGGAGTAATATTGTAGGATTGTTGGAATTCACTTCTAAACTTTTACTGCAGTAATTATCAAGTTCTACAGTTTTTATCCCAGCTTTGGCGATAGTGTAGTTGTGTCCCTGGGCAAGACACTTCACTGACCCTGTACATATATGACTGTGGTCAGTGAATGGTGGTGAATGGAGGGGCCAGTGGCACAGATAGACAGTCTCACTTCCACCAGTCTGTCTCAGGACAGCTGTGGCTACAGATTTAGCTTAGAACCATTATGTGTTGGAAATGAATTTTTAATGGATTTCTATAGTGTTTTTGAGAAGCTTGTCATGTTTAAAATGGCAATTATTACATATATTTTTATACTGCTGTTTAAAATGTTTGACAAAAACACAATGGGCGCAGCAGCTCAGTTGGTGGTGTGATTGTCCACTGGTCCAAAAGGTGGCGGTTTGAATCCCGCTCTCGATATAAACCTCATTGGTCGAGCGTTCAGATCCACTGACCCACAGGTTGGCGGTGAGATTTCAGCTCCCACAGATGAATGCTGTTGTTGTGCCCTTGAGCAAGACACTTAACCCATCTCCCTCTCCCAGTGTCTGAGTACACGGGTGTATGAGTGTGTGTGAATAAGTGAGTGGTTCCTTGATGCAAAGTGCTCTGAGTGCCTCGAAGGTGGAAAAGCGCTGTATAAAAATGCGACCATTTACTATTGACCTTTATCCTCAAATTGGTCAGTCACGATTTTCAATTCAATTTTGTTTTGTCTTATTAAAAACATTTTTTCCAATATTAACAGAGCAGCTTAGTAATAAAACTTTCATCTTGGTGGTTATTTACGGAGATGGACACTATTGACAGGGCCTCAGGAGAACTGGGGCCAGGTAAAGTAGACCTCCACATCGCTGGGTTTCAGACGACATCACAATGTTTTAGAGCCCAATAATATTTGATACAGATGGAGGCAGCTAAAATGAATATGGGGCGACAGTAGCTCAGTTGGTAGAGTGTTTGTCCTCTGACCCAAAGGTTGACGCTTCAAATCCCGCTCTCGAAATAAACATCACTGGTTGAGCGGTCAGATCCACTGACTCACAGGTTGACAGTCAGCTCCCACAAATGAATACTGTTGTTATGTCCTTGGGCAATACACTTAACTCACCCATTAACGTGGAACCTAACACTTAATCGCTTAATCACTCACTTAAATGCTACAATATGGTGTTTTAATAGCATTATCTACTGTTCCTAGTCCTTTTTTAATGGAAATTTTAGTCCAAACTATGTCAGTTTGCAGCTTCATGTTCAAGAACAGTCAAAAACTGTGCTGTCTCCAGTGGCCACAGCAATTTCAAGCACTACGTGACATCACACAGAACTGCCATTTGTGAATTTACTTTTTTATATTTCTCATGAGAGTACAATATAATGAATAGGAACAACTGGCCTTTGACCCTCTCCCGCATCTGCCCCGCCTCTCCCTCATCTGGCAGTATGACATCATCACATCGAGAGTCTAAAAACCGCCAATACCTGAAGACAGACCTGCAGCACCGTCCTCCCGATCTAATAGTGGACCTTATTTATTCCATATGAAAAAAGTAATATATATTTTAATACAGAACAGATAGCACAGGCCAGAGCAGTGCAGCGTTGAAAGGACCACTCCCAACAAATGCTGAAATATTGATGGGTGCATGTTGTCTCCAGTGACACAGAGCTGGTCTCATGAAAAAGTGAATGGTTTCGGTTGAAAACGAGAGAAAGAAGAGTGAGTACAGAAGGAAGTACAGTTTAAGACGGGTTCAGACTGAGTGCAGCAGAATGGAGAAGATGGCCTCCCCTCTACACACACAAAAAGAGTTTAAAACAGACCTATTCTGCCAAACTTACCCACTTTTCAGCTTTTAACAATATTGTAGCCGTCTCTCCCTTCTCATGTACCCTCTCAAAGTTGTATTTAGAGTAAAAAGAGCAGAGCGCCTTGGGACCCCAGTCTGCTGTTCATCTCCATCTCAAAGCTACTAGCCACTCCTTTGAAGATAGTGAGGTACAGATCTTAGCCAGAGAAAATAAATGGTTGGAGTTGGAGTTAAAGAGGATTTTTTTGTTTGGAAAGACAATCCATTTTGAACAGGAATGAGGCCCTTAGACATCACTTATGTCCTATTTATAACTCCACCCTCAGACCTAAATTAAAACAAGGAAAACAATAGGGCGAGTCAGTATGCTAATAACTGTGAGAGCACCCATTAGGGGCCAGAGTGATTATTCTAAATGTGACTCAGGTACAGTTCATACTTAGTGCAGCTCAATAGACCTAACCAAAAAACAGAAACTGCAAACAAACAGGTGTGTTTCAGCGTAGTTAGCTCCTCCCTTTAGACAGATATAAAGCAGTGTCCACGAGTAATCTGACCAGAGCTGAAGAAGCAGCGTGGATGAGCAGGGAAACGTCTTCAGTCTTAAACTTTTGCCCAGCTGACAGATTTGAAATTTCTTTTACTATGGATCATACCTGGACGGCTGAGGGATTACACAGACATCTTGTATTTAGAGTGATTCATGCATGACTGAGTAATCTTTATTCTCCTCTGTTCAAGACGTCATTGCTCTGATCTGCCCCGGTACAAACTCACTGCTCTGTACTGACTGTGTTCTCCAACATTTCTTAAATTGTCCTTGACTTTATCCTTGTGTCTGCTCTATAGTTATAATCTACAACACCCGTGGATCATCATGTTATAATTTGGACATTTTAAATCGCAATATTCATCGAAAACGAATACTCAGACAGAAGACTCAGCTGACTTTTATGTTAGAAAACTGCAGTGCCCAATGGGAGCTGAGGTCGCCAAACAAAGAGCCGTGGAGCCTCCTATGGACAGCTCATGCTAGCGAGGAATGGATTTTACACCAAAATGCCTACACAACGCTACCAAATCCTACACATATCACTGATTAAGAAATAAAATTGGAGAAGAAAGTAAGTACGTCACAGTGGGCATGTACCGGTGGCGGTGAAAACGAGGTTGATTGGCAAAATGAGCGATTAAAGATTACTCAAACACGCACGAATCACTCCTAAAACAACTTCGAGAGGGTAAATGATAAAGGAAACAACTATTACTTGGTTAAAAGCTGTGAAAAGCCCATTGTACATAATAGGTCTGCTACAATCAGTGATACGTGTAGGATTCTGAAGCGTATCCATTTTGGCACGAATGTAAAAAGCTGCTCGCGAGTGTGATCTGCAGCTATCCCTGGGAGGCGCCGACACCACGCAGCGCTTTGTTCTGATGTTTACTGCAATTTAGCGCAAAGAGGCTGGCGGGAATTGGCTCCCATTGGTTCAGCAATTTTCCAACTTGGAAGGGAGTGGACCTGTTTCTTTTCAAGTAGTTTTTAGATCAGTATTGTGATTTAAAATGTCCAAAATATAACATAATGATTCAGATTATAGCAGACACCAGGACAATGTTTGCTTTAAAGGTCCTATATTACACAAAATGGACCCTTGTGAGCTTTACGCCATGTTATAATACTGTTACCGCCTCAAAAACAAACCTGGAGTTGTGTTTTGTTTCATTCACACAGTATTAGACTATATTTCCAAAGCTCAAAATGCTCTGTTCCACCTTGTGATGTCATGAAGTGGTAGTTTTCAAGTTAACAGCTGCCTTTTGGCTTTAGTTTAGTAGAGATTGGCAATTCCACGGCTGAAATTATCCAAATGATTCTAGTGGAGGTGCATGTAGTTTAAAAACACACAGGATTTTCTGTTTGAGAGAAGAACTCAGCCTAAATATGCAGTTTGTGTGTTAAATGTGTGAATGAAACACAACTCCAGGTCTGAAACAACATTATAACAAGATCAGAAAACAGCGTAATATGAGCCTTTTAAAAGAGACATATGCAAAGTTGACTTTTATGTGTTCTCACAATTATTTAGTTGAGCTTTCATTTGATTGATTCATGCATGTTTGAGTAATCCTTGTCGACTGCCCTGCATTTTAGCCCTGCGAGCTCGGAAAATTCCTGTTTTCACCCACCCCCTATCCCCGCCCACTTCTTTGCACTTGCTTGCAATTAAGTACCAAAAGTTTAGACTACGACTTTTATATGAAGGGTTCAAAAATGCCACTTAGCCAAAAGAAACAATACAAAACAATGAAATGCTGCTTGTTACAGTCAAACGCCACTATCAGTTCTGCAGTTTTGAAAAGTTTTGCGGTGATCAAAATGTATGTAATAGCACCTAGGAAAATGCATATTAAAATAATGTCTGCATGATTTTGGAAAATATTTGACAATTACAAGTATTATGGTTTATCCCAAGCAAAATTATCACTTCACAACTCATTTAAATTTGCAATTATGTAGATGGTTCAAGGCTCTCAAAGCACTTTACATCAAGGACCCACTCACCCATTCACACACAGACACTAGGGGCGAGGCGGGTTAAGTATTTTGCCCAATAACACTCATTTGTGCAGGCTGTAATTGCACTGGTCAATGGATCTGATGGCTCAACTAATGATGATCATGTCTAGAGCGGGATTTGAACCGCCAACCTTCTGATCAGCGGACAAACACTCAACCAACTGAGCTACTGTCGCCCACTGAGCTTCTGCCGGTCACATTTTTACAGTCGCACCCACTTAGTTTCCATCAGAGGAAGTACAGGAGGGGGCAGAGGTCAAAAAGGAAAAACATGTTCCACAAAAAACTGATTCATAATTTAAAACGGGACTAAAAGTGCGAGGGCGCCATATGTGTGTTTACGGTTATGTCCCATCTCCGGCATTTCAAATACAGCACACAAAAATCAAAAAGTATAAAGTGTTTGACCAGATTTCATCGCTCTGACATCTTTGTTTGTTTATTCATAAGTTATATATAAAAAAAGAAATGCAACATGGATAATTCATAATTTTCAACGTAGTGAATTCTAAGTGGAGCGCAGTGCAGTTAAGTCTTATTGATACTTTTTTAGCTAAAGTCATCAACGTTCCCTAGGAGTGCGATGCTAACTGTAGGCACTGCTCTGTCTGAAGCTCTGTTACTCAAGTTAAACCACGATCTGAGCTTTAGTTTAACAAAAACGTGAAGGAACTGACTAAGCTGAAAATGTGTTGTTTAAATTCAGACTACCTTCACGAAACTGCTGAACATTCCACCATAGACATACATGCAGAACCCCTCAGTGTGATGTCATTGCAAAGCATCAATAGTACGCAGTATTCCGGCTTTAAAGGATCCACATTACTCCATTTTATGATCTATGTTATAATGTTGTTTCCTCATCACAAACCGACCTGGAGTTGTGTCTTGTTTCATTCACATATTTTTGAGTAACCCTGATTTATTAGTCTGTACATTTCCAAAGCTCAAAATGCTCTGTGTCACCTTATGATGTCATGAAGTGGTAGTATTGACGTTAGCAGCTACTTTTTTACCTTTAGTTCAGCAGAGATTGGCAATTCCAGGGCTGAAATTATAAGGATGTATGTTTAGAAACACAGTGGAGCACTTCCTGTTTTACCACATGATGACATCACAAGGTGGAACAGAGTGTTTTCCGTTTGAGAGAAGAACACGGAAGAAGCCTAAATATGCAGGGTTTGTGTGTTAAACATTATCACATGACATTAAGACATAAGATGGCTATGGCAAGTTTGTGGAGCCAATCTCTAATTACAGAAGTAGTTTGTTGGATTGCTGAAAAAAAAAACATGTCTGAATATCTAAAAACTGCAGGCAGAGTGCTCCTGTCTCTTTGGAGCCTTCACATTTTTGCCTTTAAAACACTGAATGTGCTGTACACACTGAAAGCATGAAGGTCTGCCACTGAAAATGGTTACTTTTGATTATTATGGGGATACTAGGACTAATTATGGACTTGTCAAAGGCACAGAACGTCTAATGGCATTTCAGTTTGGAGAAGAGGCAAAACTATATTTGAGCTGCTGACCAGAGAATAAGGCAAAAGAAGGAAAACTCAAAAGTGAATCTAGTATTGTCTATTTAGTGAGGGAGATTTTACTTCTGCAAAGTGAAAAACTGTGAGAAAAAGAGAGACCTCGAGGAGAATCACTGTGAAGGAGAGATGCACATGGACTAAACCAGGACTAAACCAGGACTAAACCAGGACTAAACCAGGACTAAACTAGGACTAAACCAGAACTAAACCAGGACTAAACCAGGACTAAACCAGGACTAAACTAGAACTAAACTAGAACTAAACCAGGACTAAACCAGGACTAAACCAGGGCTAACACAGGACTAAACCAGGACTAAACCAGGAGTAAACCAGGAGTAAACCAGGACTAAATCTAACCCAAGACTGAACCAGGACTAAACCAGGTCTAACACTGGACTAAACCAGGACTGAACAAGGACTAAACCGGGACTAAACCAGGACTAAACCGGGACTGAATAAGGACTAAACCAGGACTAAACCAGGACTAAACCAGGACTAAACCAGGACTAAACTAGGACTAAACCAGGACTAAACCAGGACTAACCCAGGACTAAACTAGGACTAAACCTGGTCTAACCCAGAACTAAACCAGGACTAAACCAGGAGTAAACTAGGACCAAACCAGGAATAAACCAGGACTTAACCAAGACTGAACCTGGACTGAACCAGAATTACCCGGGACTAACCCAGGACTAAACCAGGACTTAACAAGGACTAAACCAGGACCAAACCAGGACTAAACCAGGATTAACCAAGGACTAAATCAGGACTAAATCTAACCCAAGATTGAACCAGGACTAAACCAGGTCTAACACTGGACTAACCCAGGACTAACCCAGGACTAAACCAGGACTAACCCAGGACTAAACCAGGTCTAACACTGGACTAACCCAGGACTAACCTAGGACTAAACCAGGACTAAACCAGGACTAAACCAGGACTAAACCAGGACTAAACCAGGACAGGCTGTAGACGTGTCCAGGACTGACGCAGACACAAATGATTAAATTAAATTATTATATTATTTTCTCTGTTTTTAGATACGTGCCGACCATTGACGACGTGGAGATGTACAGATCTCACAGGGGCCCAGTGTCGGAGCTGCACGTGGTCGACCAGTACATGATGGAGGTGGGTTTTTTGACTCAGAGGAGAGGCTGATGGGCAGTGACGGCAGCTGAGGAGGGCTGGGTCACTGTACTGATCTCAGGGCATCTGGAGGAATATGTGTTTCTACTGGACTGTAAAACTAGTGCTAAAAACGTCAAAATGTAAATGTATTTTACTGCAGAAAAATAACTATTAGATTTATCTTATGCAAAACAGAATTTTAACCAGGAGTTCTGCAAAACTAAAACGCAAAAGTACATCACTTTATCTTAACTTAAATCCATTTCATTATTACACACAAAATTAAAGTATTAACTAAAATACTCACTTTACAGTTTATATAAAATGCTGTTTATAGTTTTTATCATACTCATGGGCTCTGGACCTTTTCCTGTAATGAAAATAAACCCGTCATGATAATTACTGTAACCACTTATCGTTCAGTGTATGAAAGCTGGAAGAATATATTTGGAATAGTCCCTTTTTTGGCTAATTGTTGGTACATTCTGTGATTTATTTGTTGCAGCTCATGTTTTTTAATGTTTTTACTGGGAGTTTCTTGCATTATTTAAATCTTAATCAGCGGCACAAAGAAGTTTTAATATTAGCGTTTATTGTAATATTTCTCTGTAGTGCTACATAGTCCTTTAAAATGTGTCTTTAGATTTTTCTGAATAATATTTGTTTTATATTATTGCATCGCTATGGCAACGGCCCTCATCTTTCATTATTCATAAAACAAGGATACAGTTTTGGACTTTTTGGCTGTCATGTGGGGGTAGATGGACCACCGTCTTGTAACGACGCAATACAAAAATGTTATGTTGTAGTACTAAATAAATCAGCAGTATTTTAATTATTATTTTATACAAAGAATTGGAAAAGTGTGACTTAAGTGTGGGGTTACTCTGGGGTTTCTGTGTAGATACAATGCACTTACCTTCTCCCCTCACAGTTTAAAGTGTCAGCGTTTTCACCTCCTCCACAGTCTCACTCTACACCAGCACCTCCTCAGCAGCAGGCCTCTTTAAGTTTTATTTTATTTTATTTATATAGCGCATTTAAATACAACTTAAGCTGCCCAAAGTGCTTCCCATAAAAAGTCAGCTCATAGAAAAAGTTTGCCCTGGGCTCACACCTGCTCCGGCTCAGTCCTGTTCTGTGCAGGGTTGTCAGATATTTACAGAGAAACAAGCAACTACGTCATTGAAAAAAAAGCCGAAAACAAGCGACCAGAACCGTACATAAAGAACACACAAATAGCTAAACGTCTTGTGTCAGAGCTGAGCAAGCGCTAATGAGATGCATGAATATGTATTTGCATATTTAACATTTAAAGCATGTACAGTACAGCCATTTCAATCAAAATTATGTTATATTATGATGTGAAAGTGCCACTCAGGAGCAAATCCCAGAAAAAAAGAAGCTCAAAGTCGCTTTAAAGAGGCAGACTTGGCAACTGCAACATTAAACACAATTGAATTTGAATGAATGGATGCCTGCACTTTTTGAAGTACTATAATTTTCTCCAAAAATACCAAATCTCCTGTTTTATTCTGCATAAAAACTGCTAACCCTGTAGTTTAGATCTGTGCAAACGTGTTCTGAAATGCGATTCTTGTAGTAGTCAGTTCAGATTTCAGATTTGAAGCATTTCTTAGCTTATACTCTCCAAATTTGATCCTCAATAAATTAACCTTTGAGATTTTTGTTTATTGTCTGAGGTTTATTCACTTACACTTGAACTTTCACTAGTCCCCAGGGAAGAAAAAAGGACCTAATCAGGTCAATAATGTTTTTCAAGTCTGCCCCCTGTTTGGGTTTTTCACTCTGAATTATCCAACACCTTTACATGGCATTTGAAGCATTTCCGGGCTTATCTCTGGTATTAAAATGTCGACAGTAATACCGCTTTTTTGTGTTTTTGACTGAGGTTTACTCAAAGTAACACCTGTACAATGAGGGATCGACCCACGGTGCTGAAATCAGATGTTGTCAGGTCTGTGGAGATCACATACTGCCCCCTGTCTGTGAAAAAACACTTATTATTTCTTTTAATGGCATTTACACTTGGGGCAACTCTCAGTGACTTTTGGGCCACCCTGTATAAGCAGGGAAACCCCACATGTGTATGAGGTTCATGTAATACAAAAGACTGTATAAAGAGGTGGACTAAGAGTGATGTCACCCATAGTGTTCGGCTACAGTCACATGAAGCTCCTCGAGGCCAGCGGTTACAGGGGTGAATTTGGAGCTGACATCCCTGGTTTAGTAGGGAGCGGGCTCTTAGCAACGCTGTCAGTCAAACCTGTTACTAAAGCTAGCTGGAGCTACCTCGGAAAAGAAGATGCCTGATTTGTCTGTTATTAATGTTCATATCATCTTATTTTACAGACACAATAGCCAAATAAAAACACCAGGATCATGTAGAGCGGGTTAATATGAACATTTTAAGACCAAAAATGACAAGACTGACTGCAGCAGTTACAGAGAGAGGGGCGACAGTTTTTAAATAGAAATTGAATTGAAGCCAGAAGCATTGCCATGCTCACTTCCTGTTTGGAAACCGGTTCGCAGGTTAGCTATGTCCCTTTATATATACAGTCTGTGGCAAAATGACTACTATTTAATTATTATTATGTAGACTAAAATGAATATGAGAATAAAAAATCACATGTTATTTCTGTAATCAGCCTGAAATGTGCCTAAATGTGCTTAAATGTGCTTAAATGTGCTTAAATGTGCCTAAATGTGCCTAAACGTGCTTAAATGTGCCTAAATGTGCTTAAATGTGCTTAAATGTGCCTAAATGTGCCTAAATGTGCCTAAATGTGCTTAAATGTGCTTAAATGTGCTTAAATGTGCCTGCAGACGTCTGGGTTGAGCTTCAAGTATCGCTCTAAAAGTGGATAAAGCGAGTGCAGAAATAACAAATGATACCACAAATTATAGTCTTTTTGATTTTTGTTCATTTATCAACTTTTTGTAGCTTCTTGTGAGTCTTATAACTGATACATTCTCAATATTGAGAAGTGCACTGTGTAACTTTCCATGTAGAGGGTCTGCTACCTGCTTGTTGCCATGGAGATGTTATTGCTTTGCCCAAAATGATCCAAAATATTACATTAAAACATATCCATCCTGTATTTTTTCACTAACAGGTGTTTTTACTGGTGAAAAAAATGCCTTGAAAAACACTTTTTAACAATAAACAACTGTTGAATGCCTACTGCGGAACATTACATTAATGTTCTCCATGGAGACAAGTAAACCCTTAACAAACCCATATAAAGAGGTGAATACTGTTAACTTTATTCTGGTAATTATCCAGTATTTTTTCCACTTACAGATGTTTTAATAATGAAAAAATACCTTGAACACTAGCAGTAAAAACAGTAATTTAACAAATGCGAAATAGTTTAAGTGAAAAGCCTTACTGCGGAACATTCCAAGAACATCTCCATGGAAACAACTAAACCCTTAAAAAACCCAGACAAAGGGGTAAATACAGCTGACTTTATGCTTGTAACTGTTCATAAAAATGACCAAAATGTACCAGATAAAACGTCTTATTCTCTCTCTTTGGAAACTTGTTCAACGACTGAATAAAACAGTGACCTTAAGCTGCTTTTATGATTCATCAGAAATGCTCCGTTTGGTAATTTGATTATAAGAGTTTTTACATATTCTGCAGGCTTTTTCTGCTGGCTTTTTCATGTGCACAAGTACCCACAGAAGTACAGGTAAAAAATGTAAGGTCCAATATTTGAGAAAAGACCAAAATATCACCTGCTAAACTAATACAGGAGGTTTATACATGTGAGGACAGGCTGGTCCAAAACTAAAGGGTTCACAGAGGGTTATACAGAAGGAGAATACACACTTTTTCAAAACTTTACGGAGATGTGAGTTCAGATGGCCGTGATTGACAGGTGGTTTAGCCAATCAGGGATGCACATGGTCTATCAAACCAAACATGGCTGCTTACGAGGAAAAAAGAAAAGAAAAAAAATCACAAAGGACTGAAAGGATTGTGGATTCCTGCAGAGTCAATGAGCAAAGCACTAAAGAAAGAAGAAATTTCACTTTGTTCAAAATGATGGCCAACCAATGAGCTCCTTTGTTTCACATGTGTCACTGAAATGAACTATTCTGATTGGACTATTGTCAAAAGTATTAAAAATCTGACACTAATCGATACTAAAACTAGTATCAAAACTAGTCAGTAATTTAAGCAAGTATCAGTACTGAAAAAAAATCACACAACTGGATAAAATTTGAGTTTTCCTGAAGAAATCTTGAGTTTTATCATTATCATCACGTAACTAGTGTAAGACCACATGGTAATTAACAAATACTATTATTTTGTGTTTAAAGTTACAATATTGTCTTAAATAGAGCTTTTTAAATTATAATTTGGGTATTAAAATCGGTATCAAGTCTATTTTTAAAACCCACCTATTTAGAACGGCTTTTAACACTTAGTGGCCCTGTGACACTTTCTTTATTTTAATGGTGTAATGTGCTTTTTCGACCTATTTGTATGATGTTTTTTGTTTTTTATCTTGTTTTTAATGTTGAACAGCACTTTGGTCGACTTTGGTTGTTGGAAGGTGCCATAGAAATAAAGTTTGATTGATTGATTTTTTCTAGTATCGAAATTGAGTTTTTAGTATCGTTACAACACTAGATTTGACGATACGATGGAGGACGTGGGGATCAGACCACAGACTGTACAAACACGTGGACTAAGCGATCAGGCTGCAGTCAAATGAAGCTCATCGAGGGTAGCGGTTATATCGGCCAATCTGGAGCCGACCGTGAGTATCATAGCAACCAAAGAGCCAATCAGGAGCGAGACTGTTGAAGGTAGTGCCGCTCTCTCTGTAGGAGTGACAGTTTTTCAATGTAAACTGAATTGAAGCCAGAGCCTGAAACGCGCCCATGAACACTTCGGTGGCTAGCGTGTTAGCTTTGTCCATTCATATATATACAGTCTATGGATCAGACTGATATCTCTATAAAAAATACAAAGGGATAAGTCCAGTCTGAGGAGAGGATACCGTCAGAATTGTCGCCTTTTCCTTTCAAATTCTTGCAGCTGTAGTTTGGACTCTTCTTTGGGGAAATGTTGTTTTGTAATGCATGTGCGTGTGTACCATAGAGTTTTAGAGCAAACATTATACCACAAAACCTCATCCGTTTTGCACAGAAAAGCCGGTGAACACCTGAGAATGCAATTACGTTAAACCCGGTGACTAATGTTACAACAATTTTAGCCGGGAAGGAATCAAATTAGCACCGTTCGCTCGGCGCAGCATCAGCGCGATCTGCTAAGCCTTCATTAGACATTCAAAAATGTGTTCAGAAATCAGAGGAGCAAAGAGGTGATATGTCCCAGGAACTGCAAACAACACAGATTAGATGTTCTGAGTGGGTCTGGTTCACAGTAACAGCTTAAATGTCCCGTATTTTAAAGGTACACTGTGTAACTTTCCTGGTGGAGGGGTCACAACCTGCTGCTCGTCTAGTATTTTTGCAGTAACACCTGCAATTGAATTCATGCAAAAAGTGTCATTTTAATGCCATACTGTGAAATATTTGGAATTCCGATCGCAAGTATCATAGCAACCAAAGAGCCAATCCGAAGCCACGCCCCTTCCCCTCTGCACTGCGCTGGTTTAGCAGGGAGCGGGCGCCTAGCAACACTGTCAATCAAACCTGTTGCTAACGTAGGAGTGATGTCAGTGATTAATGTTCATGTTTTCATTTACTGACTCAATAATGCCATACTGTGGAACATTCCAGGCAAAGCGTCAAATATGAAGACATAAAAGTCAAATTCATTAATTTTCAAACAATAAAACAGAACAGTCTAAATTGTTGGATTTTTGACTAGGCCCATGATGCATAATTGAAATGAGGGGCAGGTAAAATTACTATTATAATTTTACCTGCCCTGCACCTACCTTTAAATACTATTGTTACTGAATATTTGTGCATATACTTAAAATACTCACTTCAAATATTCATCATCAGTTCATTGTGATGTCACCTACTACACAGCAGTTTCTTGTAATGAGCAGATGGGTACGTTTACTTGGACAGGAAAAATCTGCTACTACTACTGCTACTACTACTACTGGTACTACTACTACTACTACTGCTACTACTTACTCTTACTTTTCTGCTGGATCTGCTTGTCTCCATGGAGATGTTATTGCTTTGCCAGGAATGCTACAAAATGTGGCATTAATTAATCCGACATGCATATATTCAGTACTTCTACTACTACTACTACTACCGCTACTACTACTTACTCTTACTTTCAGTTGGTAGTGTTAGCAGATCTGAAAGTTGGTGGTTCGAATCTCCCTCTCGACATAACCGTCATTTTTAGAGAGGTCAGATCTACTGCTTCACAGGTTGGCGGTGCAATTCCAGCTCCCACGAATGAATACTGACGTCGTGTCCTTGGGCAAGACACTTAATCCACTTCGATTTTGATTTTCAGTGTATAAAATCTGATCTTCAAAGACACCTGCGACACGTGACTTTTAGAATAACTATATTTGAAAGACAAAGTACAATGCATTTTAAATCCTACCATTTTGTTTAATTTGCCATTTTTACATAATTACATCCACTCATGTCGGACGTAGCTGTTTAATCTGATTACTCCAGAAATCAGATAACGATCAGATGTTTCATGTGCGTGGACGTAGACAGCGTGGGAGCCCTGCAGCCTGAGTGAGCATCTTGAGACATATAGTGATTTATTGGAGGTCAGCATTCACTGAAAGGTCGACAGCTTCAGCCAGTCGTTTCAGCGTCTGGGAAAAGGTGCTGCCTTCACTCTGCTCTCGGTTTGATCCCGGGTTAGTCCTGCTCACTCCTGACTCGGTTTAATCTTGTTCTGGTTTAGTCCTGGTCCAGTTCATTTTTTACTTCACAGAGATAATAAGTCTTAAAACTCAAGGTAATAATGTCTGACCACCACCAACACTAACTCACACCATATGTATATACAGGCACAGGTGAAGTGTCTTGCTCCAGGACACAACGGCACTAAGCATTGGTCCGAGTGGGTTTCTAACCAACAAACAATAGAAAGAGATGAATATAATATGACAGTGATGGACGTTGTGTGTCTGTGCTGCAGATGTGTAACATCCCGTACCTGAGTGTTCAGCTGGACCTGCTCCTGACTCTGAGAGAACTCCCCGTGTCTATGAACGACCTGCAGCCGGTCAGTTATACACATATTACTACTAGTACTACTACTAATACTACTAATACTTCTACTACTGCTAATGCTGCTACTACTGTTACAACAACTGCTGCTATTACTACTGTAGCTATTGTGGTTACAGCAATTACTATTACTACTGCTGCTACTACAATTACAACTACTACTATTACTACTGCTGCTACTACAATTACAACTACTACTACTTTTACTACTGCTGCTACTACAATTACAACTACTACTACTTTTACTACTGCTGCTACTACAATTACAACAACAACTACTACTACTACTATTACTACTGCTGCTACTACAATTACAACTACTACTACTATTACTACTGCTGCTACTACTGTTACAACAACTACTACTACTACTACTACTGTCACTATTGTTGTTACAGCAACTACTATTACTACTGCTGCTACTACAATGACCAAGTACTACTACTGCTCTTACTACTATTACTACTGCTGCTACTACAGTTACCAACTACTACTACTATTACTACAGCTGCGACTACTGTTACAACAACAACAACTACTACTACTACTACTACTGTCGCTATTGTGGTTACAGCAACTACTATTACTACTGCTGCTACTGCTGTTACAACAACTACTACTACTATTTCTACTGTTGCTGTTATGGTAACAGCAACTACTACTACTGCTATTACTACTGCTGCTACTACAATGACAACAACTACTACTGCTACTGCTAGTACTGGTGCTTCTTCTGCTAACAACTCCTCCTCCTACTACTACCTCTACTTCTAGTACAACCTTACTGCCCTGCTACTCTACGACTCTTACAACCACTATTCTTTCTCCTCTTCAACCTCCTCCTCCTACCACTACTACTACTACTACTACTACTACCACTACCACTACCACTACCACTACTACTACTATTTCTACTATCACTACAACAACTTACTACTGTTGCTACTGCTGCTGCTGCTTATGCTGCTGCTACTAATACTCCTACTACAACTACTGCTATTACTACTACTACTGCTACAACAACTATCCTCCTACTCCTAATACTACTACCACCACCAACTACTCATACTGCTGTTTCCTGTACTGCTCGTACTACTGCTGTGACTCTGGCTGGTTTTATTATGTTCTAAAATAACCAGAAACTTGTCAAAACTTCCAATTAAAGTCAGTTTAGCTCAAATTTGCAGTGAATAAACGTATTTTTACTGCCAGACGCTACAACGAAAGACAAAACATGAAAGTAATAATGTGCCAGAGCTTCACAAATAAGACTTTTTCATGAATGGTACAAACTGACATTAATAAGAGAGTTTCTCTCTGGTTTAGTTTTACATTTGAAGAGATGGAGGAGCTGCTGTGAGCGACTGTGTTTAGAGCAGAATTTAAGACTCTTCACATCACTTACTACGACTAAGTATTACTATTACTATGACTACAACTATTACGACTACGACTACTACTACTGCTACTGCTATTAATGTTACTACGACTACTACGACTACTACTACTACTGCTGCTACGATTATTATTACTACTATTACTGCTGCTGTTACTATTATTATTACTACTACTATTACTACTACTCCTACTATTACTATTACTACTACTTCTACTCTTCTACTACTTCTATTACTACTACTACTGCTACTACTACTACTACTATTACTACTACTCCTCTTTCACTTCTACTATTGCTACGGCTACTACTATTACTTCTACTCATCTACTACTATTACTACTACTTGTACTACTACTACTACTACTACTATTACTATTACTACCACTACTACTACTACCACTATTGCTATTACTACCACTACTACTTCTACTCTTCTACTACTACTGCTACTACTACTATTACTACTATTACTACTTCTAGTCTTCTACTACTACTAGTATTACTAGTACTAATACTGATACTACTACTATTACTACTAGTACTACTTCTACTCTTCTACTACTACTATTACGACTAGTACTACTACTACTGCTACTACTAGTATTACTAGTACTACTACTGCTACTACTACTATTACTACTAGTACTACTTCTACTCTTCTATTACTACTATTACTACTAGTACTACTACTGCTACTACTAGTATTACTAAAAAAACTACTACTACTAGTACTGCTGTTATACTGCTGCTGCTACTTCTCCTATTACTACTAATACTAGTACTACTACTGCTACCACTACTACTTTTGCTGCTACTACTTCTACTTGTACTTGTATTATAACCGTGGCTGGTTGTATAATCGGTCGAGCATCTGGTTTGAAAATCAGCGTTTTTAGATTTATCCTGATGACCCTTCACGAAAAAGCCGCTGATGTTTAAAAGTACTGATGTTTAAAAGTACTCTTAGACTGAGTAGACGGAGTGTTTTTGTCTTTGTTCAAACTAAATGATCTTCAAACACGACCAGAAACTCGCCAAAACTTCTGAATTCAAGTCAATTGAAGTCGTGTTTGCGGAGCGTAAATATATTGTTTCTTAATGGCTGAAAAAAGCGAGTACAAACTGCATTAATCACAAAGGCTTTCTCCTCCGCTTTAGTTTTGCATTTGAAGTGATGGGGGAGGTATTTCTATTCGGTTTGGTGCTTTGTTAAGAGTCTTGAAATCAGGCGATACTGGAGCACCACTTTGAGACCTCACTTTGCCATGGCGACGCAGACACAGACACATCTTAATCAAATCAAGTCCCCTTTTTGTCGTGGGTGTAAAAACCGAAACAGATTTTATCCTCATCAAACGCCCCGCAATAAAAAGCACTCTGAGGTTTTCACGCATAAACTGCAAATCAAAAACTAATATGTGCTCGGTTAAAACAAAACAAACTGTAAATACATTCTGAAAAAAAAACTTTCAAAATGCAAAAGGTTTAGGAAACATGTAAAAGTTTAAAGTTTGTACGGCGTAGATCTTATTTGAGAAGAGCCGGATCTCGTCTGATCTGAGAAGTGAAGCAGGGTTTGTGCTCTTAGGCAAGACACTTCCCCCGACCAAGTAATACTATGACAAGTATCGTGATACTGATCTGATAACAAGTAATACTATACTACTATTGATTGAAGCATCCTGATATTGATCTGATAACAAGTAATACTATGACAAGTACGTGATATTGATCCGATAACAATACTACGACAAGTATCGTGATATTGATCTGATAACAATACTACGACAAGTATCATGATATTGATCTGATAACAAGTAATACTATGACAAGTATCGTGATATTAATCTGATAACAAGTAATACTGTGACAAGTATCGCAATATTGATCTGATACAAATACTATTGCAAGTATTGTAATATCGATTGAAGAACCGCGATATTGTTCTGATAACAAGTAATACTATAGCATATAGATTAAGTGATATTGCGATATCGATTGAAGTATCATGATACCGAGTAGCACTATAGAAAGTATCGTAATATTGATCTGATAATAAGTCATACTATAGCACGTATCGTGATATTGATTGGACACAAGCAATACTATGACAAGTATCGTGATATTGATCTGACACAAATACTATAGCAAGTATTGTAATATCGATTGAAGTACCATAATATTGATCTGCTACAAAAGTAATACTATAGCATATTCATTAAGTGATATTGCGATATCAATTGAAGTATCATGACACTGAGTAGCACTATAGAAATAATCGTAATATCGATCCGATATAAATAATACTATAGCAAGTATCGTGCTATCGACCGAACAATATCGTAATATCATTTGAAGTATTGTGACATTGACTCGATAACAAGTGGTACTATAGCGAGTATCGTGATATTGATCTGGTGATATCGATTGAAGTGTTGTGATATTGATCCAATACCAAGCAATATTATAGCAAGTATCGTGACATTGATCCGATACCAAATAATACCATTATGTATGAATGTGGTGTGTGAGTGTTGTTGGGTGGTCAGAGAGGCAGATGGCGCAAATTGGCAGCCTCGTTTCTGTCAGTCTGTCCATTCACTCACACTTTCATGCACAGGTATACGCAAACATGAGGTGGGTTAAGTGTCTTGCCCAAGGACACAACAACAGCATTCATAAGTGGGAGCTGGAATCGGTCTGCCAACCTGTGGGTCAGTGGATCTGCCTGTTCAACCAGTGATGTTTATGTCAAGAGCGGGGTATGAACCGCCAACCTTCATCACTCGACTGACCTACTGTAGCCACAGCTGCCCTGGGGTAGAGCGACTCACCACCACCAGCACTCACACACCACATTCATACTAGGCAATGTGGGGGAAGTGTCTTGCATAAGGGCACGACAACAGTTTCCCGTAGTACTGCTGCCTCACTGTCCCATCCAAGTCCTAACCAGGCCCAGCCTCCTTAGCTACTGCGATCAGACAAGAGCGAGCACAAAAGTGACTTCTAGATGAATATACAACTTCAAATTCGATATTTTTTACTTTTGTCTCATCCATTTATTTCCTTGTAAAAAAAAAAAAATTAAAAAATTTAAAAAAAAAACAGCTGCAGATGCTTCCATGTTGTGAAAATACACTCCCACAAACCCAAACTTTCATTTAATACATATTTAAAGAGTTTATATATATATTTTTTTACGATCTTGTCTCAAACTTCCGCACTTTCAGCTCCACTGCTCCGGCCCTAATCTCTCGTCTGCAAATGAAGAGAAACAAGAGGCAAAATCTCCGTGGCGTGCTTCAGTGAGTGTAGTAGTCATTCCTCACTGTCTCTGCGCACAGCCCAACATATTGTGAGCTGTCGAGAAGGCTCCAAATGATAGATCAGCTATTTCATTACGCTTAGTGTTTTCAGCCTACACGCTTGTACTTAATAAAAAAGCGTAGATCTAAAATGAGATTTCAGATACCCAAGTTGTTGTTATGCTTTGCACCATGTTCAAAATAAAAAATGCTCAGAGGATTTGCAGGTCAGATAAGTCGATGCGCTGGATAAATGTATGTTCTAGCTCTACGTAATGGCTTCAGTTTTGAATACTTTTTAATAACTAACTATTCGCCCATAGCGTCATTCAGTCTTTGTATTTATTTAATCACAAGGGTGTACACGTGTCATTGGACAGCGTGAGGTCGACATTCAAAACAGATGGGCCAAAACATTTTAAAATAAAGTTGTTTTTTTTTCATTTTGACTGTTTATTGCACGGAAAACCTTAGAAAAACATGGGACTTACTGTTCTTCACAAACCTGACTCTTATTTGGTCTGGATTAGGCCTCCTCTTGCTTGTTTCCATGAATATTTAGCTATTTTGGCTCTAACCTTCCACAGTATGGCATCAAACTCATCTATATCCATGGAGAATGTTTCAAAGTATAGTAGAGTAGAGTGACACCTCCATAAAGTTACATACTGTTTCATCTAAGCCAGGGTTGGGTAAACTTTTTGACACATGGGCCACAGTGGGTTCTAAAATCTGACAGAGGGCCCAGTCCAGGATATATATTTGTATATATCACATTAGAGATTTCTCCTGTAACATGCAGCAAAGCCTGAATATGAAAGGCTCATTGTACAAATTGTTTTCCAAATGCATCTTTTAAAAACTCGCCTTCGGAGAAAGGCTTGCTGCTTTTGCTAATTTGAATGACAGCAAAAAATTTGCCCTGGTACTTTGATCGGACTTCGGTGAAACAATATTTTGTTGTCCACTCCGTATTAAATAGTCGGCGCTGAATATCCACTTTTCTTTTTTTTGATAATCTTATTTTTGCAGAAGAGCTGATAAGAGAATAAGAGAGAAATACAAGGTTGATGTAGCTGAAGTGCGTCATCTTTTGGGAAACGTAAATTGAACAAGATTTACTCTTACCTATTTTAATATAATTTGGTCACGTTCGGTGGGCCGGATTAAGACCAACGGGCCATGTTTGGCCCCCGGGCCCTAGTTTGCCCACCCCTGATCTAAGCATTTATGAAGACTCGTGAAGTGGGCACAACACTATAGCATGCTTCCTTAGACTTTTTGATCTTGGGTTGTCTACACTCTGGGTTAAGTTTTGATCTTAAATGTCACGTCCACTGCTCCAGATGAGTTAAAAACAACATTTAAGAATGGGTCAAATGCAAAGGACAATAACAAAATGTTCAAATTCTCTTGGCTTTAAAATATGGTACAACAGACTGTCTGCTTTGTGCTGTCTGCATCTAATTATAATACGTTTTATCCTCTGAGAATCAGCAAGTTCAAGGTTAGCATGCTAGTTGTTGTTAGCATTACCGTGATGGCAAAACTCCACTCTGCATTTCTGAAAGTTGTGAAAAGCGCTTATAAACTCATCGCTGTGAATAATTAGGATACTCAGAATGCATAAGGTAAGTGAGACATAAGTTTGGAGGTGCTCTGAAGACAGTACAAATCTGAAGTTTTAGCCCAGTTTCACTTGTGGAGTTCGTGCAATCATAATCCCTCCCATTTCGATTTCGTTTCTATCACCCGAATGAAATTGTGACTTTGCGATTCAAGATTGGAAACAATATTTTCTCCTGTAGACACAAAATCTTCCCTGACACCCACAATTGTGAGACTGCAAAATAGATACAGAGGAATGGAAAACATCTCAAGAGTAGAGTTTTTATACTAACTGGTATTTACTGAAAATTGTACACACACTATGGCAGTATACAGCCGCCAGCCACATGTTTCAACTACTTTTTGGTACTACGACTATGAAGTACTTGTGGGCTTCTAGTTATGAGCAACACCAGTGATTTTTGTTTTGATCTGATCCCAAGTAATACTATCACGATACTGATTTGATAATAAGTAATACTATAGCAATTATCGCGATATTGATGGAAGTATCCTGATATTCAGTCCCAAGTAATACTATGACAAGCATCGTGATATTGATCCCATACAAATACTATAGTAAGTATCGTAATATTGATTGAAGTACCGTGATATTGATCTGATACAAAGTAATATAGCAAGTATCGTGATGTCGACCAAATAACATCGTGATATCATTTGAAGTATTGTGATAGTGACTCGATACCAACTAATATATCAAGTATTGTGATATTGATTGGACACAAGTAATACTGTAGCAATTATCGTGATATTGATTGAAGTATCCTGATATTGATCCAGTACCAAGTAGTACTGTAGCAAGTATCGTAATATCGATTGTAGTACCGTGATATCAATCTGATACAAAGTAATACTATAGCACATTGATTAAGTGATATTGCGATATCGATTGAAGTATCATGATACCGAGTAGCAATATGGAAAGTATCATAATATTGATCCGATACAAGTAACACGATAGCAAGTATTGTGATATCGATTGAATAATATCGTGATATCATTTTTGAAGTATCGTGATATTGACTCCATACCAAGTTCTGCTATAGCGAGTATCATGATATTGATCAAGTGATATTGATTGAAGTATCGTGATATTGATCCAGTACCAAGCAATAATGTAGCAAGAATCGTGATGTTGATCTGATACCAAGTAATACTATATTAAGTATCATGACATTGATCCGATACCAAGTAATACTGTAGCAAGTATTGTGATGTAGCAAGTATTGTGATGTTGATCTGATACCAAGTAATACTATATTGATCCGATACCGATACCAGTGAGCATTAATTGCATTGAAACTCCTCTTCTATAAAAATGACCTTGGTGATATTATCTTTGCTCTATCCCAGTTTGAACTGATCTAAAATATATGTACAAAACTTTTTCCAGATTCAAGATTATGTTATTGTCATAGAAAAACAGCAAAATTATGTTTAGAGCATCAAACACGGCATACTTATAATCAGAAAACTGTATTTTTGTAGATTTTAAGTATAGATATTTATACTTTTACTGTGTTATACTTCTAATCTTTACTATTTGTCATTCAGTATCGATATATCAAAATTTGGTATCAATACGGTATCAGAGCATGAATAAGCTGCTTTACTACTGTCAGAGACCATGTGATTAATGGGTTATAAATAGTTTACTAAGTGCTTCTAAA
This sequence comes from Periophthalmus modestus, assembly GCA_019594935.1. Classification (NCBI taxonomy): domain Eukaryota; kingdom Metazoa; phylum Chordata; class Actinopteri; order Gobiiformes; family Gobiidae; genus Periophthalmus; species Periophthalmus modestus. Next base: position 30,626,279 of record JAIEZT010000084.1, read on the forward strand.
CAACTAACTAGTGCTTATTAACATATTATAAACAGGACCCAAACCGCTAAAAAAATACATAAATAAACTAGCTTGCTTCATAATACACATTTTTCTCCTCTTTTCACTGCAGTTGTCCCTTTGGTAGGATCTGCAGTTTTATTAAACCTGACCATATGGTGCGGGTATTGTAGCTCACTGACATAGCATTAATTTTATTTGAAAGATCTTTGTTGAAGGCTGCAGCTCCCCGTATCATTTCCTTCCCTAATGCATTTGGCAAAGGCTAAAATCAGCCCTGTGTTTGTGTTTTTCAATTGAGTGCTGGTTAAACAGTGGAAAATGGCCATAGTCTAAAGGGAGATTTGTACATGACACAGATGCATACTAAATACCAACGAACAGCACGGCTCTCATTAAGATTCATTATGTGAGGTTAGATGAGGTGCTCGGGTAAAATGGAGGATATGGAATTATCAGGAGAGGTGGGCAGTATGTCACATGGAGGTTCAGAAATATCAAAATAAGACACAAAATGCAAAACTGCAAAATAACAAGACTTTAATCAACAACGTAGCACCAAACTTTCCAAATTCCAAACTTTGAAAAAAAATAAAAACAACTGAGCTTCACCGACCACAAGATGTTTTTTTTCCCATTTACATTCTCTGCATCTTCTTTTCTCACTTACAAATTACTAGTAAAAGCATTCTCCTCTGTCGTGTCCACGTTACCACCTTCAAAATTATGGAAATATTGCATATACACACATATGTCACGCACACGCACACATACAACACAGACTTACCACATACATTTGTAAATAACTATTACGTCTACAAACCGTGGTATGTTTTGTCATGTCTTGGTATATCTTGATATATCTCGATATGTCTTGTCACGTCTTGGTATATCTTGATATGTCCTGATATGCCGTGTCATGTCTTGATATGTCTAGATATATCTTGATATATCTTGATATGTCCTGGTATGTCCTGGTATGTCTTGATATGTCCTGGTATGTCTTGATATGTCTTGATATGTCCTGGTATGTCCTGGTATGTCTTGATATGTCTTGATATGTCCTGGTATATCTTGATATGTCCTGGTATGTCCTGGTATGTCTTGGTATGTCTTGATATAACTTGATATAACTTGATATGTCCTGATATGTCTTGATATGTTTTGTCATGTCTTGATATGTTTTAGTATGTCTTAATATGTCTTAGTATGTCTTGGTATATCTGGGTATGTCTTGGTTCTTGGTATGTCTTGATATGTCTTGGTATGTCTTATCACCACATGTCACTACTGCATATCACTGGTTACTATGTTTTTTTCTGTCTGACATTGAATTAAAAAATAAATAAATAAAAATCCAAACTTTCCAAATTCCAGAACAGTCCAAACTCAAAACTCAAGGAATCACAAAAATGAACTCACAGAAACACAGGAAAATGACAATGCACCAACAAAGGACATGAGGACACATGAGACTAAAATACTCCAGGACACAAGGCACAGGTGAAATGCAGGAAGGTGGAGCAGGTCATCAACAGACAGGAAGTACATCTTAAGCAGCCAGAACACGTGTGAGAAATTAAAACATGTGAACTATAGAAATAAGACAAAGTAAAAGATGTTGTTTCATAATTATTATGCCTCAAAATTAGTATCAGCATCAGCATTGAGACACAAACATTTCTCTTTCTGAATACAGTTCTAAAGACACTTAACTCACCCTACAAGAGGAAGGGCATCCGGTGTAGTTGATATCAGCATGAAAACAAATATGTCTTTCAGTAGCGTAGTAGAAATGATGCTTGACTATAGTTGATTCCCTACCTAGTTGCTTCTTTACTGTACGCATAGACTGTATATATAAATGGACATAGCTAACCTGCTAGCCATGGGCGCGCTTCCAGCTCAATCGACTCTGGTTCCAATTGCCTTCCTATTGAAAAGGTGTCGCCCCTCTCTCTGTAACTGCTGCTCTCAGGCTCGTCATTTTGGTCTTAAAACGTTCCTGGTATTTTTATTTCATTATTGTACCTGTAAATCAAGATATGAACATTGATAACAGACAAATCAGGCTCCTTCTTTAGCTGAGGTCACTCCCGCTAGAGCTAGCAACAGGTTGGTTTTGAAGTGCTCATTCGTGGTCTGAATCCTAGATATGAAACTCAGCTCCAGATTTGCCTCTATGACTCCAAACCTCGATGAGCTAAATTGAACTGGAGCCGAATGCTGTTGGCAACGTCACAGTCCCTCACTCCACTTATTTACACGGTCTATGATTGTAAAGTAATCATGAAACCCTCTGTTCTCACTATAATCCTGACATTAAAAATCTGGCTCTTCTTGTGTGTTTGTGTTTCAGCTGATTAACCAGACGATCCGGATGTGCCAGCAGCTCTATAACTCCCGCTCCTTTGTGTCTGTGCTGGAATATCTCCTGGCCATCGGGAACTACCTCAACGAGAACGCAGGCAAAGAGAAAGCCAAAGGAATCCGCCTTTCAACCTTAACTAAAGTACGCCTCAACCTCCTGACGGGGTTGGTCAAAAGTATTGAAAATCAGATACTACTTGATACCAACTAGATACTCATTTGAGCAAGTATTGAAACTAAAAAGTCACATTCACAGGACAGAAATGAGCCTTTCCTGAAGCTTTAGAATGATCTTGAGCTGTATCAGAACAAGTATAAGACACATAGACTAACCCAGGAGAACCCAAGAACCCTTTTCTTTTATGATCAGGGCCAAATTTGACCCATTGGACTACTAATTTATCCAAAAAGAATATAAATTTACTTCTAGACATTCTTCAAGCTATTACTAAAAAGATTAACAAAAAAACTACTTGGGTAGTTTTCCAGCTCGGCAAAACAGCATGTGGTCAGCCATCTTGTCACTACCACTCTGGCTCATTTTAGTTCAATATTCATACACTAGGTGTCTTTATGCAGGGGCCAAAAGTGGCACTCTGGGCTTTTTGAATTTTTTGAATTGAAATTTGACTTTTTTTTGTTTGTTTGTTTGTTCATTTTTTTCGGGGCCCGGCCGGGCTCAGCCCGAAGGAGCGACGTGGGGCCGTCCTCACGTGGACCCACCACCCGCGAGAGGATCCATAAGGGGCCGGTGCATAGTGATCCGGGCGGCAGTCGACGGCGGGGGCCCCGACGACCGGATCTCCGGACACGGAGACTAGCTCTGGGGACATGGAATGTCACCTCGCTGGGGGGGAAGGAGCCTGAGCTTGTGCGGGAGGTTGAGCGTTACCGACTAGATATAGTTGGCCTCGCCTCCACGCACAGTTTGGGCTCTGGAACCCAACTTCTTGAGAGGGGCTGGACTCTCCATTTCTCTGGCGTTGCCCGCGGGGAGCGGCGGCGAGCTGGTGTGGGCCTGCTCATTGCCCCACAGCTCAGCCGTCACGTGTTGGAGTTCTCCCCGGTGAACGAGAGGGTCGCGTCCCTGCGCCTACGGGTCGGGGACAGGTCTCTCACTGTTGTGGCAGCCTACGGGCCAAACAGCAGTGCAGAGTACCCGGCCTTCTTGGAGTGCCTGGGGGGGGTACTAGACAGTGCACCCACCGGGGACTCCGTTGTTCTCCTGGGGGACTTCAACGCCCATGTGGGTAACGACAGTGACACCTGGAGGGGCGTGATTGGGAGGAACGGCCTCCCTGATCTGAACCCGAGCGGTGTTTTGTTATTGGACTTCTGTGCTAGTCACAGTTTGTCCATAACGAACACCATGTTCAAGCACAAGGGTGTCCATCAGTGCACGTGGCACCAGGACACCCTAGGTCGGAGGTCGATGATCGACTTTGTTGTCGTGTCATCTGACCTCCGGCCCGTGTTTTGGACACTCGGGTGAAGAGAGGGGCAGAGCTGTCAACTGATCACCACCTGGTTGTGAGTTGGATCCGCTGGCGGAGGAGGAAGCCGGATAGACCTGGCAGGCCCAAGCGTATTGTGAGGGTCTGTTGGGAACGTCTGGCGGAGCCTTCTGTCAGGGGGGTCTCAATTCGCACCTCCGGGAGAGCTTCTCTCTGATCCCCGGGGGAGGTTGGAGCCATGGACTCCGAGTGGGCCATGTTCTCCACCTCCATTGTTGATGCGGCTGCCCGTAGCTGTGGCCGTAAGGTCTGCGGTGCTTGTCGCGGCGGCAATCCCCGAACCCGGTGGTGGACACCGGAAGTAAGGGATGCCGTCAGGCTGAAGAAGGAGTCCTATCGGGCCTTGTTGGCTTGTGGGACTCCTGAGGCAGCTGACAGGTACCGGCGGGCCAAGCGTGCTGCGGCTCGTGCTGTCGTGGAGGCAAAAACTCGGGGTTGGGAGAGTTCGGGAGGCCATGGAGGAGGACTATCGGACGGCCTCAAAGAAATTCTGGCAAACCGTTCGGCGCCTCAGGAGGGGGAAGCAGTGCTTCACCAACACTGTTTACAGTGCGGGTGGAGAGCTGTTGACCTCAACTGGGGATGTTGTCGGACGGTGGAAGGAATACTTTGAGGATCTCCTCAATCCCACTGTCCCGTCTTCCGAGGAGGAAGCCGAGGCTGGGGACCCGGAGGCGGACTCGTCTATCACCCTGGCCGAAGTCACTGAGGTGGTTGGCAAGCTCCTCGGTGGCAAGGCTCCGGGTGTTGATGAGATCCGTCCCGAGTACCTTAAGTCTCTGGATGTTGTGGGGCTGTCTTGGCTGACACGTCTCTACAACATCGCGTGGCGGTCGGGGACAGTACCGCTGGACTGGCAGACCGGGGTGGTGGTCCCTCTGTATAAAAAGGGGGACCGGAGGGTGTGTTCCAATTACAGGGGAATCACACTCCTCAGCCTTCCCGGTAAGGTCTATTCCAGGGTACTGGAGAGAGGAGAGTCCGGCCGATAGTCGAACCTCGGATCCAGGAGGAGCAGTGTGGTTTTCGTCCTGGTCGTGGAACACTGGACCAGCTCTACACTCTCCATCGGGTGCTCGAGGGTTCATGGGAGTTTGCCCAACCGGTCCACATGTGTTTTGTGGATCTGGAGAAGGCATTCGACCGTGTCCCCCGTGGTGTCCTTTGGGGGGTGCTCTGGGAGTATGGGGTCCGGGGCCCTTTGCTAAGGGCTGTCCGGTCCCTGTATGACCGGAGCAGGAGCTGTGTTCGCATTGCCGGCAGTAAGTCAGACTTGTTCCCGGTGCATGTTGGACTCCGCCAGGGCTGCCCTTTGTCACCGGTTCTGTTCATTATATTTATGGACAGAATTTAGGCGCAGCCAGGGGCTGGAGGGGGTCTGGTTCGGGAACCACAGGATCTCATCTCTGCTGTTTGCAGATGATGTTGTCCTGATGGCTTCTTCGAGCCAGGACCTGCAGCAGGCACTGGGGCGGTTTGCAGCCGAGAGTGTGAAGCGGCTGGGATGAGAATCAGCTCTTCTAAATCTGAGGCCATGGTTCTCGACCGGAAAAAGGTGGTTTGCCCTCTCCGGGTGGGTGGTGAGCCCTTGCCTCAAGTGGAGGAGTTCAAGTATCTCGGGGTCCTGTTCACGAGTGAGGGAAGGATGGAACGCGAGATTTGACAGGCGGATCGGTGCAGCGTCTGCAGTGATGCGGTCGCTGTATCGGTCCGTTGTGGTAAAGAAGGAGCTGAGTCGAAAGGCAAAGCTCTCGATTTACCAGTCAATCTACGTTCCTACCCTCACCTATGGTCATGAGCTCTGGGTCATGACCGAAAGGACAAGATCGCGGATACAAGCGGCCGAAATGAGTTTCCTCCGCAGAGTGGCTGGGCGCACCCTTAGAGACAGGGTGAGGAGCTCAGTCACACGGGAGGAGCTCGGAGTAGAGCCGCTGCTCCTTCACGTCGAGAGGAACCAGCTGAGGTGCTCGGGCATCTGCTTAGGATGCCTCCTGGACGCCTCCCTAGGGAGGTGTTCTGGGCATGTCCCACCGGGAGGAGGCCCCGAGGAAGACCCAGGACACGCTGGAGGGACTATGTCTCTCGGCTGGCCTGGGAACGCCTTGGGGTCCCACCGGAGGAGCTGGAGGACGTGTCTGGGGTGAGGGAAGTCTGGGAGTCCCTGCTTAGACTGCTGCCCCCGCGACCCGGCCCCGGATAAGCGGAAGAAAATGGATGGATGGATGGATGGATGTTTGTTCATTTTGGGTAGCACCAAATTTGACCCCGTGGGTGTTCCAGGGCTGGTAGACACCCATGGACCACTATGGCACCTACCTGGACACTGAGGGATTACATAGATATAAGACCACGTGGGAATTGAAAAGAAAGTACTCTGACTTAATGTTGAAAATCACATCCTATTGACTAAAGGAGGAGTGATTTTAAAAAAGAAAAATTATCATCGTGGTCAGATCAGAACCTGTATTGAATATCAAGCCTATTCCTTAGTATCAAAATCAAGTTTGAAGCGTGACACTGCTTCTTACCCTTTTACCTCCTCCTCTTCCTCCTTTTCCCTGTACCTCCATGCTCCCCCCTCCTCAGCCTGAGCTCCAGCCCTGGGTAATGCCTCTCCTCATTGACCTCACAGGGTTCTGGATGTGCTAGTTTGAGTTGTTCTGGTGTGTTGGTGGTTCAGGTTCACACAGGTCAGTTTGAGAGCAGAGCCTTCAGGGCAGAGGTCTCACACTCTGCAGCAGATAATTGTGATCAGAGGTTTCATTAGTTTTGTTTTCGCTGCTCTTAGGTAGAGGTTACGCCATCTTGTTTCAAAATCAAAATCAAGATGTCTGCGGTACCATCCCAGCTCCAACCAGTGTCTGTTGAGCAAGGCACTTCACCCACACTGACTGTTTATTGATACTTTGCTGTGACATTGCGCTGAGGGTGTTCTGTATGTATTTCTATCGCGGAATGTTCATCAGTTTCCATGGCGATTAGCGAACAAAGCCAAAAATGTTTTAAGATGGTCTGAAAACTGGATTTAAACAACACATTTTCAGCAGCCTGTGATCTATGCCGTTTGAATTTGCTAACTGAAAAACTGTTGCTGCTAATGCTAACTAGCTTGTGACAATAATGTTATTTTAGAGGGACTTATTCAAAGGCACAAATCACCTCACCTGTTGTAGTTTCAAGTCAGTTCTTTATGTTCAAATCATGTTATAATAAAACTATTTTAGTCTAATTTGAGTAACAGAGCTTCAGACAGAGTAGCGCCCCTGGTTAGCATCACTCTCCAAGGGAATGTTGATGACATCAGCTCTAAAGTATAAGTAAATGAAGAGGTTATAGGCACAGTTTAGTCGCACTTTAATCTAAATTGGGCAGAGGCCAGACTGATAAATACTGATTTGAGTCCGGGATGGGTCTCGTTAAAGGTCCTATATTACACAAAATGGACTCTCGTAGCTTTAAGCCATGTTATAATGTTGTTAGCTCCTCAAAAACATACCCGGAGTTGCGTTTTGTTTCATTCACACATGTTTGAGTAATCCTTTATCATTAGTCTGCTCTGTTCCACCTTGTGATGTCATTAAGTGGTAGTTTTTAAGTTAACAAATACCTTTAGCTCAGTAGAGATTCCTGCGCTGAAATGATCCAAATGATTGTAGTGAAGGTGTTGGCTATGAAGTTTAAAACACTTCCTGTATTACCACATGATGACATCACAAGGTGGAACCGAGCGTTTTCAGTCTGAGAGAAGAGCTCAGCGTAAATATGCAGGATTTGGAAAAAACATTATAACATAGATCCGAAAATGGTGTAACATGGGCCCTTTAAATGAATCGGGAGCATCACAAAAGCAGAGAGAGCCCAGAAATCAGACTTTTTCTTAAATTCAGATGAGAGGAAAGAAAAGACGTCTGCTTCCCTCTGCTCTGAGGCCATGTCGACTTCATCTCGGTAAACACTGCTATTGACTGCATGAGCCTCATAACAGTTTTATACGTGAGAAGTTACTCATTGCTGTCTGTATAGTTTGATCTGCTTGTGCATTCTTGCCGCAAACCCGCTCGATGTTGATGCTCTGCTGGGAGCCTTCAGAGCTCAGAGTGAGAGGTCCTGTTCAGTTTAATGAAGCAGGGCCCTGGTTCTTCCACTGAGACGCTCCCATGGAATTGAAACCTGTAAACAGTTTCGGCGCCGAATTAAAGGCGGACACTCCAGGAGGAAAGTCATCTCCCCTCTCTTATTGTTAATACTCAGAGAAGTTTGTGTTTATTATCAGATGCAGAGCTTGTATGAGGAATGAAAACCATAGTAATTCCCCAGTGAGTTTTCTCAATGTTTCTGAGCAAAATGTGCCCTGACCCAGTACAGATGTAGTGTATCAGCAGCTCTTGAGGTCAGAATAAGTCTGTTGTGTGCTGTATGTCTCTAATTCGGGGCGATAGTAGCTCAGTTGGTAGAGTTTGTCTCCTGATTCAAATGTTGGCGGTTTGAATCCTGCTCTCGACATAAAAAACTCACTGGTAGAGCACTGGCACACAGGTTGGCGGTGCAATTCCAGCTCCCACAGATGAATGCCTTCGTGATTTCAATGATGTAAAAGTGCCTTGAAGGTGAAAAAGACTGAGCGAGTGAGAAAGAGTGAGCGTTAGCATGCTAGTTATTGTTAGCTTTATCGTCACGCCAAAACTCCGCTCTTGTGTCTGAGAGGAAAGTGCTTATAGACTCATCGCGGTGAGTAATTAGGAGGTTTGGAATAACTTTGGATCAATGCAAACTGTAAAAATCAGGTACGGCGCCTTTAATTAAGGGATGAATTATTTTGTGTACTTATTTAAAGATGCACTATGTAACATTTCTGCTCGTCTCTATGGAATTTATTACTGACTTGCCTCGGGTGTTCCGCAGTGTAACGTTAAAGTTATCCAATTGGCATTTTCTCATGGGTTTTGGTTAAAATTATCTTGAAAAACATGCAGTTTTTCTCTGAGCAGTCCAACAGTGGCTGCTGAGGTTTGGCTCATCACAGATTGGGGAGATTGAATAAATAATGGGGATTTTTTGAGCTAATATTTGTCTTTGCTGCCGTGGCGGATAACTGATATTCCATAGCAACGCAATGAGCAATAGAGTTCAGGAGTTAACTTTTACTTCTAGACAAAATAATAGCAAAGGCTGTGTCTGAATGTCTGCACTATCGACTACTTAAGGCACTATTTAGGGGTGAGGCCATTTTGAGTGGTGTCCGAATGTCCAGTTGGTGAGAAAATGGTGCAAAATAGTCAAAATTTCTCACAGTGCAGCTTGAAAAGTAGCAGAGGAGAGTTGTAAAAACACCAGCGGACAGTGACAGGACAGATGTTTAACTGGACACAACACGACTGACTGAAACAGACAGAAGCGCTGGTTTATTGCACTGTTGATCCTGATCATGAATAAAACACTCTTAAATAAGCTGTTGCTGTTTGAAGTTGCCAGTGTTAGCTGCTTACCTCGGCTCGAGCTGTTAACAGAGTGATAATTTCTACACCTCAGACAGAAGCTGATGAATCCAATGTGTTTACCTGAGATCCAGCTTGACAAACACGTGCACAGTCCATAATTAGTATTAGTCCAGAAATATTTGTGTTCCAGTCCAGTTTGATCATTATTTATGACAGAAATCAAGATTTATCTGAGTTTTTTTCACCCACGAGCTGCGTGTCTAAATCGCTCTGTGAACTGACTCATAAACTAACTGTACATACAAAAAGCCCAAAAGTCACTGACAGTTGGAAAAAAAATCATAACTCTTTTGTTTCTAAATTATTTTCTTTTATTTTTTCAGAGCATTTAGAACAACCCTTCCGACATTAATCTGAGCAAATACAGCACCGAGGAACGAACCCTCATTGTACAGTGGTACTTTGAGTCACATGGGTCAAATTCACAAACCCAGCGGTGTTACCGTCGACATTTTAATACCAGAGATGCTCTGAGTGTAAATGCCATTAAAGGAATAATAAGTGTTTTTCACAGACAGGGGGCAGTATGTGATCTCCACAGACCTGACTAGTCCTGATTTCTTCCTGTGGGTCTATCTTAAAGAAAAGGTGTTTGTGAATAAACCTCAGACAATAAACCACTTAAAACATAATATCGAGGATCAAATAAGAGACATAAGCCCAGAAATACTTTAAATGTTGTGTAAAGTGTGTTGGATCAGGCTGTTCAGAGACAAACACAAAATGGTGGACAACTTCCCCTAGTTTAAGTCAGGAAAAGTTCAAGTGTAAGTGAACAATTATAACTGTATATATTGCCAAAAATCTCAGAAGGTTCAGTTTATCTAGTGCTACAATTTGGTGAGTATAACTTAAGAATTATAGGAGCTACTGAAGATTTAAAAGTGTCAGTGACTTTTGGGCCACTCACCCTTCTCTAAACATGGTAGACATGGTTTACTGTTGCTTAGGGAAAGTTGTAAAACACATTCTGAATCTAAGCCATTATTACTTCTCGCATTACTCACAGATTTTTAGATATTGCAGTTTGATGCTGACCTTTTGTCCTTCTCCGCAGACAGGGCAGCTCAGGGGTAAAGACAGAGACTACACACTGCTCCATGCTTTGGTGGAGCAGATCCTGTGGCACCAGCCCGCCCTCACCACCTTCACCGAGGAGCTGGCGGAGTTTGAAACCGACCCAGGAGGTAAAATAAAATGAGAATTAAGCAAAACTAAGTTGATTCAATTTGATATAATGTGAGATTTAATAAGTTGTTCATTCAGTAAAAGTGGAGATACTAGAGCAAAAAAATACTCAAGTAAAAGTAGAAGTATCACATGAAAAATCTACTTAAGTAAAAGTATTAAAGTACCTGTTTAAAAATGTACTTAAAGTAAAAAGTAAAAGTATTTCGTGCAGATTTTGAGGTCTTACAAGGCAGTGATTTTGTAGTGAATGGAGTGATTTTGATAAAGTTTGTACAGAGTTTTGTTCAGCAGAAACAACTGAATCAATTGTTTTTTTGTGGGGTTTTTTTTGTACTTTTATTTGAATATGTTTGTTTGCTAAAATTGATAAACATGATAAAAATAAATCCTCACCCTTTTCAGCAGGTCTCAGACAATAAAAAAAAAAAAAAAACTTTCACTTTTCAGCCCAGTTTAAAAATGTAGAGGAGTAGAAAGTACAGATACTCAAACCTGATCTCAAATGTAGTGAAGTAAAAAGTATCTTTAAAATCTACTTAAGTAAAGTACAGACACCTAAAACGTATACTCAGCTACAGTACTTGACTACTTTTACTTCTTCACATTTCGCCACTGGATCTAATCATTTCACTTATTCGTTTCTTTTATTTTCTCTGACAGCCTCCATCAAAGGTCTGACTGCAGAAGTAGACGGTGAGTAACATTTTACTATTGCTAAATCACACTGAATAAATATTTGATCGCATTACGTCTTGAATTGAGCTGGTGCGAAACAGATCAGAATCAAACTTCCACAATAATTTTACTTTTGACATTTATTTATTGAAAATCCAGTTTGGGCTGAAGATGTATTTACTTAAAGGGTATTACTCTGTTTTCTGATCTATGTTGTAATGCTGTTTCCTCCAGTTGTGTTTTGTTTCATTCACACATTTAACACACAAACTCTGCATATTTAGGCTGTTCCACCTTGTGATGTCATCATGTGGTGTGCTCCACTGTGTTTTTAAACTCCATACAGCTTCACTAAAATCACTAGACGAGCCCTGGAATTGTCGATCTTTATTGAACTAAAAGGGTGAAATGTAGCTGTTAACTTGAAAACTATAACTTTGTGACATCACAAGGTGGAACAGAGCGTTTTGAGCTTTGGAGATGTACAGACTAATAATAAAGTGTTACTCAAACATGTGTGAATGAAATAAAACACGGGTCCAGGTCTGTTTTTGAAGAACATTATAACATGACTTAAAGCTTCCTGTATTACCACATGATGACATCACAAGGTGGAGCAGAGTGTTTTCTGTTTGAGAGAAGAACTCAGTCTAAATATGCAGGGTTTGTGTGTTAAATATGTGTGAATGAGACAAAACACAACTCCGGGTCTGTTTGTGATGAGGAAACAACATTATAACAGATCAGAAAACAGTGTAGTATGAACACTTTAATATTTGACCGTACTGTGTTTCTGTAGTTCTGAAGAACGAGTTGCAGAAAATCATCCAGTACCGAAAGGCCTCCAAGAAGAGGAAACTGGGAGACGCACACCCAAACTTCTTAAAAGACTTGAAGGTGAACTTTGAATGAAATTATTAAGTGAACAAACCTGTGAATGAAGACTTTGTCATTACTTTATTAAGGAGATTATAAGATTACCAGGTTCATTTTGTGATTAACAATAGTATTTCCTCAGTGTCGGACTATTTGTTTGCAGCACCGTTCCAAAAAAGTCACTTATTTTTTCATCCGTAAAGCCTCACTGTGAAACTTTCTAACCAAAAATAAATAATTCATGTTTTTTTTTTTTACATTTACGTTATGTTTATTGCACTGAAAAACATCTCCACAAACCTGTCTCCATTTGGTCTGGAGTCTGAAAAACCTGCTCGTTTCCATGGAAATCCTGTGTCTTTGGCTATAATATTCCACAGTATGGCATAAAAAGTTATCTCCATGGAGAATGTTCTGAAGTTTTAGATTTCTAGTTTCCAAATCCAGAGTTATTTTAATTTCTGTGTTTATTAACTGTAGATTAGACCTGCCTATGTTTAAGATGAAGCAAATTTGTTCCACCAAATGTTTTTCGATATGGGAGAAAAACTGGACTCCACCATCTTCTTTGGTGTTTTTTAGAGATTATTTAACTTCTCGTATTCATTTACCTTCAGACTGTGATTGACAAGTACCAGTCAGACCTCTCCACTCTGACGAAGACGTGTGAGGAGATGAAGAAACTCTACTCTGCCATTCTGGTAAATATCACTTCTGTATCTCAGAGATGGATGGGTCCCTCCTCCATGCTCCGCCTCCTCGTTTATTTTATCAGCTTATCCCCCAAACCTACACTACATATATATGCTAAACGAGGGTGGAGCACCAAGGTTACACCAAGGTTTTTCCTCCTCGCAACCTTGAAAACTCAAATCATTAATGAAATCACAGTATAAGCAACCTTAGGCCTGATCTTTTAAAGCAGAACTATTAGGCAAAATGGACTTTTCAGAGATTTGAACCATGCTACAGTTGTTTCCTCTTCTCATTTACTCTCTCAAAGTTGTTTTTGGAGTGATTCGTGCAGGTTTGAGCAGTTTTTAATCGTGTATTTTCAAGACGCCATATTGCCGATCAATCCCCGTTTTCACACGCCCACAGCTCTGTACTTACTTTGTTCTTCAATTTTATTTTCTTAATTAGTGACATGTGTAAGATTCTGCAGCACTACTTAGTCATTTTGGTACAGATGAAAAAAAAATCCACTATTCGCTCACGTGAACTGCAGCTGTCCATACGAGGTGCCGATTCTTTGTTGCGATGACGTTTATGCCGTTGTCAGCTTCAATTGGGCACCGCCGTGAAAATGTCCAATAACGTGATGATCCACGGGTGTTGTAGATTATAAATACAGAGCAGACACAAGCACAATATGTCCTCTTTAACCCTATATGCCATCGATACACTTGCGATTGTGGACTTTCCATTACCGTAACTCCGCAACCAATTGTGCTTCATGTAAATTCAAACGGCGTCTCAAAGCAGAGGCACAGAGCTCTTTAAATATGTTACTGTCATTACGGTAATGTGCTTATGTCGCCCTCGAAGACGACCAATCAGAGCGCAGGTGTCGCCGCGATTCTCTCAGTCAGTTATTTGATGCGTCAAAGGAAAAATCAGGATGGATAGAAGTGTAAAATAGAGGAAGTTGTGTAAAAAAAGGCAAAAGCACATGCTGATACTTCCTTTAACATGATTTTTATGACTAAAAAAAAGAAAAGTCTAGGCAAGCTATAATGGTCTACAATGGTGCTCAGTCCTTAAAGGGTTAAAGAGCCTGTACCTTATGTTTTCTGTATTTTTGTATTTGAGCAACATTTGTCTCGCCCCAGTGCAGTTACATTGCATAAACAGCTCTTGAGGTTACCTGCTGTGTACTGTCTGCATCTAATTATGAACCATTTTATTGGTCCATAATCAGGAAGTGGACGTTAGCATGCCAGTTGTTGCTAGCTTTATCATCACATGATAGTTGGTGAATAATTAAGATGCTCAGAATGTGTAAGATAAGTGAGGAATAACTTTGGACCACTGCAAACTGTTTTTTAAGACTGTAAAATCAGGCTCAGCACCTTTACATGTTTTTATGGTGAGGCAAATTTAGACGTTGTTTAAGCTGTAGTCCTGCAAAAAGTGCACCTTCTACACCATAGAATACAGTTAAACAAAACGATTAAATTATATCACAGTTGCTATTGTGAATTAAAGTTATATAAACCTGCGGTAGTTTGTCTAGGATCCATAATACACACTTCTTCAATACTTAACGGAGATGTAGGTCTGGTCTATAGACTGTATATATAAACGGACATGGCTAACCTGCTAGCCGCTGCGTTCCAAATAGGAAGTGAGCATCGGCGCATTTCCAGCTCCATCGACTCTGGCTCTAATTCACTTTCTATTGAAAAACCGTCGCCCCTCTCTCTGTAACTGCTGCTGTCAGACTCGTCATTTTAGTCTGAAAATGTTTGTATTAACCCTCCCTACATGATCCTGGTGTTTTAATTTCGCTATTGTGTCTGTAAATGAAGATATGAACATTATCAGACGCCTCTTTCCCGAGGATTGCTCTCGCTAGCGTTAGCAACAGTTTTGATTGACAGTGTTGTTAAGTGCCCGCTCCCTGTTAAACCAGCGATGTGGGCGGGAAGGGGCGTTACATTCAACAACCTCACTCCGGATTGGCTCTTTGGTTGCTATGATACTTGGGGTCGGTTTTCCAGATATGAAACTCGGGTCCGAATTCGCCCCATCACTGCTAGTCTCAATGAGCTTCATCTGTAAAAAAAAAAAAAAAAAAAAACTACAGACAGATATCATTGTGGATTTGCCAGGCGATGTGGCAGTATTAAATTCATCGTCTTCTTTTATCACTCCTGCCTGAGTAAAACCAGTGCACTTCTGAGCTCACTAACCCGCTTACATCAGGTTTATAGAGCCCGGCCTCAGTTCTGACATTTTAACTGTCTGCTCCTCTTCTACTGCAGAAAAACAAAACAATCCATATCGCAGGACTAACTTTTCTCACATAGATCATATTTTTAACTCGGAAGGATCCATCATAATAGAGGAAAGAGGAAGGAGGAGGACGAGAGAGAGAGTGGAAAGGAGAATGGGAGAAAGAAAGGGTGGAAATGAGGGGAGAGAGAGAGTGAAGAGAGACGGAAAGGGAAGACAGAGTGGGAAGGATGGAGAGAAGGGAACAAAGTAAGGGAGAGACAGAGAGAGTGTACAGGGAGAGAGTGAGAGAGGGGTGTGAGAGACTGAGACGGAGGAAGCGATAGTGGAAGTAAGGGAGAGATGAAAGCAGATAAAGGGAAGGGAGAGAGGAGGAGGGGGAACCAAGAATGCATAAAGTGAAGGGAGACAAAATGAGACAGGGAAGGAGTAAGAGAGGGATGGATGGAGAGGGTAGAGAGAGAGTGTGGGAGATCTTTTGCCCTATTTTACATTTGAGTTTTCACTAAAGCCGGAGATTAGAATGATCACTCCTCTGGGCTGGAGGGTGTGAAGAGAGAGTTACTGTTGTAAAACTCTAAACAAATGAAGTTTGATTTCATGATTAAGTTTTGAACCAGGTCTAATACTTGTAATGAGTCCTCTGCATTTGGCCCATGCTTAAACCTCTCAGGCGAGGCAAGTTTATTGTATTCAAATTCGTAATTCAAAGTGCTTTACAGAAAAAGAAAGACACTGAAATCACAATACAAGAAATCAAAAGATAAATAATCATCATAAAATTAACATTATCGAAGTAGAAGCCTGTCTCACATCTTCAAGAAGTTCCAGGTTTTAGAAGCCTGCACATCTTCAAAACGCTTAGCTGCATAAAACCAAAACGCTTATTCTCGATGTTTAGTCCTGACTCTGGGACCAGCAGGAGTCCGGTCCCTAAACCAGAACTAAACCAGAACTACATCAGGACTGCAGCAGGAGGCTAGTCCCTGAAGTCCTCAGAGTGTGAGATGGTTCATGTGGCTCTAACATGTGGGAGATGTTCTTTGGTGCTGGTCCATGAAGAGACTTGTTCACACAGAGCTGATTTAAAGTCTGAGCCACAGGAACCAGAGCAGAGACCTGAGCACAGGACACATGTGTGAAGTACTTCCTAGTTCTAGTCAGGACCTGAGCAGCAGCGTTCTGGATGTACTGCAGCTGTCTTACCGCTCTCCAAACAGCCTCAGAAGCACTGTGTCACAAAAGTACAATGAACTCATCTCCTGGTCTTGAACTAGACTTGGGGAGGGCCGCCGAGCTGGAGATTTGGCCTATTGTACATGTTTATCGCTTTGCCAGCAAGACAAATTCTGCTTGTGATTGTTCTGGCACAAAACTGACCAATCACATCACAAGAGGGAAGCGCTTTGTGCATTTGTGGATGGGTAAGATGCCTGTATTTTTCCTTCAACTGGATTTAACTAAAGTTTGATTTTGAGTCTTGTTTCGCTGCTGTGACACTTCAACCAATCGACATGAAGTCAGAGCCATCTCAGACCGATGGAGAAGTTTCTTCAGAGGGAAACACATATCAGTCTGGAGAGAGTCAGGTTAGAATATTTAGAGTTGATGGTAGAAACTGGAAAACCTAAATAAAACTGACCCAGACACAGGTAGAACATGCAAACTCCCCTCCTACTCCAGGAATCCTTTGCTTATCCACTAATTCACAGGATTAATAGGCTTCATTGAGCATAGACACTTTTTTCCCCAAGGTTTTTCATTCATACATATTTTCCAGTTATATAATAGCCTACTTTTCTGGAAATATTTTTGGAAACTACATAAACCTTCTTTGATTTAGACAAATTGTATTTAGTCACATTGTTACTGCTTCTGTCATTCTCAAAGACCAACAAATAAACAGTAACAAAATTCAAATAAAAAAATTAACGTAGCAAAAATGGCAAACACAAGATGTCAGACTGTTTCATCACAGCTGTTGTGACGCCGACCCCAGCCCCGGCTCTGTCTGTGTTCCTCCCCTAAGTTCAGTGTCACCTTAGTGCTTAATGTGAGTTTTATTGAAATTATTGCAGCAGATTTGGCCTTTAAACAAAACCATTTGACCTTTCCCTGTGTCTCCCTTTGGGCACAGACCATGCATATTTATTAAACCCCTGTGTTCAACCTAAACAGAATCAAAAGTCATGCTGTGCTTTGCCAAAAACACAAAACACATAAGGAAATACAAAAAAAATAGTGGAAACTGTTGTTCTGTCCTTTGGCAAGACACTTTACTATTTGGAATTTGCTTTTATTCAATCACAATTCAATATTTTCAGTCATAGATCAGCTGTAACGTGGAATTTTATCTCCTATAACATCTCCATGGAGTCAAGGAGGTGGCAGACCCTCTACTAGAAAACTTACATAGTGCACCTTTGAATGAGTGGCCAATTTGTCAAAGAAGACGTATTTTGCTTTGGCCCCGTCTCGGCTGCCCCCTTGTGGCCGTGCATTTAATGGTTTTGCTCTGTGCAGGTGGAGCTGGGGAGTGACTCTGGCTGTACGTGTTTCGAGGGCCCGACACACAGCACTTGTATAAGAACCATGTACATTTACTAGCTCGTGCTGGCTCACTACCTGCAGCATTTAGTTTATTTTCTCCAATTTAACTCGCTCCCTACAACACACACTCATCGCATCGGCACCTACACCCTGACATTTCCACACCTCAATAAACAACCTTAAAATATTGACACATTTTCTAAATAAACACTAATTTAATTGAGTATATTTTTGGGTCGTACCTTAGAGCCAGGTTATGACAACACATAGCATACCATTTATTGTTTTAAAAATGCTATATTCGCCGAAAACAACACATTAACACGTTTTTATAAGTTTCATTTTGTTTTTGACACCCTGAGCCCCTCCTCCTTCACTCCCCTTTCAAAGTGCTATCACAACACAATCAGCGTGCATCCTGCTAATGAAACTACTGCACATCTAAAACCTCTTCAGGCATGTTTTTGATTTTGATATAATATGGTTGAAAGCCTAAAAATATACCCCCCCCTTAATAGTAAAACAAACTTTTCTCCAACATATATTAAATCCAATCCTCCAGACGGTAGTTTAACATAAGTTTTATATGGGCAGCTTCTTGTGCATGAGGAGGGTGAAGAATTGGAGATGAGGAGATTATATGGAGTTGTTTGCGTTCCTCTGGGGTCAGACTGGTCGTGGGGAATTCATCTTGAACCAGACGGAATCTTACGGGTCACAGCTGAGCCCTCTGCACACAAGTACTGTCTGTATCTTCACTCAAGCACCACAAGACACATAACGCAGAACTCAGACATATTTTAAACATTCTGGAGTAAGTCCCTGCATGGAGAATAGGCAAGGCGGCTGTGGCTCAGGTGGTAGAGCAGGGGCATTTTATCAGAAAGTTGGTAGTTCAGTTGTAGCCTTTTGTCTATGTTAAAGCAGAAGTTTGTGATTTTGAAACCATGGCAGGAAGAGGTAGTAGCTCTAAACTGTAGCTCTCATAAACCCTTTGGCACATTGCTAGTATTCACATGCATATATTTTGGTGTGTGCACAGCATTAGAATGAACCTGGCTAATCGCAGAGTTGAGCTTTACACATTGTAAATGGAATGGCTCTCGATAAAAGGAACCTACTGGGATGCTTCATGTTTAAATCTGATTGGTCGAAGTGTCACAACATCGGAATACACTCAAAAAAATCACACTTTTGTAAAATCGTTGATAAAAAAAAAATGCAGACGTCTTTCCCTTCACAAATGCACAAAATGTTTCCCATGCTTCCCCTTCTGTCAGCGTTGGCGTGTTAGTTTTGGTTCATTTGGGCGCTTCACACTGCCGACAGCGATCTGATGTTGTCATAGTGGTGCTTTTACGATAAAATGATGGGCAGACGTCCTTGTCAGAGCCTGATCTCGTCAGATTTCAGAAGTTAAGTAGGATCGAGCCTGGTTAGTACTTGGATGGGAGACAGCTGGGAATTTGAGGGAATTAAAGTTTGTGAAGGGCCCCTCCCTGCACTGGACCCTGGTTAAAGTACCTTTTATCCCCCAATCTGACGCCCCTGTCCTTAGGCAAGACACTTCACCTACGTAGCCTAGTATGAATGTGGTGTATGTGTGTTGCTGGTGCTTGGAGGGGCCGATGGCACAGATTGGCAGCCTCAGTCTACCCCAACAACAGTTTACCACTATCGACTCTGGAGTAAATGAATAATGCACGAAATTGTAAAGCGACTTTGAGCGTCTGGAAAAGCACTTTATAAGAGTAATGCATGATTATTATTATGATAATCTATGGGGAAAAACTACATTTTATCATTTACAAAAGACCATTGGCTCATTAATGTCTAGTGTGTGTGAGAGCGATGGTGGTTAGAGGCTGTTGAAGCAGAGTGGCAGCTGTGTTCTGTCTGTTCTTTTCTACCCCAGAGCTGAACCACCTCTGAGCGCGAGCAGCGAATGAACAATACACTAAACTGTAAAGCCGATTTGAGTTTTGGGAAAAGCAATATATAAGACGTATGCATTGTTATTGTAATTGTGTTTATCATAAATCAGAATAATTACTCATATTTACATATAGTGACATACCTTCGCTTCGAGACTGCAGTTTTTAATGCATACTTTACTTTTTCAACTCAGAACTTTTTGATGCCCTTGAAAACCCAGTGGAAAATTTTTAAATAAAAGGAATAAAAAGCATCATTTGGCATTTTAACACTGGACCTTTTAGAGCTCTTGGACTGCAGGGCTAATGCAGCTATATATAAATAAGTTATTCATTTTTTCTTCCATATCATGCAGTCAGTTAGAGGCTCATTTGATCTGACATCTGTATTTTAAATCTCGATAAAGCTCAAGCTAGCAACTTCATTTAGCCTTTGAATTCATCTAAATAAAACAGATTTCGAAATGCTGACACTACGACGTCAATTTTACAACTGTACTGAAAGAATTAAAGTTCAAGAAGCTCTATGGGCGTCAGTGAGTCAGTTGGTGTTTGTCCAGCTCCAACACCATTGGTTGAGCGAACAGATCCACTGGCCCACAGGTTGGCGGTGCGATTCCAGCTCCCATTGATGAATGCTGTGTCCTTGAGCAAGATGCTTAGCCCACCTTGCCCCTATTGTCTGTGTACTGGTGTACTCCTCGATGTATAGCGCCTTGAGTGCCTTGAAGGTAGAAAAACACTATATAAAAAATCTGACCATTTACCAAAAAAGTTTATTCATCCCAAACTTGTATGTATAATGTTACCAGTGTCTGTCCTAGTGATTAACCCCAAAGACAGGACCCCCACACAGACAGAACATTGTAGTGTATTCAATCCATTGCAGTGAAGAAGGATGCAAAGAACATTACATTGGAGAAACAAAACAATGGCTTTATCAACACAGCAGGCACTCACATTCAGGTTTGCAGTCGGCTGTCCACCTTCAACTTAAAGCCATAACTCTCTCATTTGAAGACAGTGAGGTGCAGATTTACGCAGAAAGGTGTTGGTTTTAAAGGTGGCAGTATAGACTCTTCTATAGACCTTCTCAGACCAGCACGATCAGATTTAAAATGGCTTCTGGATGACAGCCAACGTTTTCAGTTCAGAAACAGTGTCCAGATAACTATACCTTTGAAATGCATAACACTTGTATAGCGCTTTTCATGACACTTAAAGACGCTTCGCACAGTTCAAGACAAAACACAAACGAAAGAAACGGATAAAAAGGAGATGCCGTTATTTGAAGGCAGTTTTGAACAGGTGAGTTTTCAGGGCTGTTTTGAAGACTGTGAATGTGGATGAGTCTCTGTGTTTGAGGAGGAAGATCCAGAGGGTGGGGGCAGCAGCGGAGAAGGCCTTGTCCTCTCAGGTCTTATGTTCGTTTTCATTTATTTTCGTTTGGTCAATGTACGCAGGACAGTCTACATACATTATATTCAGTATGATGCCCCAAAAAATCAGCATGTAGAATCTTATAATCAAATCAAACACTAAAGGTACAGGCAGAAGCATTTACCATATTTTCCGGACTACAGAGCGCACCTGATTAAAAGCCGCATACTTTAATTTTAGAAAGAAAAAAATTGTGCAAGCCGCACCGGATTTTAATCGTCAGGTATCCCACGTAGTAATATGAAAAATTAGCTCAAAAATGTTCATTTGCAGGAAAAAGAACATTACGAGATATTATAGCGGTGGCAGAACGAAGAGGCGGGGACAGAGGAAACTAAGAAATACACCTGCAGCTGCAAAACATATAAAATAACTGTAAAAAAAATAATGCTTTCTACTTTTTCATTTACCACGGGTTATTTTTGGAACGTAATAAATGAGTGACCACTGTACTGTATATCTTACGGGAAAAAAATGAATAAGCCGAACCGCACCATAAGCGGCAGCAGTTAAAAGTGTAGAAAAAAGTAGCGGCTTGTAGTACGGAAAATATGGTACATCATAATGACAAAAAAATAAAAAATAAAATCAAATATTGTTCTGTTGCAAAACTCTCCTTACTGTGGTTATTCTTTCAGATATTTTCCCATTGCTACTCTCTTGAGATGATTTTGAATTGTAAAAGAGAAGTAGCTTGTTTTAGCTGATTGCAGCAACTGTTCCATAATGCAACTCCTTTTCTTGATAAACATTGTTCCCTATGAATAGTTCTTACATCTGATCTATTGAACATAAAAGTATTCCTTAGATATTTGAGACTTACCCCTTGGATTGTATTTTCTTTCTCTTTAAGTGAACATGACCTTCAAAGAATCAGGAATTTCACGTTTTACTTACTACATGAATTTCGCCATGTGCAAGTCGATCAAGCCATAGAAGTATTTAAAGTATTTGATTGGATAAATAGTGAGTTACTCGACCCACCTTTGAAATGACCCATGTTTGCATGTATTTTGAAACACCTTTTTAAATCTATGGACCAGCTTAGCTTAATTTTCCTGGTGTGCATAGTAGTATAACAGGACTGGGAGGGCATCTGGCTTAAAAACCTGCTAAACCACTGTGTGACTGGTTGGTTGTGAATGCCTAAATAAGATAAAAAAAAAACCCAAGAGAAACTACTTAATTCAATGCAAGCGTTCTGAAATCCAAATTTATAGCACTCACGCCTCCCACATTCTTCCTAATTTCCCTCTGAAGATTGATTTATTTTGCTGGGGATAAAGTCGTTTTCCACTCACTCATTAGCCACAAACTCTACTCCAATTATGTGTGTGTCTTCTGTCTGTACGAATCCTTCTTACATAATCGAGACTGTTTGTTGTGTTTTAAGTGTCCTTCGCGGCTACGCTACATACGTCGCTCACGCTTCAAGTGATCCAACCTTCAGAGCTAGCAGCAGTCAGTCTGATTATCCTTTAGCGGCTAGCACCTTATCGAGAGACAAAGGCATTCTTTATTCTCAGACATTTATATATTAGAGCGTGGACTATTTTGGTCCATAGAGTTTGTAGGAAGAATGTTTTGTTGGTTTTTTTTTTTATTAATGCAAGAAAGACAAACATAGTGACCAGTCATATACAGCGGTGACAAGTGGTGGTAAGACATACTGAGAAATACCAAGATTTACCAAGACTTACCAAGACGTACCAAGATGTACCAAGATATACCAAGACACAGCAAGACATACAAAGATATACTAAGCTATACCAAGACATACCAAGATATACCAAGACATGCCACGATATATAAAGACATTCCAAGACATACCAAGATATCCCAAGCTATACCAAGCTATGCAAAGACATACCAAGACATACCAAGACATACCAAGATATACCAAGACATACCAAGACATGCCAATGTATACCAAGACATACCAATGTATACCAAGGTATACCAAGACATGCCATGATATATAAAGACATTCCAAGACATACCAAGATATCCCAAGCTATACCAAGCTATGCAAAGACATACCAAGACATACCAAGACTTACCAAGACATACCAAGGTATACCAAGGTATACCAAGACATACCAAGACATACCAAGACATACCAAGACATACCAAGACATACCAAGACATACCAAGACATACCAAGATATACCAAGATATACCAAGATATACCAAGACATACCAAGACATACCAAGACATACCAAGACATACCAAGACATACCGAAACTTACCAAGAAATACCAAGATATACCAAGACATACCAAGTCTGAACTCAGCATAGAAAGTAGGAGTACAAAATGGGTTACAATTAGGGTGAGCAGACATCCCTCTTTCTCCGGGATAGTCCCAGTTTTGAGCCCTGTGTCCCCTGTCTCAGCAAATGGATCCAAAACCAGTGATTTGTCCCAGTTTTACACAAGAAATGTCCCAGTTGTCCTTATTTTTAGCCAATTTGATCCTGGCCAAAAGTAAAGAGGTAAGTGGTAAATGATTGTATTTTTATATAGCGCTTTTCCAATCAAAGTCTGGACACCCTCTTTAGTAATTAATCCACTTAACCACAGTGACCCTGTTTAATGAAGTTTAACATTATAATTTATGTAACAGTGACTTTCTAATCTTCCATTTAGCTCACTGCAATGGACCAATCTACAGACAGACTTTATTATATCATATTATAAATGTCACTGACCCAAGCTCCAGGCCACATTTCTTTTATAAAAACACATCTTTTGATCTAAACCTTATGACTGTCTTATAAACTGATAATGACTTCCATATGGAGAAGTGAAACTCATTCAAGAAAAATATACCTTTGAAACTATTACATGAGGACATACCATCTGCTATTTTCAGGTATTTTCTTTTAAACTATAAAAACAGTCTAACATTTTTACGTTTTGGTCATTAAACCTCGGTATTGGTGTAACATGGTTAAATGACAGAAACAGGTTCATTCAGGTTCACTGCAAAACCTATAGACTGTGTAAAGAAGTGGGTTAAGTGAGTGTCACCCATAGCATTTGGCTCCAGTCAAATGAAGCTCATCAAGGCTAGATGTTATAGGGATAACTTGGAGCCGAGTATCATAGCAAACCAAAGAGCCAATCCAGAGTGAGGCTGATGAACATAACGGCTCTTCCTGCCCGGACCTCTGGTTTAGCAGGCTCTTAGCAACACTGTCAATCAAATCTGTTGCTAACGCTAGCGGGAGTGACCTCGGGGAAAGAAGGCACATGATTCGTCTGTTATTAATGTTCATATCTTGATTCACGGAGACAATAGCGAAATCAAAACACCAGAATCATGTAGAGCGGGTTAACACACACATTTTAAGACCACAATGACGAGCCTGACAGCAGCAGTTACCGAGAGACGAACGACAATTTTACAATGTAAAGTGAATTGGAGACAGAATCGATGGAGCTGGAAGCGCCCATGATCATCTCCTATTTGGAACGCACAGCTAGCACGTTAGCTATGTACATTTATACATGCAGTCTATGACCCCACCTCTTCATAGTGACATTTCACAGTAACAAGCTGCAGATTTTCATTTGTGATTTCATTTCATTGTCTGTGTCACATTTTTCAACCCTAGATACTGTACGTATATGTGACTTTTTCATTTCATTATATACTGGAAAGTGGGTGTGGATGGAGGGAGGAGTAGTAGTAATTATCTGAGTACTCAAATATCAAATGTAGAAAAATATAGGCTTACTCAGACGCATGAATCTAAATACTACTGAGGAAACAAAAGATGATGAAACACTGTCATAACAGGATTAAAAGTTCATAAAAGTGGATTTTACACAACGATAATTTATACACATTGTCTACACAGAAATGGAGAAAAGATCATTTCTGTTATGTCTATTTCTTCACCTTTGCAACAAAACAATAGCTACATAGCCCAGGAGCTTAACAATACTTTTCAGACTTTTCATACTACTATTGATTCTTTGCAGGGACATCACAGTGGGGGGACTGCATGTATGTCTATGAAGAAACATTCAGCAGTTACTGTAACGACACAGTTAACATATTAGCAAACACAGCCAGATATGTGTTTTAAAACTGAAGAAAAAAATAATAAATGGACTTAACCGATACATTTCCATGAGCCGTGATCAATACAAATATTCATTTTCCTGTTTAGATGTTTGATTTTCAACAAAAAGATGAGACAGACCAACTGAAAAACTGTTGGCTAATGCTAGCTAGCTTGTGACTGTGGTGTTATTTGAGAGCGACTTGCTTAACAGTACAAAATCAGTGTACCTGTTGTAGTTACGACTAAATCAGCTTCTTTATGGTCAGACTGTGTTAAAACAAAGATTAAAGTCGAACTTGAGCTTAGACAGAGCAGTGCCTCTAGTTAGCTTCTCCCCTTCAAGAAATATTGATGTCGTCAGCTGCAAATTATCAATATTGTTATCGCTGTACTCTGTTTCAACTCCAAATGTGTTGAGTGTCCATATTTTTATCACTTTTGGTTATATTCTTAGTTTATAGACATCTCATCCTCTGTTCTGTTCTTTTTGAAGGTGAAATTCGGAGAGGCGCCAGACCAGGATTCTCAGGAGCTTTTTGGAGTGATCTGCCAGTTTATCCACGACTTCAAGAGGGCACGAGCAGAAACTGTATGAGCCAAAGTTCAACTGCGTTTTCAACCTGTTGTACCCCAAAGACTGAGCAAGTACAGACGCCTCATGTTTACAACAACAACCTCAGCTAAAGGGCCCAAAGGTGAAAACGTAACTACACAAACGCAATATCAATGTGTTTAAACCAGACAATAAAAAAATAACTCCATATATGCAATGGTAGTGTCACTTACAAATTAGCACGAGTTAAAGGTTCACCGTGTAACTTTATGCCACCTGCTTGTCTCCATGGAGATGTCTTTAGTTGTGCCTGGGGTGTTCTACTTGAATAAGACATGGACTTCAGAATTATGAAAACTATGGAACGCTGCTATAGCTGTCGATAATTTAAAACAAAGCATTATACGTTTTGAATAGAGAGAAGTCCTCAAAATGTCGCCTGTAACAGGAAGCTGAAATCCATGAATATTTAACAGGTGTTTTTACAGCTCAATACCACCTTCAAAACTTGCATTCTTCTTACTGTGAGTGGGACGCCTCTCCACAGATCTGACCTGGTGATTCCATATGCCAGTTTCAATAGACAAGTTTAATGCCGTACTGTACAACACATGTGTCAAACTCAAGGCCCGCCGGCTAAATGTGGCCCTCCACATCATTTTATGTGGCCCTCGACAGGGTAAATTAAAAGGTGATGGTCTTAAAATGTCATTTTATCAGCAGATACAGTTACACAGCCATATTTTTACATCGAGGCAAATACATATAGAATATTCGTAAGTAATAAATATCGAAATTGTTAATTAAGTTTAAAAAGTAGTTTATTTTTTACATCTGGCCCTTTGAGAGCAGCCATTTTGCGGATGTGGCCGTCAGTGAAAATGTGTTTGACGCCCCTGCTGTAGAACATTCCTGGCAACTCCATAGAGACAAGCAGGTATTGAACCTCTAACAATAGAGTTACATATTGCACCTTTAAAATCACTTGAATTCAGAATTATACTGTGATAAATAATCTTGATTTGTGTAGTTAGAAATCAGAAATTCTGCTTTTAAACCTCGAACTCCCATCGTCTTTATCAATCCTGAAGAAAACACTAATGTGGAAGCTGGATTTTTACTGCATTGAAAACCATGGCAGGATGACTAAACCATTGTTACTATAATATAATACTTCATAAATGTTACAACAACCACTGGTTCTAAAGATCGACCTTGCACATTTATGCAATATTCATGCAAACATTTTAAATTGAAATAGGTTCATGTCAGAAAACAAGCTGAACCTCAACATAACCTCAACATATCAAACATCGGTGTAGCTATCCGCCCCCTTCTATGGCTTTTTCATTTCTACCAAAATGACTACGCCAAGTCCTAATATCGTAACATTGATTAAGGAAATAAAATTGAACAATGAAGTAAGTACAGAGCAGTGGGCGTAAGCCGGTTGTGCTGAAAACAGGGATTGATTGGCAATATGGCGTCTTAAAAATAAACGATTAAAGCTCAAACATGCATGGATTTCTTTTCGTCCATCTTTACTTCTACAGGGAGAGACCGATGTGACGACCAGACTCTCGTTTTCATGCCCTTCCCTGTTACAATACAGCACAACAGAATCACTCCAAATATAACTTTGACGGGGTGAATGAGAAGGGGAAACAGCTAGCTAACAGCTAACACAGTCAAAGGCTCTGAAAAGTCGATTTTGCTGAATAGATCTGCTTTAAAAGATCATTTGACTTGTAATATGAAATGTGCAAATTTGTCAGAAAATGTATTTGAACAATAACAGTAGACTACATGGAAATAAACTAAAAAGATATTGTTGGTATAATTTAATCACGTAATCTATGATCTAAGCCAGTGTTTCTCAAACTGCGGTACGTGGGGCCCTCTGCAGTTTCAGTATTTGTTTAATTTATTTGTTTTCTATTTATGTTTCTGTTCTCCTTTGGGTTAATCATGATTTAGAGTTACTTTATACTTGGTTTGGTTTCATTTTAGACTTTAAGAGTCCGTTAGATCCAGTGGTACTCACATTATAGGTGGTGTGAAAAATTTGAAGAATAATTGATCTAAACTAATCCAAACTTCTCCAACCAAGATGAAATATTCTGAATTCAACAGACTTTATCTCATGAAAACCAACTCATGAATGAATCAGCTTTAACAGTCAGCTCTCTACACTAAACCATTGTACAGCTTCCCTCATTTTAACTTGTCAAAATCACTGTTGATTGTAAATAAAAGATTTAAATTTTGACTTGACAGTTAATTTTTTCATGGCCGATGCCGATACCAGTTGTTTCGAATCCAAAGCAAACGATGGCCGATGTGCTCTGCCGATCTTTTTTGGCCATTATATTCACCTTACTCCATTGTCATTTGGGTTGTATTATTTTATCTGGAGCTGCTGACTTTGATCTGGATTCATATCATATCTTTGGGGCGAAACTTTTCCCGAATTCGCCTTTGAAAGGAAGGTGATTCCCTCTTAACTGGAAGACCCACTACAAAGAAAGTGTGATTTGGACCGTTTTAGGGTAAGTAGGCGGAGCTGAATAAAGTCAATAGCGTTGATTTCGATTTTTTCCCCAAATAATGTAATTTAAATTGACTAAAAAAGTCATCCACAGCCACTTTTTACCACAAAACTAGAAGAAATCTGTCTGTGTAATCCCTCAGTCGTCCAGGTCTGATCCATAGCAAAAGACGTTTCGCAGCAGTGTCCACCAGTAATCTGACCAGAACTGAAAAAGCGGTTTGGATGAGCAGCGAAACATCTTCACTCTTACAACAATTTGTCCAGTTGACAGATTTAAACTTCGTCTTTTGCTAGAAGAGAGCTGTGTAGTCCTATTTTGCATTTTTTTTCCCCATTTTATCTTTGCACAGTTAAATGTTCAAATATAGTTTAATGCAAATTCTTTAGGCAGTACGTCGGCGAAAGCACAATATCGGCCTATGCTGGAGATTTAAAACGCATACGCTAAAAACAGCAAATATCGACCCAACATATCGGTTGGCCAATATATCATAATGTTTTGTAAGATTTATAGAGATGTTCTTCCAATCACAGCTGTTCACTAGATATAACAAACTGGACGCCGCTACAGAATGAAGAAAGAGCACTTTGTTTGGCCGGGGACATTTCAGTGGACGACAAGGCCTGAGGCACAAAGCACACCTGCTCCACTCACAGAAAAACTACAAATATAACACACTCTCAAGAAAATTCACCCTCAGCGCTCCATAAGGGGGAGTATTACGATTAGTTTTGGCTCCATGTGAGATTTTGGTATTTAAAGGTGCACTGTGTAAGTTTTCTGTTAGAGGGTCCGCCCTGTTTGTCTTCGTGGCGATTATGTTGCTTTGCCTTGAATGTTCCAAAGTATGGCATTAAAACATAGACCCAGTGTGCCCAAACTTTTTTCATCAAGGGCCACAATCAAAAACAGACAATCCCGATGGAGAGCGAATAATTGTGCATTTATACCAGGTTAGAATGAGCCACCAGACCTTTAATCGCACTTAGATCCTCAAAGGGACACAATACACATTTGATATTAGGTTTATCAAGGTAGATTTTTCTAAACTGTACACTAAAAGAAAAAATACTGCTCAAAAGTAATGTGGGCCAATTCATGTGGAAGCCTGAGGGCCAAGAAAAATTTGCCTGAGGGCCACATTTGGCTCCTG
This sequence comes from Periophthalmus modestus, assembly GCA_019594935.1. Taxonomy (NCBI): domain Eukaryota; kingdom Metazoa; phylum Chordata; class Actinopteri; order Gobiiformes; family Gobiidae; genus Periophthalmus; species Periophthalmus modestus. The sequence goes on from JAIEZT010000084.1 coordinate 30,655,622, forward strand.
GGCCGTAGTTTGGACATGCCTGCCATAGACTGTATATATAAATAGGAATCTCAAATAGGAAAATGATCGTGGGCGTGCTTCTGGCGTCGTCGACTCTGGCTTCAATTCACTTAAATACAATGATGCAAGCACGAACTGAAAACATGCACAGTAGCTAAAATCCTCCAGCTAAGGGACAGTCCTGACCAAGACTGGCTCAAGGTCTGGAGATGGTCCACTGCTCCTGACAGGTTGCTCCAGCGTCATTGAAGGATGGGTCAAATGCAGAGAATGAAGTTCCCTCACAAGGTTTAATCGTTTCCATTTTTTTTCTGTTTTATTGTTCAAAAATATCCTTGAAAATCATTCTAACAATGAGTGGCTCACTTCATGGTGAGGGTCCGGCCTCCTGTTGGTGCCCAGACTTTCAGTTTTCTGCAGCTAAAACCTGGAACAGTCCGTGAAGATGTGAGACAGGCCTCGACTTTGACCATGTTTAAATCCAGGCTCAAAACAGGTCTGTTACGGTTAATTTTATGATAATTATTTGTGACTCTTTATGTTTTGATTTGTGTGATTTTAATGTCGTTCTTATTCTGTAAAACACTTTGAATTTCTTTGTATATGAATTGTGTTCTACGCCTCTCCACAGATACGACCTGTAACTTGGCCTAGCGGCATCACCTGCTTGTCTCCATGGAGAAAGATGAAATAATGACTATACTGTGTAACATTCTGAGCAATCTTCATGGAGACAAGCAGGCGATGCCATTATACGCCAAGTTACAGGTCATATCTATGGAGAGGTGAGCCCTTGCATTGTTATACAGCTGTTGATGAATGCAATGCAATATCATCGCCATGGAGACAAGCAGGTGGTGTACCTTTACCAGAAAAGTATATGAACCTACACTACCACATTAAGACTACTGACCAAATGAAAACACATGCTTATAGAAAAGTTACGCAGTACTTCTTTAACCCGTAAAAAGTTGATTCGTCCCATTACGGCTTCGCTTAAACAGATTCATGCATTTCACTGCGTTTGACATTTTAATCAAACACTAAAGTCGTGTATTTGTGATCCACGGCGTCGTAATGAACAGGCCCCACACCGAGACACAGAAAGCTGCCGTTTTCTCGTCAAGATACTTTAATTAAATCTACAGGAAGTTAGACTCATCAGGAGAACATGCAAATGCAGCTAATATCTCAAACGAATTCTGCGCAGACGTTCATTTTCAGCTTTGTCTCAGGTGAAAATAAACTTGAATAACGATATTAGGGACTGGTAATTAGGCTGCCAACTTGATAATAATATACATCGTCGTGGCTTGTTTAAAGGTCCTATATCGCGCAAAATATACTCTATAATTTTCTTACGTCCTCAAAAGCAAACTAAAAATGCTCTGTTCCACTTTGTGATGTCATGAAGTGGTAGTTTTCAAGTTAACAGCTGCTTTTTTTACCTATAGTTGAGTAGAGATTGACAATTCCAGGGCTGAAATGATCCAAATGATTCTAGTGAAGGCGTGTGGAGTTAAAAACACAGCAAAGCACTTCCTGTATTACCACACGATGACATCACAAGGTGGAACAGAGTGTTTTCTGTTTGAGAGAAGAGCTCAGCTTAAATATGCAGGATTTGTGTGTTAAACATGTGAGAATGAAACAAAAAAACACAACTCCAGGTCTGTTTGTGATGAGGGAACATTATAACAGATCAGAAAACTTGCATTTACGGCCTCTTTAAATTTTTATATCGGTGAAGATATGAATAGACCTCCAATAAGGAACTGACCTTATCTCGCAATGGCAAAAATACCCAGTCTTGTAGTTCAAATGGTAAGGCTGTAACTGGACCTATACTTACAACTTTTTTAAAACTTTTGACCATCTGCTTGTCTCCATGGAGGTATATTATATATCCATTGCTTGTTTTCTGTGGATCAATTTGCTCGTCTGTTTCTGTTTCATTGTTGATTTTCTAATTCTGTCGGTTAATCAACTCCATGTTCAGCCCTAAGAGGCGACCGCTGTTGTGATTTTGAGCTTTACAAAAATAAATTGAATTATTTCTTTGGCTGGTATGTTCCACAGTATGGCATTATACTTGTGTATCTCCATGAAGCCAAGCAGATGACACATCAGCACTGAAAAGTAAAAGTATTTTTTATTAATGTCTGAGATCTGCTGAAAAAGGTTTGATTTTCAGCATGTTTATAATTCGAGCAAACAAAATCATACAAATAAAAACTTCAAAAGCTACAAAAAAACTTCTATTGAACAAAATCAGCTCAAATCTTTATCAAAATCACGACATTTGAAGCTTTATAATGTGCAAAAGACCTTGACTTTTTACTCTTTAAGTACATTTTTTAACTAGTTTTCATGTGTTTTACTTTTACATGAGTCTTTTTTGCCCTGGTATCTGTACTTTTACCTAAATAACAGAACAGAGTACTTCTTCCACTTCTGGCATATACATTACAGCTCACTTGTCCTAAAAACAGTATTGAAGCTGTTTGGGGAGCAGAAAACCCGTCTTGATTTTCACCCTTCCACGTTGTTGACCATGCAGTGAAATGGATGGTTTGCTGAATTGCGGTGGAGCTCAGGGCCTTGGCGATGCTCAAACCCAGCCAACCCGCCGTAGTGTCTGCATGAGTGCTTTCTGTGGTCATTGTTTCAGTGATAAACAGCCCGAGGATCCTGGCACCGAAATGGGTTTGTGAGTCGAACACAGGTACATGCACATTAGAAACGCTCCACCTGATTTTTATCATCTTAAAAACATGAAAAACAGAATTAGCGATTATCCAAAGTTATTCCTCACTTGCCTTATGCATTCAGAACATCCAAAATACTCACAGTGATGAGTTTATAAGTGCTTTTCGCAGCTCTCACAGACCAGGCAGAGTTTTGCCGTCATGGGAAAGTGACAGCTAGCATGCTAAGGGCACACTTCCTGATACTTGGACCATAAAACATTTAGGTTCAGGCCGTGTATGACAAAGTTACACTATAAAAAATGATTTGGGTTCAGGATGTTGATCTTAATTACTAGTTTAGCTAAATGCATCTTGCCCATAGACTGTATATATAAATGGACATAGCTAATGCTTCATGCTAGCTGGCTCCAATTGGCTTTTTATTGAAAAACTGTCACCTCTGTGTAACTGCTGCCTCATCATTTTGGTCTTTAAATGTTCGTATTAACCCGCTCTGCATGATCCTTCTGTTTTTTCTTTGCCATTTCGTCCATAAATCAAGATATGGACCTTAATAACAGACAAATTAGACGCCTTCTTTCCGCGAGGTTGCTCCTGTTAGCGTTAGCAACATGTTACGCTATTTTTTGATCTATGTTATAACGTTTCCTCATCACCAACAGACCTGGAGTTGTGTTTTGTTTCATTCACACATGTTTAACACACAAACCCTGCATATTTAGACTGAGTTTTTCTCCCAAACAGAAAACACTTTGTTCCACCTTGTGATGTCATCATGTGGTAATACAGGAAGTGCTTTGTTGTGTTTTTAACTCCATACGCCTTCACTAGAATTATTTGGATTATTTCAGTCCTGGAATATGCTAATCTCTACAGAACTAAAAGGTAAAAGGAGATGTTTACTTGAAAACTACCACTTCATGACATCACAAGGTGGAACAGAGCATTTTGAGCTTTGTAGATGTACAGACTAATAATAAAGTGTTACTCAAACATGTGTGAATGAAACAAAACAACTCCACAACATTATTACATTACTAAAAGATCACAAGAGTCACTTTAGCATAATATAGGACCTTTAACATCTCCGTGGAAACCAACAGAACAGTTCCTCCATCAGAAAAGTTACACATTGCACACATTTACATCCACAGAAACATTGCCTTGTGTTAGTTGCTTGTATATCGCGGGTTGGTTTATAGTGAACCGATTTTATTTTCCAACAACAACAACCTGGTCACAGAAGAGCAACAGAGCAGATTCATACCCACAATGCACTGCTGCATAAAGCGGGTGGTGGAGGGAGGGGCCTGAGGGTGATGTGTGTGATCAGGTCTCACACTGTTCACTCAGAGTCTTTATTCAGTCATTAAAAAGGTGTTTGTGGAGGAGTGAGGTGTGTGAGAAACATGAAAAGAGACATGGACTTCTACCAAATATTAACATGTGTACAGCAGGACAACTACTACTACTACTACTTGTAACGGGTATATGAGCTGGTACCCTGAGTAGTAGTAGAATAGTAGTACTAGTAATACTACGACCAAATCACTGGGCTAGATCAGAAGACTAGGAAGATCGACTAAGGGAGAGTGCACAGACACAGTGTATTGCCGTTAAAAAAGTACCATGTATTGGATAATAGACACGGAATACACAAGCAATGGCCGTTCAGACAAATAACAAAAATAAACAATCACTTAGTGCAGTACAAAGATGTGCAGTTCAGGTAGTTCACTTTCAAATGCCCCACAATCCCCCAGAGTTCAGTCTATATGCTTAGTTCAACCATTCAGTTTATAAAATGTTATTTGTTAGCTTTTTAAAAACGTTGAGAGGTAGTTGTTGTTGAGGTGGAGTGGAGGTGGAGTGGTTGTTAGAGGAGGTAGAGTTGAGGTAAGGAGCGGAGGTAAAGAGCGGAGGTAAAGAGCGGAGGTAAAGAGCGGAGGTAAAGAGCGGGTAAAGAGAGTGGAGGTGTAAAGAGGAGGTGGAAGAGTGGAGGTAAAGAGTAAGGAGGTGCAAGGCAAAAGAGCGGAGGTGAGGAGGTGCGAGGCAAAAACTGGGCTATGATAAGCCGCCTACCCGGCCCGACCAGAGCAGGTGCAGTTCAATGCAAAAAGTTTCCAGATTTTAGGCTCGAGGGTTATCTGTAGCTCGCCAAAATGAGTATCTGACCTGTATAAACGTAGGACCATGGCCTCCGTCAATGAAGTTCAGTGTACACAAGTATCTCAATTTCAGTCAAATCAAATAGTAATTGCAATTTCTAGTCATATCAATGAATAACTAACCTTAGTACAATGTGCAATGCAAGTTAAGGTGCATAAAGTGCGCATGTGCATTTAAAAACACAACCGGCTTCGCATGCTTCGCGCTAGCCTCGCGCTAATGGCCTCGCACCATATGCACCTGACAATAACACGATGCCGGCTGGACATGGAGCCCTGATTGGCCACAAAAGTCACGTGAGTATTTACATGAAACGCGCGAGGGAACAGCGGGGTTTAGAAAGCGCGAGCGCTTGGAAATCCGCATATTTCACCCGGGTCACATACTACCACTATCACTAGCTACTACTAGTAAACTAACTACTACTCACTAACTACCCCTAATACTACTACGAACTACTACTCATACTACTACCACTAACTCCCACTAACTACTCGATACTCACTACTATGATACCACTAAGTGAGATATTACTAGTACCACTACTACTACTATACTACTAATGACTAAACTTAAAACCTACCACTTCTACTATAACTACTACTACCCTCACGCTACAAGTACACTTACTACTGTGTGCTGCTACTACTGGTACTACAACTGCCTACTACTACTACTATCACTGCTACTAGTACTGCTGCGAGGGACTAGCTGCTACTACTATTATTGCTACTACTATTACCACTACCACTAACTACTAATAATACTGCAACTACCTACTACTACTACTCTTAGTACTATTACTACTACTACCACTAACCACTTCTAATACTACTACTAACTTTTACTCATACTACGACCACTAACTACTACTGATACTACTACCATTAACCACTACTAAGACTACGACTAACTACTACTCATACTACGACCACTAACTCCCACTAACTACTACTACTACTACTACTACTACTACTACTACTACTACTACTACTACTACTACTATTCTACCAATGAGGAGCTAAATATATTTCAGTGTAAAAACAGATGTGTCTTTTTATTCTTTATTCCATCACAAAAGTTGACTCAATCCCGACATTTCAACATTTCAACATTTCAACGTTTCAGTGTTTCAGTTTTTCGGTGTTTCATATTGTGTCAGACAGTGGTTCGTCTGTAGAGTTTTAGTCTCCAGAAATGATCAGATGTGATTGGCTCCTGAACAGCTGCAGTCGGCTGAATAAATATTAGAAGCTAAGTCCATCTTTCCCCGAACTGTTTGACTTGATATTTGAGACAATATTTTGTTATTTGCAGTGATGGGAGGTAACAAAGTACAAGTAGTACTAGTAGTAGCAGTAGTACTGTCCTTAAGTAGAATTTTACAGTGGATACTTTTATTCACTACATTTGAGAGCAGTATCTGTACTTTCTACTCCACTACATTGTTGAACTGGACTGAAAGTATAAAGTACTTTTCCGATGATTTGAGGGAGTATTTTGACCATGTTTGTGGTAAAATCCTGACTGAAGTTTTTCAAGTTTCAAGTTCACTACATTTAACACTTTAACAACACTTGAAATACTTGAAATACTATTACTTTTACTCTTAACCCTGGAGAACGCAAGAACCCTTTTCTTCTTTGGAAAATTATGAACATTTTATTAAATTACTGCTATAAATTCACTGAACACTGAAATATCCACTTTTTCAATTTTAACACTTTATTCACTAATTTAGGATCAGGGCCAAATTTGACCCACTGGGCTCACTAATTTATCCAAAAAGAATATAAAACGTACTACCTTCTGGCTCATTTTAATTCAATATTCATCCACTAGGTGTCTCTATGCAGGGGCCAGAAGTGGCACTCTGGGCTTTTTGATTTTTTTTTAAATTGAAATTTAACTTCTTTTTTTTTTTCATTTTGAGTAGCAGGAATTAACTGCGGCCAAATTTGACCCAGTGGGTTCTCCAGGGTTAAAGTACATTTTTAAACAGTCACTTAAATATTTTTTACTTTTCATGTGATACTTTTACCTCTGTATCTGTACTTTTACTGAAGTAACACAATCGGGTACTTCATCCATCATTTGAGACATTTACTTTTATGTATTTTTGACATATATTTGTACATTTTCGTGTTGTGTTTATTTCCATCTCTTCAAACGTTTTAGCCAAAAGGTTCAGAACATCACTTCATTATTTAACTGGTAGAATATTTTGGGTGAGATGAAAAACTAAATTTACATGTCAAAGAAACTTCTCAAGACACAAATACTTACAACTTCTTAAAGCTGCAATATTTAAATGATTTGGTTGAGGGTTATGTTTGGTTATGTCAGAAATGTTCCACAGTATGGCATTAAATGTAACTGTTTCCTGCTTAATCTGTTACATTGCCAAAGCTCAAAATGTACAGTTCCACCTTGTGATGTCATGAAGTGGTATTTTTCAAGTTAACATCTACTTTTTAGTATTAGTTCAGTAGAAATTGGGAAATTCCAGGGCTGAAATCATCCAAATGATGCTAGTGAAGGTGTGTGGAGTTAAAAAAAAAAAACACTGTGAAGTACACTGGTCCCTCGTTTATCTCGGGGGTTTCGTTCTAAAAAATAACCCGCAATAGAGGAAATCCACAAAGTATCAGCTTTATTTTTTACATTTATTATATGTTTTAAGTCTGTAAACCCCCTCACCACACACTTTGTACACTTTTCTCACACAGGCATTAACATTTTCTCACATTTCTCTCTCGTTTAAACTCTCTTAAAGTTCAAACCTTCGTATATTATCTCCCTCTTCCTCGATGATCTTTAAATGTGTTGTTCTCATGTCTCTGCTCCAGCTGTATCCACAGAGAAACACTTTTAAGTCCAAAGCGTACAAACTTACAGCACTTAAGAGTCACACTGTGATCCAACATTTATGTAAATTTGTCTGACACATTCTGTACTGTACAGGAGACACGGAGGAGACTGATGGACAATGGTCTACAGTCCCTCAGCCAATCAGGACGCAGAACACAATGGTCTACAGTCCCTCAGCCAATCAGGACGCAGAACAACAACATGGTCTACAGTCCCTCAGCCAATCAGGACGCAGAACACAATGGTCTACAGTCTCTTAGCCAATCAGGACGCAGAAACACATGGTCTACAGTCCCTCAGCCAATCAGGACGCAGAACACAATGGTCTACAGTCCCTCAGCCAATCAGGACGCAGAACACAATGGTCTACAGTCTCTTAGCCAATCAGGACGCAGAACACAATGGTCTACAGTCCCTCAGCCAATCAGGACGCAGAACACAATGGTCTACAGTCCCTCAGCCAATCAGGACGCAGAACACAATGGTCTACAGTCTCTTAGCCAATCAGGACGCAGAACACAATGGTCTACAGTCTCTTAGCCAATCAGGACGCAGAACACAATACACGTTCATACAATGTAAAAAAAAAAAAAGGGAAATTGAAACAAAAAAAAAATCGACGAAAGAGCGAGACTAAAAGGTGGACGACGATATAGCGAGTGGGACCTGTACTTCCTGTATTACCACATGACATCACAAGGTGGAACAGGTTGTTTTTTTTCAGTTTGAGAGAAGAACTAAGAGAAGAAGCCTAAATCTGCAGGTTTGTGTGTTAAACATGTGAGAATGAAACAAAAAACACAACTCCAGGTCTGTGTGTGACGAGGAAACATTATAACATCAGAAAATAGCATAATATGAGCTGTTTAATGCCATATTGTGGAACATCTCCCTGAAGACACGCATGAATGAGTTGATGTTTTGAAGTTCCAGAGCCCCTCCGTGTACTCGGTGTACTCGGTGTACTCGTGTTTGTGGCTCAGGAGGAGACAGGGCCCATGGGGAGAGACTTTTCAGCTCAACACTATTTTTAAATCACAATTACATTTTATTACAGGCTGAAGCCGCAGCTCACTGGCCTCTGTCTCACTCAGACACTAGAACTTTCCATCCACTTTATCTAAGGCACATTTCAGAAACACATAATTTTCAAGGTTACTGCTACTGCTACTGCTACTGCTACTGCTACTGCCACTGCTACTGCTACTGCTACTACTACTACTACTGCTACTGCTACTGCTACTGCTACTACTACTACTGCTACTCCTACTATTATACTACTACTACTACTACTACTATACTACTACTACTACTACTACTACTACTACTACTACTACTACTGCCACTACTACTACTACTACTACTACTCTTACTACTACTGCTAATAATACTACTTCTACTGCTACTCCTACTACTGCTAATCTTACTACTATTACTACTCCTACGGCTACTGCTGCTACTACTGCTACTACTACTGCTTCTGCTACTACTACTGCTACTGCTACTACTGCTACTACTACTACTACTGCTACTGCTACTACTACTACTAACTACTACTACTCCTACAGCTACTACTACTGCTACTGCTACTACTGCTACTACTACTGCTACTACTACTACTACTACTGCTGCTACTACTACTACTACTACTACTGCTGCTGCTACTACTACTGCTGCTGCTACTACTACTACCAGCGGTACTGCTACTGCTGCTACTACTTCCACTGCTACTATTCCTGCTGCTACTACTACAGCTGCTACTACTGCTACTCCTACTACTACTACTGCTACCGCTACTACTACTGCTACTAACTACTTTTACTAAGTACTTTTAGTACTGCCACTACCACTACTTCTACTTCTCCTGTGAGTTAAAGTTTAAATACAGACTCATTTCTAAACGACGTGTTGGAGGCTCAGGTCCAAACTGCTGCTCTGCTCCTCGTCGAGAAAAGACTCTGAGCATTGATCCAGTCTGAGACGATTCTGCTGCACAGTGACAGATCAAACTATATTACTAATAAAACTAATTTTCTAAAACAACTAAACCCGTCACATCCAATCAGAGCAGACCTTAGCAAACCGATAAATAAATAAAAACTATAAAATAAACCTACTACTGGAAGATACAGACGATATACTGTATTTGTAGGATCGTTTTTTGGGTTATTTTTAATTAAAACTTTAGTATTTCCCATCACAGCTGTGCAGTACCTTGTGACCATAGTCTGTATATATAAATGGACATAGCTAACCTGCTAGTCGCCACGTTCCAAACAGGAAGTGAACATGGGCGCACATCTGACTCCATCGACTCTGGCTCCAATTCACTTTCTATTGAAAAACTGTCGCACCTCTTTTTGTAACTGCTGCTGTCACACTCGTCATTTTGGTCTTAAAACTACTACTGCTACTACTACTACTACTACTACTTACTACTACTACTTTACCTGCTCTACATGATCCTGGTGTTTTTATGTCACTATTTCTGGTTCAGTCCTGGTTTTTATTCTGCACTTTTCTCTGTTAATGTGAATTTCATGATGATTATTGTGATGTCTATGGTGGAGTTAGGCTTGTGTCACAAAACTACACTGAAAAGCGTTTGTTCTTGCTGTGAGCTGCTCGTTTCCATGGCGATACGTTGGTTTGATACTGTGGAACATTCCCAGCAAAGTGATAACATCTCCTAGGAAACAAGCAGCAGTGTACAGCAGAAATCAGCACTGCAGTTTTCAAAGGGCAACTCAAGACGACTGGTTTCTTTTATTATGTAGGTTCAGATCAATACTACAACTTCAATACTTTTATAGATTGTGAAGTATAACAGACATGATGCTTCGTCAAGGCTGAAGGAGGAAGAGTCACTCACAGAGAGAACATGCAAACTCCGCATAAATGAACCTGAGCATGTCGTCTACAACCAACCCAGGACCTGCATGTTGTGAGGCAAAAGTATTAACCCCTCAGACACAAGGACAAGTAGTAGTAGTAGTAGTAGTAGTGGTAGAAGTAGCAATAGTGCAACTCTTACTACTAACTACTACTACTAACTATTATTGCTACTACTAACTAATGCTACTCCCACTACTACCACTGCTACTACTACTACTGCTGCTTCCACTAACCACTACTACTACTACCACTACTTCTACTGCTACTACTACTACTACTACTACTATTACTATTTCTACTACTTCTAACTATTATTGCTGCTACTAACTACTGCTACTCTCATTACTATTGCTACAACTACTATCGCTGCTTCCTTTAACCACTACTACTACTACTGACTGCTACTACTTCTACTATTGCTACTACTATTAATGCTGCTGCTACTACGTCTACTACTGTGGCACCAATGAGGAGCTGAATCTATGACTGTGTAAAAACGCAAATGTGGCTTTTCACGACTTGTACGAGCTAAAGTTTGAATCATAGACTTCATATATACTGTATATGTGTTGTATTTATACTGTATATAGACTGTATATGTACTCTATATACACAGTACATATACAGTGTGTGGTTTGAATAGTCACTTTATAAATGAGCGTTGAGGGCTGAGGTTCAAACTCCAACTCCTCGTGCTCCACAGAAGAACAGTGAACATTTATCCAGTGTGAGCAGATTATGAAGGACACCACAGTGACACATGTGTACTGTGTGTGTACTGCCTGTGTACTGTATGTGTACTGTCTGTGTACTGCCTGTGCACTGCCTGTGTACTGTCTGTGTACTGTCTGTGTACTGTGTGTCTGTGTACTGTCTGTGTACTGTCTGTGTACTGCCTGTGTACTGTCTGTGTACTGTCTGTGTACTGTCTGTGTACTGTATGTACTGTATGTGTACTGTCTGTGTACTGTCTGTGTACTGCCTGTGCACTGCCTGTGTATGTCTGTGTACTGCCTGTGTACTGCCTGTGCACTGCCTGTGTATGTCTGTGTACTGTCTGTGTACTGTCTGTGTACTGTCTGTGTACTGCCTGTGTACTGTCTGTGTACTGTCTGTGTACTTCCTGTGTACTTCCTGTGTACTGTCTGTGTACTTCCTGTGTACTGTCTGTGTACTGTCTGTGTACTGTCTGTGTACTTCCTGTGTATTTCCTGTGTACTTCCTGTGTACTGTCTGTGTACTGTCTGTGTACCTCCTGTGTACTGTCTGTGTACTGTCTGTGTACTTCCTGTGTACTGTCTGTGTACTGTCTGTGTACTGTGTACTGTCTGTGTACTGTCTGTGTACTGTCTGTGTACTGTCTGTGTACTGTCTGTGTACTGTACTGTCTGTGTACTGTCTGTGTACTGTCTGTGTACTGTCTGTGTACTGTCTGTGTACTTCCTGTGTACTGTCTGTGTACTGTCTGTGTACTGTCTGTGTACTTCCTGTGTACTGTCTGTGTACTGTCTGTGTACTGTCTGTGTACTGTCTGTTTAAACAGATCCAGGGTTGACTCCTGGGACTATTTCGTTCATTAATTTAGTTTTACAGGCGTCGCACATTAAACAGCGGAGTTATTGACCTGTGGAAGGATAATTTAAATGAAACATGAAACTCTAATAGAATCAATGAAAAGTCATAAAACGTGACGCAGCGCCAGGTTCTGGTTTGTATTTGTACTTCGCTCCATTTATTTAGGTTACATTTATTTATTAACGGGTTTCACATTTGGAGAGGGAGATGGAAACTTGAAACGATAGACTCAATAATGTAAGTCCTAGAAGTATAAATCCATAGTGTGCGTAAAGCTCTGACGTAAAAGCCTTGTCCCCCGCGCAAAGTGACGCTCCGTGTCTCATGTTCGTGGATTGATCTTTTATGGGACGTTTATGGACCGTCCATCAGATCTACACTAGTGCGCATCATCTGGATTTGTCCATTTTTTGTTGGTATTAAAGGAATTATATTTATAATGTTTACCAGTGTCTTTAGTTTTGTCTTGTGATAGTTCGATAGGAGCTGTGCAAATAAAAACTCTTTATCTAAATGTTTAAGTTCATGTTTTGAAGAATTATCCAGATTCAGGTATAAGCGCCGCACGAGCGCGCGTAAAGTGTCTGCAGCGCGCGCAGCTCCTCACTGCGGGACCAGCCGCTGCTGGACACGTATCTCGAGCTCAGGAGAGTATGGACCTTTTTTGTTTTGTATCAGATATTTGTAAATGTTCCACAGTGTAGCTTTTCTGACTGGGAGCGTTAGTGGCATGAGAGGCTGTGGTCACAGGAGGTGATCTCTGGTCTGGACTTTCTGGATGTGTCGTTTGGATATGCGCTGTGAGAGAGTCTGAGCGAGGCGCGCGGGGACCGTTGGGCAGGAGCCGGGTCTGGTCTGACAGTTGGACAGAGCCATGGAGAAGTGCCTCTTGTTTGTGCTGAGCCTGGCCGCGGTGTGCGCGCTGCTGCGGGCGCAGAATGACACGGAGCCCATAGTTCTGGAGGGAAAGTGCCTGGTGGTGTGTGACTCCAACCCGGCCGTGGACTGGAGTCCTCCTCTCCGCTCGGGATCTCCGTGCGCGCGCCGCGAACTCCAAAGTGGCGTTCTCCGCGATCCGGAGCAACAACCACGAGCCCTCCGAGATGAGCAACAAGACCCGGATCATCTACTTCGACCAGGTCTGTGCACTTTATTTAAGACTAAACGTATTTCATGATGAACTGCAGTGTTTCGTGTAGTTTGTTCTTTCATAACTTCATTTTACACGTTGTCTGATACAAATGGATCATAATCTCTTCGTTCAGACGTGTGTTTCTGAGCGCGTGCCGTGCGTCCTGCTCGATGCCCTCGCGCGCATGTTCGCCGTTGGGGCACTCGTGGTCGCGCGCACCTGTCCACACTCCGCCAGAGCGCGAGGCGGGAGCCGTCTGTGTGAACGACATAACAATGAGCCGATGCTGCTGTCAGTGCGCGCGCTGATCCTGTGATCGGCGCGGGCGCAGCTCTCAGCGCGTCTGAATAATCATCTTAATGTTCTGACGTTTAGGATAAGAACATTTAGCTGCCCTTAAATGGACTCATTTCCAAATGTTGTTGTCAGGAGAACTTGATTTCCAAAATGTTTATAAGAACACCAAAAATCTGATCATTAACTGATTTCTGGAGATGTGAGTAATCTGGATTATTTCTTTTTGGTTTTGACGAGAGAAATTATACAAAAAGGACAAACTAATGAGGAAGAGACAAAAATAAATGTAAAAATTTTGAATTGTTTTTATTATCAGATTGGTCGGGTAAATGAACTCAGAGGCAAATCCTAAACTTCACAAATAAAAATCCCACATGGTTCAGGGAAAATTCATGTTAAATATTATGGAGAAGTTTTCAAAAGAGGCTTCACCGACAGAAGTGAAGGTATTTTTCAAAATGCTTCACTGGAATCTGCCTTCACGTGTTTATTGTATTTCATTATGCTGATAACTGCTCTGATCCTTTGGCGGTGCAGCGGCAGAGCAACCGTGCCTCGTAAAGAACAGGTTTCAGGTTCGATTCCTCGTGCATGTGGGGATTACGTGTGGTCTGTTCCCTCCATCAACATTAAAAAAAAAAACATGCGCAATATGCCAGTCCTCCAGCTACTGCGAGGTCCTAACTGAAGATGTGTAGGACTTGGAGGTGGAGGACTTTTTATGGCACATTATGGTAGCACAGCAAGAAGGTTCTGGGTTCGATTCCGTGTGGAGTTTGCATGTTTCTCCCTGTGTTCGGATGGGTTTCCTTTGGCCACTCCAGTGTCACCGATCAACCCAAAGCATGGACGGTTGGTAAAATCGTCTAAGGTAGTCCTGACCAAGACGAGCTGAAGATCTGGAGACGGGTCCCACTGCTCCTGACAGGTTGAAGGTTTGGGTCAAATGCAGAGGCGACATTCCCCTCGCGGCACGATACGACATAACCGACCTCGCTCTTCGGTCTGACAGCGATAGAGCCGCCTCTGGGCACATGTATAGTTAATGCTAATCTCAAGGTTGTTTGTGGTTGTCACTGCGGTGTTTCTGTTTCCAGATTCTCGTGAATATCGGGAACTACTTCACGTTTGAGTCGGTGTTCTTGTCCCCGAGAAAAGGAGTGTACAGTTTTAACTTCCACGTCATCAAAGTGTATCAGAGCCAGACCATACAGGTAAAAAAATACTAGAAAAACTGTTTTATAGATCTTCAGCCTCTAGGAGTTAGTTAGATGTTAGGTAACTTTTATTATTTATGTCTCATTAACTTTACTTTTATTGCATTAACAGCTTTGATTTCATAAAGATGGCCACATACTCGAGGAGAGCGGATCTATTATGCAAAAAAAAGAACATTAAAGTGGGACTAAACACTTAAAGGAGGAGGAGAGGGGTCTGGAGGGCTAAAGGGGAGAGTGAGGAGGGAAAAGGAGGAGGTACGAGGTCTGGAGGGCTAAAGGGGAGAGAGTGAGGAAGGAGGAGCGGGATCTGGAGGGCTAAAGGGGGAGAGTGAGGGAGGAGGAGGGAGAGGGCTCTGGAGGACTAAAGGAGAGAGTGAGGGAGGAGGAGCGAGATCTGGAGGACTAAATGGGAGAGTGAGGAGGGAAAAGGAGGAGAGGCGGGGTCTGGAGGACTAAAGGAGAGAGTGAGGAAGGAGAAGCGGGATCTGGAGGACTAAAAGGCAGAGTGATGGAGGAGGAGCGGGATCTGGAGGACTAAAGGGAAGAGTGAGGAAGGAGGAGGAGGAGCGGGATCTGGAGGGCTAAAGGGGAGAGTGAGGGAGGAGAAGGAGCAGGATCTAGAAGACTAAAGGGGAGAGTGAGGGGGAGGAGGTACGAGGTCTGGAGGACTAAAGGAGAGAGTGAGGGAGGAGGAGCGAGATCTGGAGGACTAAAGGGGAGAGTGAGGGAGGAGGAGGTACGAGGTCTGGAGGACTAAAGGGAGAGAGTGAGGAAGGAGAAGCGGGATCTGGAGGACTAAAAGGCAGAGTGATGGAGGAGGAGCGGGATCTGGAGGACTAAAGGGAAGAGGAGGAAGGAGGAGGAGGAGCGGGATCTGGAGGGCTAAAGGGGAGAGAGTGAGGGAGGAGAAGGGCAGGATCTAGAAGACTAAAGGGGGAGAGTGAGGGGGAGGAGGTACGAGGTCTGGAGGCCTAAAGGGGAGAGTGAGGGAGGAGGAGTGGGATCTGGAGGACTAAAGGAGAGAGTGAGGAAGGAGGAGGTATGACGTCTGGAGGACTAAAGGAGAGAGTGAGGAAGGAGAAGCGGGATCTGGAGGACTAAAAGGCAGAGTGAGGAAGGAGGAGGAGGAGCGGGATCTAGAAGACTAAAGGGGAGAGTGAGGGGGAGGAGGTACGAGGTCTGGAGGACTAAACTGAAGAGTGAGGAAGGAGGAGGAAGGGCAGGGTCTGGAGGACTAAAGGGGAGAGTGAGGGAGGAGGGGAAAGTACTAGGTCTGGAGGACTAAAGGGGAGAGTGAGGGAGGAGAAAGAGTGGGATCTGGAAGACTAAAGGGGAAAGTGAGGAAGGAGGAGGAGGTACGAGGTCTGGAGGACTAAAGGGAAGAGTAAAGGAGGAGGAGAGTAGGGGTTTGTGTGATTGGTCTAACACGTATCTGTATTTCAAACTTCGCCCTTGCAGCCAGATGTTTATAATCAGAAGCTGTAATCGGGGCAGTCTTGTGTGATGTCACCAACTACTTGAAACTGTAGAGCCCACTGAAGGCAGCACACAACCAAAAAACTGCAAATGTACCTAGTTTGCACTAAAGTTGCCACAAAAAAAAAAGACTAGGACCTGTAGACAATACTATTAAAACATTATATAAACAGTTAAGAAATGGAAAAAAGTGTAGTTCCACTTTAATCAAAAAATCAAAATCAACTAAATCAGAGTCAGGCAGTAACTCAAATACGTCTAAACTAGTCAAAACTACTCCTCAGCGACCTCCCCGACACCCGCACACACACCCCTCCCCCTCTGTGTTACCATGGTTACGCTGACAGCCGCTTGTGTGCAGGTGAACTTGATGCTGAACGGGAGGCCGGTGATCTCTGCCTTCGCCGGAGATAAAGACGTGACGCGTGAGGCCGCCACAAACGGAGTGCTGCTGTTTCTGGAGAAGGAGGACAAGGTTTATCTCAAACTGGAGAAGGGCAACCTGGTGGGCGGATGGCAGTACTCCACCTTCTCCGGGTTCATGGTGTTCCCCTTGTAAAATGTATTGGGTTACCGCCTTGGTTTCAGACGACGTCACGACATTATGTAATCCTGGAGCGTTTCATCTTTTTTTTTGTCCAAAATAAGTGGTTCTCCAGCCTCTCCAGGGCCCTGTTCAAACCTCTACAAGACACTGGGGCGAAAGTAGCTCAGTTGACAGAGCGTTTGTCCACTGATCCACAGGTTGGCGGTACGATTCCAGTTCCAAAAGATGAATCCTGTTGTTTTTTGTCCTTGGGCAAGACAATTATCCCACCTCGCCCCCTGTGTCTGTGTGATGTATAACTGTGTTTGAATCTGTGAGCGGTTCCTCGATGTAAAGCGCCTTGAAGGTGGAAAAGCGCTCTATAAAAACGTGACCATTTACAATTTACTCCTCCCACAAGCCTACGTCACCCACGCTCCCACGGCCATTTCCCATAAATGTATAACAGCAGGATACAAAACGATACACTACAAGTTGCCAAACCAGATGCGATGTGCAGCAGTTTCATTAGCGGAAATCACACTGATTGTAATGTGCTTGTGCTCTGAAGGAGTGACTTAGAACGACACCAAAGAGAGGGAGGATTGAGAGCGTCAAAAACTAAAGTAAAATGGATAAAACATGTGAATAAGTTGTTTTTGGCGACTAAAGCATTTTCCAAACATTAAAAGGTAACATGGCGGTCTAAATATGTTTTGTGTTATTAGTTAATACCCCATCCATCCATTTTCTTCGGCTTATCCAGGGCCGGGTCGCGGGGGCAGCAATCTAGACTTCCCTCACCCCAGACACGTCCTCCAGCTCCTCCAGTGTGACCCCAAGACGTTCCCAGGCCAGAGAGAGACACAGTCCCTCCGGCTTGTCCTGGGTCGTCCCTGGAGCCTCTCCCAGGCATCCAGGAGGCATCCTGAGTAGATGCTCGAGCCACCTCAGCTGACTCCTCTCGACGTGTAGGAGCAGCGACTCTACTCCGAGCTCCTCCTGCGTGACCGAGCTCTTCCCCCTACAGAGAAAACCCATTTAGTTTAGTTAATACCCCCTAAAAGTAAAAGACCCCCTCTTTAAGGTGACATATATAATCAAATGAGCGCAGCCATCTTTAAAATCAAATCAAATCTAAAATAAAACAAATCACCCATAATGTTATAACCACTGAATTCAATCTACAAATTTCTGATCTATAATAGTGAGAAGGTCTACTGATCCGAAAGTTGGTGGTTCGAATCCCGCTCTCGATTTAAACATTATTGGTAGAGTGTTCAGATCCACTGACCCACAGGTTGTCGGTGCGATTCCAGCTCCCACATATTTAATGCTGTCGTTGTATCCTTGGGCAAGACACTTAACCCAGCTCACCCCCAGTGTCTGCGCACACTGCTGTATGAACGTGTGTGTGAATGGGTGAGCGGTTCCTTGATGTAAAGGGCTTTGAGCGCCCTGAAGGTGGAAAAGCGCTATATAAAAATGTCCATTTACCATTTACTCTGCTGTATTCATCCAGCCACATCCAAAATCTGTTTATTAGCGACACACACTTTTGCCTTCCCCATCTCATTTATACTTCTAGACAGTTGCGATGCCGTCTGAAACCCAGCTAACATAAAGAACTCTAAACTCAGAGACTTCTTCATGATGTGTTGTCACTGTATAATAATGAAATCGTCACCACACGGACTTGAAAAGACAATGGGAGGCACGTTGACGTCTTCTGAACGCACAGAACGAGACCGGCTTTTGTGTCTCCGTCTCACTCCGACGAACAATGGCACATGTGACGCGAGAATACTGCTGACAGCTCTTACACCGGTCGCCTGTGTAGCAAACTGACGCCTGATCTACAGACGAGTTCGATGCGATATAGAGAGAAACGTATTTGAATTTGAAAGGTATAAATATTTATTGTGTGGGAGAAAAAGTACTGTTCACTTTGTTCACTACACTGCCTATATGAGTGGGTTGCGTTCACTAGATTTTGAGAGACTGGAGTTCAGAATCAAAATGGAGGACGGATCACGCCGATGTCTTGATCTTGTGAGCTTATTATCTGAATTCTCAAACTCGCAACTGAGTGTCACGATACTAAAATTTCAAACTTGATTCGTTACTAAGAGATAGACTCAATACTTGATACTCGATACTGATTCTGATACCACAAAAACACTCTTTCTTTAGACAATAGAATGTGATTTTCAACATTAAATGGTAGTACTTTCTTTTCTTTTCCCACGTGGCCTTATATGTGTGTAATCCCTCAGTGTCCAGGTAGGTTCCACAGTGATCCATGAGTCTATACTAGTTTATGTCGACTTAAACTTGTTCTGATCATGCACCAGGGCAAACGTTTTGACAGTTGGGCCACAGTGGGTTCTAAAATTTGACATAGGGGCTGGGCCAGAGTATATATATTTATATTACATTAGAGATTTGACCTGTAACATCATGAAGATACAAAGCTCATTATACAAATTGTTTTTCAAATGCATTAATTAATTTATTAAACTTCAGTTAAATAAACACAGTAGGAAAACTTTGAACAAAGTTTACTCACCGGAGGGCCGGATTAATAAGCCCAAAGGACCGTGTGTGGCCCCCGGGCCGTAGTTTGCCCATGTCTGCCATAGACTGTATATATAATCCATCGACTCTGGCTCCAATTCACTTTACATTAGAAAACTGTCACCCCTCTCTCTGTAACTGCTGCTGTCAGTCTGGTCATTTTGGTCTTAAAATGTTCGCTGTCGCTCTACATGATCCTGGTAATAGTGGTATTTCACATAAATCAAGAAATGAACATTAATAACAGACAAATTATGCGGCTTCTTTCCTTGAGGTCGCTCCTGTTTGCTTTAGCAACATGTTTGATTGACAGTGCTGCTATAACGGCTACCCTCGATGAGCTTCACTTGGCTGGAGCGTGTAGTCCACTTCTTTACACAGTCTATGGTTTGGATACAGCTCAAAATGATTCTAAATCTAGTCAGAAAAGTTCATTTCTGTTCTGTGAATGTGGCATTTTAGTATCGATATCAATTTTTGATACTTTTGACAACCCTACTCACAAGAATCTGTCTTGAACCTGGTATTTGTGTTTGGGCTGGAGTCTCTTTATGTCCGGTCAAATCACAGCAGAATCGTGGTTTGGGCTGAAGCCAAAGGTGAATCGACACTGACAGACGTGAATGGACTTTCAGCATAAATATGGATTAAAACTGGATTATTTTGTTTATGAAAAATGTGCAGAAGTTAAGCCCTTTGTGCATTTGTGGACGGGAAAGACGCCTGTCGTTTTGCCTCATATGGGTCTAACTAAAGTTTGATTTTTGGCTTGTTCGTGACGCTTTGATGAATCAACATGGAGTATTCACTTGAAGTACTCTGGGTCCACCTCCACAATATGACGTGTTCATGTTGTTCTCTGCAATCCATCTGAAACTTTTGACAAAATCAGTTTAAGAACGTGAACGCAGCCTACTATGTCCAGACTATCTGTATGTGTCCTCATGTATCCAGAAGAACAGTCATGTCCTGGTTCAAAAGTCCTTAATAAACTTTATGGACAAGTTTCATTGATACAACTTTTGTGGATTTCATTTGTTGTGTAACCTACAGTTGAAACCAGAAGTTTACACTATATAAGAAGACACATACGCTTTTTTTTCCTCACTCTCTGACATGAAATCAGGCTAAACTTTTTGTGTTTTAGGTCAATTAGGATTACCAAAATTATTCCTATTTGCTAATTGCCAGAATAATTAAAGCAGATTTTTTTAGACAGTTTTTCATTACTGTTTTCAGTCAAAATAGCATGCGTCTTTACATATAGTGTATGTAAATGTGGGGTTTCAACTGTATTTTAATGCCTTCTGCAAACATTTTGAAATTCTAACAGAACAAAATCCATCCGTGATTTTTAAAATGATAAAAAATGAGAACACGACACAGTATTACATCGTTTGAAAAGAAAAAAAGTCTTCAAAATGTCGCATATACAAAAAGCTGAAAACCTAGAATAGCACCAGACTGGCTGTGTATTCTAATCTAAATCCTGTCTCCAGAGCAGCTGAGGTCTTGGTTTATCGTCCTTAATAAACTTGATTAGGCATTGGAGGAGTCTAATTGGTTTACCTGCTGCTAACAGTCTGCCACAGCTGAGAGCGGCAAGGGAGGAACACATGAAATAATAAAGAGGAGAGAGATTAGAGACCTGATACTGCAGCGAGCCTTAATGAGGCGGTATTATGCAAAATCGACTTTTTGGAGTTTTCTACCATGTTATAACTCATCAAAAACATGCCTGAAGAGGTTTTAGATGCTATCCAACATGTTTCGGTAATTTAGCGATCTCTCCCGAGTCCCTATTTGAACCCTCCTTACATAAAGCAGCACGATTCTGTCCAATGCTCCACCTACAAGCCTAGAATTCCATATTAGCTTTTATAAATAACTACAGTGGCTCAAACATGGTCCTCCAATAGAAAAGTATGATGCAAAACAACACACTACAACTTCACAAACCTGATGTGATGTGCATTAGTGTCATTAGACTCAAATTTCACCTAGTTTCGCCTAAAGTTTCGCCTAGTTTAAGTTTGTCTTATGTCATCTTATTAATAGGATGCATGCTGATTGTGTTGTGATAGCACTCTGAAGGGGGAGTGACTTAGCGTAGAGAGCAAGAGGAGCAAAGACACAAAGAGAATGAAACGGTAAATTAGCAAAAAAAAATTTAACGTGCTGTTTTCTGCGAGTGTAGCATGAAAAAGGTAACATGGTGATCTATGCTGTTATACGTTTGCAATTAATCCCCGATATGAGTGTTTTTAGGGTCAGTTGGCTTAAAAACACGAAAAACACTGGTTCATTTTAAACGGTTTGCACAGGTACTTCCCTCATGCAATCCCAGAATCCTAATTATCCACTGCAGTGAGTTTATGCATGCACAGTTTCACAATTTTCAGAGATCAGAGCAGAGTTTTGCAGAGGGTAATGCAAACAGGAGCTAATTTTTGTTAGTATTAAACTTAGTAACTATTTTAACTTCCTGGTTCATATCTGTGTAAACTCTCAGTCGTCCAGGTCTGATCCAGAGCAAAAGACGAAGTTTAAATCTGTCAACTGGACAAATCGTTGTAGGAGTGAAGACGTTTTGCTGCTCATCCAAGTTGCTTCTTCAGTTCTGGTCAGATTGCTGGTGACAACTGCCTTATATGTCTGAAGGGAGGAGCTAACTACACAGAAACTGTAAAGAACTATTGTCTCCAGTTTCAGCTGAAAGTACGCTATTCAACCTTTAACGACCTGCTATTGTTCTCTGTTCTGGGTCTGAGGATGGAGTTGTAGATGGGGGAGAGATCATGTCTAAGGCCCCTATTCCTGTTTAAGGAAGGATTCTCTTTCCTAATAAAAATAGCTTCTTTAACTCCCCTCTCAAACGATTTCTTTTCTCTGGCTAAGATCTGAGCGTCGCGATCTTCAAAGGAGTGGTTAGTGTCTTTGAGATGGAGATGAACAGCAGACTGTGGTCCAGAGCAGCTCTCACGTCGTGTTGGTACATCCTCTTATGGAGTAGGTAACGCTCACTGCTCTCTTCACTACACTGAATGGAGTAGACCACATTACTTTATTTATAGCTCTGGGTTTTGTCCTTTGGGTGAACCAGCTTTTGTCTTAAAGTGTTTGCCGGTTTGAAAAAGACAGGAATCTCATACTGTTTGGAAATTCCCTGAAGTTTTTTAGACACCCCCGCTGTGTAAGGAAGGTGGTAGACGTTTACAGGTTCAGTGTAGTTAGCTCCTCCCTTCAGACAGATATAAGGCCGTGTCCACCAGCAATTTGACCAGAAGTGAAGAAGCAGCTTGGATGAGCAGCGAAACATCTTCACTCCTACAACGATTTGTCCAGTTGACAAATTTAAACTTCACTTTTCCTGGTTCATAGACGATAAAGCCACTTCATATTTAGATGCGGGCAGTAAACAGAAGACTTATTTTGACCCTAAGAGCTGCTTTTATAAGATATACTGGGACGAAATTGTACTTTCTTAATAATAAATATACTTGGATTTCAAAAACTGCTCCTCCCGTGATCATTTTTGTAATATTAACCCTAAATAAAAACCCAAACTACGACTAAAACGTCTTCAACAGAAGCGTCACTGTTGTTCGTGCTCCTCCAGTCTGTCTCTGATGGCTGGTTTTGTGCATGTGTAACATCTGAATTATTAATCAACATAGAACAAGACACTGAAAATGAACTTCTTCACTTGGATGTCTCTTTGTGGTAAAAATTCCATCGTTTTATTTGTCATTCTACATATTTTTGAGTTCAAATCTGCTGCCAGGAGGACACAGAGTTTTAGTTTAGTTGTTTATTCAGGGTTAATGCACAAAAGTGACCTACATAAAGATGTCATATGTTTGTGCAGGTTAGAGCAAGACTGATCTCCCCCTGCAGCGAGTCCCTGGACAAGTTGATGTAAAAATGGAGTTCGCTAAAAATAAAACCTGCCTGTGATTTCTGAGGCTGAGCTGGTGCTAATGTTATTTTTAATGTGTCACAAACAAAAGATATGTTTGTTACTGGATAGCAGTGGTGGAAGAAGTACTCCATTTTGTTACTTAAGTAAAAATACAGATATTGGAGCAAAAAAAAAAAAAAAAAGTAAAAAAGTAAAAGAGCAGGAAAATCTGAAATCAGCCACATCCAACCACGGCGAGACACAAAACCACGTCATGGACTGGAACAATGGCAGGGTCAAATACCACCGCTGGATCAGAGAGGTGGAGCAGAGAGGTGGAGCAGAGAGGTGGAGCAGAGAGGTGGATCAGAGAGGTGGAGCAGAGAGGTGGATCAGAGAGGTGGAGCAGAGAGGTGGATCAGAGAGGTGGAGCAGAGAGGGCTTCGACATCCGCAATCGAGGTTCAAGGAGAATGAATCATGACGAGGGAGCACACACCTTATCACACACCTGGGATGCAGTCCTGGAGGAGGTGTCAGACAAAAGAGGATGTAAGCTTCTCCTACTGTCTGGAAAACTACACCATCACTACACCATCACTACACCATAACTACATCATCACTACATCAACACTGCACCATCACTACATCATCACTACACCATCACTGCATCATCACTACTCCGTCACTACCTCAACACTACACCATCACTACTCCGTCACTACCTCATGACCACACCGTTACTACACCCTCACTACTTCAACACTACACCATCACTACTCCGTCACTACCTCATGACTACACCGTCACTACACCCTCACTACACCCTCACTACTTCAACACTACACCATCACTACTCCGTCACTACCTCATGACTACACCGTCACTACACCCTCACTACTTCAACACTACACCATCACTACTCCGTCACTACCTCATCACTACACCATCACTACACCCTCACTACTTCAACACTACACCATCACTAGTCTGTCACTACCTCATGACTACACCGTCACTACACCGTCACTACACCCTCACTACCTCATCACTACACCGTCACTACACCATCACTACACCGTCACTACCTCAACACTACATCATCACATGAAGCTTCTGAGGAAGATAACAGGAAGTGAAATATGTAAAGCTGATAAAACAACTTTACTGTCTGACAAAAAGTATCATACTTCTAAATGTAATACTGAAGACAGAATGAGCAGAACCAAAGACATTTTAAACATATGGAGTGACAGTGAACATAAGTATTATCTAATCAAAACATGGTCAAAACCGGGAGGCAGTGCAGAAGGCGAGTTATTTCAAATTGATTTTTAGACTTTTACAAAATATGCAGTTAATAATTGTGTGTGTAGGGTCTATATGTCTAAGAAAGAAAATGATGCCAACTGGACTAAGTTTAAAAAGATATATAATTTCTTTGCAGATTTTGTGGTGTAGTTCGATGCCTGTATGGACTGTGTCACAAATATAAATGTTTAGGTTGAACTTTTTGGGGTTTTCCATATATTTCAGCTCCATCTAAGAGCAGCACAGCACACTCTAGAACCTTTTATGTGTTTGTGAATGCAGTACCACCGCTGCAGTCACAGAGTTAGAATCCTGATCGACTGAGATCGTGACTATGCCAGAGGAGGCTTGTCTTTTAAACCTAATTGTGCCGAGTGGTGGATTATTGAGAAATGATCAGTCTAAGGATGAAGCTGGTCTCCTCTGCACAGAACAATCTGGTCTCTCACTATGAGTCTCTGCAGTTTTAAAAGGAAACTGTGTCTCCATCTACTCTGATACTGTGTCCTAACAATGCTTTTATATATGCAGCTCCTGATACTCAAGGAAAAGTTGCGCAGTGCACCTTTAAAGCTAAATTTTAGATTTTAATGCCATAGTTTCAATTTTTAGGACAAAACACGTCCCATTGTCAGCACAGTATTCTTTGTAAAGATGCACCCATCCAACTTTTTCTGTTCTGATACCGATGTGGACACTTTGGCTTTATGTATCTGGGGTCCAGGGCTCTTTGCTAAAGGCTGTTCGGTCCCTGTACGACCGGAGCAGGAGCTGTGTTCATTGCTGGCAGTAAGTCAGACCTGTTCCCGGTGCATGTTGGACTCCACCAGGGCTGCCCTCTGCCCTTTGTCACTGTTCCGTTCATTGTTTTTCATTGTTTTTCACTGATTTACCTGTTCACTCTGGTCATGAGCTTTGGGTAATGCCTGAAAGGACAAGATCGGGGGAGGATCCGCTGCTCCTCCACGCCGAGAGGAGCTAGCTGAGGTGGCTTCTAAGCGGAAGAACATGGATCAATGGACACAACAGTATGGTGGTCACAGCAGCCCCTAAAAAATGACTGCACCTTAAAACGCTTAACTAAATAAATGCGTTTTGAGTTGGCTTTTGAAGTTATCAGCAGACTCCAGTGAACGCAAGGAGAGCGGGAGGTCGTTCCTTAGTCTGGGAGCAACGGCTTGGAATGAGCGTCTCCTCTGGTCTAAAGACGAGTGTGGGGACCATGAGCAGGTTCTGATCCAGAGACTTCAAAGAGCGAGAGGGGTCAGGGGGCTGGACCAGATCGGTGATGTAGGAAGGAGCCTCACCGTGCACAACCCTGAAAGACAGCACCAACGCTTTAAACTGTGTCCAGTAGAAGAGCTTTGAAAACTCAGTGCATTTCCAATTGTTTGTGAAGTATACTCAAGACTTTAAGATGAATTATGAATCTTTAATGCTTGTCTCAATGGAGATGTTACTGTTTGGCTTAGAATGTCCCACAGTATGAAGACAAGCAGGTGATGCCATGGGCCAATCTAAAAGTTACGGGTCAGATCTGTTCAGAGGCAACCCTGAATACATGCTTATCAGTCTATTTTAACCAATAAAATCACCTGTACAAATGCGACATAGATAAGTTTCGTGATGTACTGTGAAACCTTTCAAGCAAAGTACAGTAATAACTTCTCACACAGGTGGCAGACCCAACCGTTTACCAGAAAAGTTTAGTTTTGCACCTTTCTTATGAAACTGTAATGCTTATATTTGTTCGGCAAGACCTCAAATGCTCATATCTGATAAAGATTGTTTTTTTATCCCCCATAAGAACCCTGTTTATTTCTCCACAGTATCACAGATTGCACATAAACAGATATAAACAGCCTCCCTTGCGCCGGCTCTGTCCCTGGAGTGGAGGCTGTGCTGTTGTAGTGACTCTGAACGCTGCATTGCCCTTTGCTTTGGCATTTACAGGACACAACTGTGCAAGGAAAAAATATATATCGTGTCTCGTTTAACAGTGTCCCTGAACGCAACTCCTGTTTGTGTGCTCCACTGATTGCGTCTTCCAGAAGCATAGGCTGTATATATAACCGGACTTAGCTAACCCGCTAGCCCCTGCGGTCCAAACAGGCTCTATCGACTCTGGCTCCAATTCACTTTCTATTGAAAAACTGTTGTCTCTCTCGTCGTAATTGCTGCTGTCAGACTCGTCATTTTGATCTTAACTTGTTCGTATTAACCCCCTCTTCTATTTTTACTCCGTTATTGTGTCTGTAAATCAAGATATGAACATTAATAACAGACAAAAGGTGTGGGCAGTAAGAGGCGTTAGCTTCAACAGCCTCGCTCCAGATTGGCTCTTTGGTTGCTATGATACTCATGGTCGAAACACGTCAGCCCTGCTCTGAATACAACACAAACTAATGCTGGTGAAAAACTGTAAAAATGAAACTGGAAACTGGAATCTGAATGGTATTTACTATTTACTAATTATATTTCTGTGATTGCTGGGCTCCATGAAAGAAAAACCGGTGCAAAGTTTATCGTCTTCTCTATCAGCATCAATACGAAAGTGATAGTTTGTCTTCAGGATCTTTAAACCTTGTCTGAGGAAACAAATTTAAGCGATAAGATTAATATTCCAAGTCTATATTAATAAAGAACAATAAGGACTGATTAGAAGGTTGGCGGTTTGAATCCCACTCTCGAAAAACATCATTGGTAGAGGGGTCAGACACAGGTTGGCGGTGCGATTCCAGCTTCCATAGATGTCGCCTGGCTGTCGTTGTGTCCTTGGGCAATACACTTAACCCTCCCCAACCCTAGTGTCTGTGTACACTGGTGTATGAATATGTCTGTGAATCGGTGAGTGTTTCCTTGATGTAAAGCGAGTGCCGATATATAAAAATGTGACCATATCCCATAAGGTTCAACATTTGTGGATGAGAAGTTTGGATATTTCTTTCAAAAACAGCAAATCTCACCTAGAGCCATATCAACCTCTGCCCTCCATTTGCTTTTTATTGCTAAAATTTAAAACAATCTCCACAGATCTGACCTACAACTTGGCCTAATGCTGTCACCTACTCATCTCGATGAATAGGGGCCGCAAACTACAATTTAGAGTTAGCAAGTCAACTTTAGCAATTCACTTTTTTCTTCTTGTCTGGGCCTACTATTTAAATGGAGGAAGATACATATTAAAGCTCAAGCAGTTTTCTAAACTGGACTTTCGGACTAAGCGGGAGGTTATAATTAAAGGAAAACCAAGGCTAAAGAAGCTAAATGGTTTGCACCAGACGACAGGACGAAAGACTCGCTCTTTTCAAACAGAGACGTACAAAATGGTAAGAAATTTAATGACTTCAATCCACTGAAAATTGGGGAACCAGAATAAGGATAAAAAACAATATAAAACCAGCTTTTTATTTCATACTATTAGAGCTATTTCATACAGACTTCGGAACTTTTATTTTGAAAGTATTTTTCATTCTGGCCCCAAGTCACTGGGACAAAAACTGACCCTGGGTCAGATTTACTCGCCGACACCTGGTTTATATGTTTGTAAATGTGATTGTGACGACATCAGTGCCTCACCAGCCACAAACCTCACCGCACGTCACTGGTTTAATGCCATACTGTGGAAAATTCCAGGCCATGCGAAAACAGCTCCATGGAAAAAAAAACTAGAGTCAGAACATCAGTCAGAGGCAGAGATATTAAATACGTTTTGAGCCCCCGAGGTCACAGTGTTTTGTGTAATGTCAGATGTGATTGACTTTGGCACAAAAGCTTTTGGTCCAGACCTGCCTGATAAATGTATTTGTGATATTTCTGTGGACGTCTGCTTTTAAAATAATATAAACAAAATAGCAATTCTCCATAATGGTGTGTTTATATGGCCAGAGACAGCAGACACTCATTAAATACAAAAGTGAAAGAGGCTGTGAATAATGGACTCCAATGAGCACTTTGGGACATCAGCGTTAGAACAGTTCTGTTATTTTTGTATTCACGTTTTTTACATCCACTGAATAAAAACAACAATAAGTTTAATGTGTGAAAATGGTGCAAAGGTTTTCAGTTAAGAGGAAATATGGCATGATGCTTATCTATCTCCATGGAGCAGGTGACACCGCCATCCGAAGTTACAGGTCAGATCTGCAGACACAGTAAGAATGCATGTGTTTTTGAGCAGTAATTTAATAAATGCAAGATAGATTAGCTTACTAGATTACCATAATGTGGAATATTTGAGGTAAAGTGATAACATGCAGGTGGCGCATGCAAAACTTAACTTAAAATAGTTTTTGTGGTTGTTTTACCTGGGATATTGCACAGAAAGGTCTAAGACGGGGCTATTCCACCGGGCCAGAGGTTCACAGCGCAGCACCACCTTTGACCCTAGATCTGATTTAATAAAAATAACACATGATAGATTAGATTTGTGAAAAATAAAATGCAATTAACATTCCTCGGCAAAACTGGCAACCCAGAACGCAGCATCAGTATTAAACAAGGACTAAACCAGGACCAAATGAGAACTAAATGAGTCCATCGACTGTATAAAGAAGTGGACTGAGTGAGTGTGACGTCTCCCATAGTGCTCCTCTCCAATCAAATGAAGCTCGTCAAGACAGCAGTTATAGGGGTGAATTTGGAGCCAAGTTTCATATTTGAAATTCCGACCACGAGTATCATAACAACCAAAGAGTCAATCTGGAGCGAGGCTGTTGAAGGTATCAGGCCTCCCCACCCACTGGTTTAGCAGGGAGCGGGCACTTAGCAACACTGTCAATCAAACCTGTTGATAACACTGGCCGGAGCGATTTGTCTGTAATTAATGTTCATATCTTGATTCACTGACACAATAGTAAAAAAAAACACCATCATGTAGCTCAGTTTAATACGAACATTTTAAGACTACAATGACAAGTCTCACAGTAGCAGTTACAGAGAGAGGGGGCAACAGTTTTTCAAAAGTGAATTGGAGCCAGAGTTGATGGAGCTGGAAGCGCGTCCATGCTCACTTCCTATCGAGTTACCCTGCCTCATGTTAGGGGGCGCTCGTGAGCCCAGGGATTCTTGCAACTCTCGCAGAATAGTGACAGCAAGCTACAATTTAGAGTTAGCAAATCAACTTAAGCAATCCATTCACTTTTTCTTCTTGTCTGGTCCTACTTTTTAAATGAAGGAAGATACATATTAAAGCTCAAGCAGTTTTCAAAACTGGACTTTCGGACGAAGCAGGAGGTTATAATTAAAGGAAGACCAACGCTAAAGGAGCTAAATGGTTTGCTCCAGACGACGGGATGAAAGACTTGCTCTTTTCAAACAGAGTGGGACAAAATGGTAAGACATTTAATGAGTTTGTCGTAACGTCAGGCAGAGGGACCAAAAATGCAGAGCTCAAGATAGTTTTAGTGTTTATTTACAACAAGTGAAATAGTTCAGGCAAATGACGGTTGATCAAACGAGGAGCTGGGTGCAGGGTGCAGGTCGGGGTCCAGGGAGAACACAGAGGTGCAGAGATGTAGACGAGGGCAACAATACCAGTGCAGGGAGGCAGGGTCTGAGGCATGGGTCCGGAGCTGGTCCAAGGGCCAGGTCTGGAGAGTGACAAGAAATCCAATGAGCAGAAATACAAAGACAGGAACATTACAAAAAGCCAGGCTAGAGTATTCACGTGGAACACGCAGACGATCTGTCACTGAGTGTCTGGGCCTGGCTCCTCTTATCCCCAGCAGGTGTAATTGATAAGATGATTGTCTCCAGGTGCTCACAGGAGGAGCCAGAGACTCCGCCCAGCTCCGCACACGGACAGGTGAGGGAAGGAAAAAGGACAACACACGAGGCAGGACAGACAGAGATCATGACAGACTTCAGTCCATTGAAAATTGGGGAAACAGAATAAGGATAAAAAACAATACAAAACCAGCTTGGTTTTTATTTCATACTATTAGAGCTATTTCATACTTTTTTATTCTGACCCCAAGTCACTGGGAGAGAAATTGTCCCGGGGCCAAATGTAGTGACACCTCACATCACTGGTCCTCACCCAGAATATTACCAGATCTAAACTAGGATCAACAAGAGAACATATTTTAATATTGGATGATGGGCTGTGGGCCACATTAGACCCGTATGGAGAGCCCGATGTGGACCCCGGGCCACAAGTTGAATAGCCCTGGTTGAAGAATAAGCAATCCACTGATCCGAAGGTTGACGGTTAGAATCAAGCTCTCAACATAAAACATCATCGGTTGAGCGCCGAGCTCCATTAACCCACAGGTTGGTGGTGCGATTCCAGCTCCCACAGATGAATGTTGTCGTTGTGTCCTTGCGCAAGACACTTAACCCACCTCGTCCTCAGTGTCTGTGTCTGGTGTATGAATGTTTGTGTGAATGGGTGAGTGGTTCCTTGATGTAAAGTGCTTCGAGTCCCCTGAATGTGGAAAAGCGCTAAAAATGTGACCATTTACTATCTCCATGGAGACAAGCAGATGATAATGATTTAATGCCATATTGTGAGACATTCCAGGTAAAATAACATCTCCATGCAGACAAGCAGGTGAACTCCAAAACAGAAAAGTTACATAGAGCAACTTAAAATAAAATAGTTCAGAAAACTATGAATGAGTTTTAGAAAAAGCTTCACTCATGGCTTTAAACGGCAGCGTTTTAAAGGCCGTTTCCCTGCAGCGACAGTGGGAGCAGCTGTACCAACAAGGTCGACCCATTACTGAGAATAAATGAAAAAGGAGACAAAAAAGCCCCTCGATAAACCAGGCCGACGTCAAGACACTGCGAATATTCACCCAACGCAACTGTATTTGAGAAATGTGGAAATATATTCTCCTGTTGTTATTTATTATGTGAAGAAAATGAATGAATGAAAATATGAACAAGCCCATCTGACGTTTTTTATCGCTTAAAAATACCTAGAACGAACATGCTTTCTACTACGACTCCCTCTCCACAGATCTGACCAGTAGCTTGGCCTAAGGTGTCATCTGGTTTCCCCATGGAGACTGGTGCGTTAATGCCATACTGTGAAACTTTCCAGGCAAAGCTAATTGATATTGTTTGTTCATAATTATGTCAAATAAATAAATGTGAAAGACTTGAAGGTGCAACTTTTCTAGTGGAGGGTCCAACACCTTCTTGCCTCCTAAAAATGCTCCAGAGTAAGGCATTAAACTTCCTTCTCCATGGAGACAAGCAGGTGACACCACTAAGCCAAGTTACAGGTCAGATCTGTGGAGAGGCGACCCCTTTCACAGACAGAATGCATGTGTCTCAAGGTATTTTTGACCACTAAAATCACCTTGAAGAAATACAACAAAGATAGATTTAAAGCCCTTAAACATCTCCATGGAGACAAGCAAGTGGTGGACCCCCTACCAGAAAAGTTACACCTTTAATTAGCTTTTTATGAAACTGTGATGTTTGTGATGATTTCAAATACTAAAATACATAGTCACATCTTGTCATTTTGCGGTGTCCAAACTCCTGCGGCCGATATTATCATTTTGTGGAGCATTTTTGGCTGCTCTTCCCTTTGCTGTTGATTAGTTATATCTTTGTTAAGGAATGCAAAAGCACGTTCAAACGCAGAACACTTAAATATTTAAATGAAGGGGTCGCTGGGCTCTGAGCTGAGGTCGAGTCTCTGTAGATGAGACTGGAGCTGCTTTGTGCCTCATGTTTTGGAAAATAATTTATTCGCAGGGTATCACAAGATGCAAACTCTGAGATACAAAAATATAATTAAAGGAGCACGATGTCAGGTTTCTGCTGGGGGGGGATCACCTGACACCTGTTCGTCTCGGCACATGTGAATGGTTTGCTGTCTTTTATTATTATTTATTGTGTTGAATAGTTTATTTTATTTCACAGTGTGCAGCACTTTTTGTTTCTAATGAAGAGACTCGCTAGGTTTAGTCATGAATAATTTAATTCAGTTTAAAAAGTAATATCTAGGCCTACAACACCTAATGTCCTTCAATGGTTTAAAGTAAAATAAGTATACAAAAACAGTCTTTAGTTTTCCAGAGTCCCGACTAAAATGAAACAAACTCGCAGAGGCACAAACTATTCGGAGACTTATTCCACTGAAGAAGCTCTGGTCTCTGCAGGTGGACACAGGAATAACACATCATTAACATATGATTATTACCGTCTAATACAAGAATCGCACTGAACTGTACAGAACATGCAGAGACAACGCTCATGTCATTGTCCACAACCTTCTCAATAGGTTTTCAGTTCAAGGTAGGGCATCAGGTACAACGTCCTCCTACTCGTACACCAGCCACGGATACTGTCACTCAGGTGAATTGGACTCACAAAGAGTGCAGCCAAATGTCTTGATAAATATAACTGGAAGTGTCCTTCAAACAGGCAGTTCAGAGTATGGATAATCGGGCAAACAACAACTGAGGAATCGTGTGTTATTCAATATCAAATCTCAACCAACACTGGGAATACAATAAGGGGAACAGGCTGGGGAAATAAGCTCGTGAACAGGGATAAACGCAGGTACAGATTTGCAGAAATACAAACAGATAATTTCAGACAAGCTTGAGAGTTGCTCTTCACAGGTCAACGATCTAGCAACAACTGACTGAACTGAGGGAGTAGATATAGCCTACACTGGGCTGATTGACAAAATGAGAGGCAGCTGCATCGAAAACAGGGAGGTAACAAAAGAAGGACCGGCGCATGGAGCTGGATGGGGATAAACGAACAGGCAGAACTATTACAGATACAAGCGATGATACATTGTCACTAGGAAGTATATGTTGTAAAAAAATAGACCTGTTTAAATAGTTTGAGTTGGTTCATGTTGTTCATCTGGGGCCCGTGTGTTGGTTGTTCTTTGAAGTCCTGCCTTTTTCTGAAAGTGATACAGGGATTTTATTGGCTCATTCTTTTATTTTAACTGATACTGTTTGCAGAATGGTGCTGGAGAAAAAAATCACTAAACATCAGCTGTAAGACTGGTTGTCTGTGTAATCCCTCAGTCGTCCAGGTCTGATCCATAGTGGTCCAGTTTCAGTTTCAGTTGGAGACAATAGATGTTTACAGTTTCAGTGTAGTTAGCCCCTCCCTTCAGATAGATATAAAGCACCAGCAATCCTACCAGAACTGAAGAAGCGGCTTGTATGAGCAGCGAAAAGTCTTCACTCCTACAACGATTTATCCAGATGACAGATTTGAACTTCGTCTTTGCTGTAACATTGGTTATGAGCAACTAAAGCAAAGTGCGCTGGATCACTCTCTCATGTCTGCAGACTCTGTGGAGGCAGCACATTCAAAGTACAATTCCCACATTCTTACAGATGAATTGTCATGCAAACAATTAATCTCATGGAAACAAGCCTTACACGAACCTTCATTTCAAGGAAAGCAAACACAAACATGTGTCGAGATACAATGAGTTCACTTGAAGCCGGAAAGTGTGGAGTCTTACCTCAGGAGCAGCTCTCATAATCCACCTGTATCCACACTGTCTCCACACTGTATCCACACTGTATCCACACTGTCTCCACACTGCAGAGGTTTTATAACTGTCCTGTGCATTTGAATTTTCCCCCTGAAAATTTTGGGGACAAAAATTCCCAAAGGAGGAACTTCAGTCATATTTTCTGAGCCTGATTAAAACATACAGGTTCAACATCGGCCACAATCAAGCTGCTTTTTCTAAGAACAGGACCGGCCCAGTCTATAAGCAAAACTAAGCAGCTACTTGAGGCCCCGAGGCCAGCAGG
This sequence comes from Periophthalmus modestus, assembly GCA_019594935.1. NCBI lineage: Eukaryota > Metazoa > Chordata > Actinopteri > Gobiiformes > Gobiidae > Periophthalmus > Periophthalmus modestus. Next base: position 30,690,037 of record JAIEZT010000084.1, read on the forward strand.
GGGCCCCCAAGAGCGCATATATTTACATTGAAATTAATATATTATATCACATTTTACTGGAAACGGGGCTTGTGTGTTTACAGCAGTCTAAACATCCCTCTCGAACGATTACATTTGTTTTATATCTATAGAAGCAAAGGATACGTCCGTTGCCAGGGGCCCCAGAGACAAATTCAGCTTAGGGCCCCCTGTGTAAGACTTAAACATGCTGGACACATAATCCTAAATAAGTCATGCAAACATTTATTGAACGAAATAAAGGCAGGTCATATTTTTCCATTTGTGACATAATAACTATTGTGTAAATTAGAAGTTTTGGTCCATGTTTAAATTACTGTCGCTAGGTAACAGTTGTATGTCACATGTGCGGCCTGCGTCCAACCAGGAAGTAGGATTATAAACCTCATCAAAACTCTCAAACTAGAGAAACCTAATCCAGAGAAAGCCATCGCTATTTCATGGACCAGCCTTGTTTGCACTTGTGGTCCTATGAAGGTAAGACTATTGTTCATTTTCACTGGGCAAAACCAATACTGACACAGCTCCCAATAGAACACAATATATTTAAAGAAATATTCTCATCCCGGTATCTTTCAGGGATCTGTTCAGTCTCTGTACACAGGGGAGGCAGCAGTCACACAATGAATCCGCGCTCTAAGATAAACTGAGCTGCAGTTTACACCAGAGAGGAGGCTGACAGTAATGTGATATAGTCTCTGCTTTAGCGTCCCACAGGCGCCTGTTCAATATATCACTCTGTATACGTCAGTGGATCCTTGTTTGTTTTGTATTCCCAGGATTGTGGCCACGCTGTCACGCAGGATTTCAGAACGTCCAAGGTGATAATTATCCAAAAGCCGTCGTGTATCTCCAGAAACTATAAAAAAGTAAGAACAAATCTATTCTAACTGGACAGAAAGTTTTTTGAGTCCAGTTGAGGCTTTTTCAGTTCTGGTCAGATGCTGCTGGACACTGCCTTTTATTTATCTAAAGCAGTGGTTCTAAACCCGGGTTTGATCGAGCCCTCGGGTTCGGTGAGTCAGTCTCAGGGGTCAAGACACGCACCCGACTCATATGATTCGTGATGAGACGCTTGTCCATCACTGGCTGCAGGTTCAGGCCAGTCTGTGCTGCAGAGAATTTAGTGACTCAGTATCAACTTGTGACTGTCCTGATGGTTTGTGATTTCTTTCTTAACTCTATAGCGTCAGATTCTGTCACCACCAATAGACTCGCAGACTGTGAGCGTCTCCACCGTGTCCCAGTTCGACAAATGCACCTTCGATGTGTCTATCGAAGTGAAAATGACATGAGGCACAAGGTGAAGCTGCATTTCTGAACTGGTCTCAAAGGAAACAGCAGAAGTCACTGATTTGAAGTAAATATTCATTATTATTGGACCTGATGGACATTAGGTGATGGGTGTGTGTTAAAATGTTAAAAATAATAAATGACATGGATACAATAAGTTCATTATTGGAATACATAAGGTTAAAAATTTAAATAATTTTAGTGTGGTAGTATTAAAAAAGGTCATGTCTTTGTGAAAAGTATGTATGTAATTTATTGTGAGTTCATGTGTTGGTTTTGTTCTTTGACACAGTGATGTTAGTGCACGGTTCATTTTGTGACCAGTAAAACTCACCTATGTCTTGAATTTGAAAAAAATCATATTTTATGTTTCAATAAAGAAGGGTTCGGTGAATGTGCAGATGAAACTGGTGGGGTTCAGTGCCTCAGTAAAACAAATGTACTTCTAACAAGGTTAAGAATCACTGATCTAAAGGGAGGAGCTAGCTACACTGAAGATAATGAAGTAAAAATGTTAGCCAAAGACAATTTTTATTAGGAAAACAATCTGTCCTTGAATAAGAATGGAGGGGGGGGGGGGGGCTTAGACATCATTTATCTCCTATTTATAACTCCAGCCTCAGACCTAAATCAACACAAGAGAAACAATAGCACTAGCCTGTATGCTAATAGGTGTGAGAGCAGCCATTAGGGGCCTGAACTATTATGCAAAATATGACTCAGGCACAGTTCACACTTAGTGCAGCTCGACAGACCTAGAAGGGATAGAATCATATTTTGGTGAGGGTAAAATACATTTGGCTTTTTGAAAAAATCACTACACTAAGAGTAAACTACGAGCTTCCTCTGACTTTTTCAAATGACACTTGTTGGCATCTGTTTTTGCAAATGAACTCTGAGGTTTTTGCTCATCTTGATTCTGTGCAGACATGTGTTTTATCCATCCATGAGTTTCAGAATGATACAAAACTGGGATCATTGCCATAACAATTAAAAAAAGAATGTATATATGTTCTAAAGTCCTCAAAATGTCACCTACGCACAGGAAGCTGAAACACATCAACAGTTAGCTCAATTTAATAAATGAAACAAACAATATCTGTATAATTAAAGACGCACTCACTTTTATGATGTAGCGTTTGCCACGTGCTTGTCTCCATGGAGATGATGCCACGTGCTTGTCTCCATGGAGATGATGCCACGTGCTTGTCTCCATGGAGATGATGCCACGTGCTTGTCTCCATGGAGATGATGCCACATGCTTGTCTCCATGGAGATGATGCCACGTACTTGTCTCCATCGAGATGATGCCACATGCTTGTCTCCATGGAGATGATGCCACGTACTTGTCTCCATCGAGATGATGCCATGGAGAGATACATACGTTTATGCAGATATATTAGGTCAAGGTAAAGTTCAGATCTGTGGAGGGGCCGCCCACTCACAGTAAGAAGAAATGCAGGATTGTGGAACATTTCAATAGCGATTTTAATTATTCAACATATTATTTCACATCCCTTTCATTAGTCATTAGCCACATTTGTTTTAATAGTTTAAATGTCCTATATTACACAAAATGAATTCAAGTGAGATTTAAGCCATGTCCGGTGATGGCTGGACCCTAGATCCCCTCCTGATCGTCCGGTGATGGCCGAACTCTAGATCGCCTTACCTGAATGGACTCTGGCCCTACAGACTTGAACTGGATGCGCCTTAGTCCTGGACACATCTATAGCCTGTCCGTCCATGGGAGTGGATCTCTTCTTCACTGTGGTTCTCCTCGAGGTTTCTCCTTTTCCCACTGGGTTTTTGGAGTTTTTCCTTGCTGAGAAGGAGGGTCTAAGGACAGGGGGTGTTCTGGAACAGTTATTCATTGCTTGTTTTCTGTTGATTAATTTGCTTGTCTGTTTCTGTTTCATTGTTGATTTTCTAATTCTGTTGGTTAATCAACTCCATGTTCAGCCCTAAGAGGCGACTGCTGTCATGATTTTGGGCTCTACAAAAATAAATTGAATTGAATTGAATTGCATTATAATATTGTTACCTCCTCAAAAACAGACCTGGAGTTGTGTTTTGTTTCATTCACACATTTGAGTAACACTTTATTATTTTTGTCTACATCTCTAAAGCTCAAAATGCGCTGCTCCACCTTGTGATGTCATGCAGTGTTAGTTTTCCAGTTAGTATCTACCTTTTACCTTGACTTTACTAGAGATTGGCACCTCCAGGTCTGAAATCATTCAAATGACTCTAGTGAAAGTGTGTGGAGTTTAAAAACACAGTGGAGCACTTCCTGTATTACCACATGATGACATCACAAGGTGGAACAGAGTGTTTTCTGTTTGAGAGAAGAACTCAGCCTAAATCTGCAGAGTTTGTGTGTTAAACATGTGTGAATGAAACAAAACACAACTCCAGGTCTGTTTGTGATGAGGAAACATTATAACATGGATCAGAAAATAGCGTAATGTGGGGCCTTTTAATTTGAAAACTGATCATTAATTCATTCTACAGACACTTTTTGACGCCCCTGTTGTCGGAGGCACACTGCATTTACGATCGTGGTCCAACTTTGAATAAACGATCTAGTCTTTTTGTTGCCTGGGCTCCAGAACACAAACTTTTTCAATACTTTACAAAGATGGGCATGATTGACAGGTGGATTAGCCAATCAGGGACATGCATGGTTCATCCTTATGAGGAAAAAGAAAGGAATAAAAATATCACAAGGGGCTGAAAAACATAGCAGATTTCAGCAGAATCAAGGGGCGATGCATTGATTTTATTTGTAAATTATAGGTGACCAATGAGCTCCTTTGTTTCACACGAGTCACTGAAAACAACAGATCTGATTGGACGATCACATTTGACCGGGTTTACATCGGATTTTTATCAATCTATATAAAAAATACAGAGAGATTCATTCATTCTGGATTTGTCTTTTGGAACAGTCCTCTCCCGCTCGTGTTTTCGGTCCCGCATCTCTGCCCCCTGACTCTAACCCATAATGACAACGCGGCGTTCCCACTCCCCTCTCTCCTCTCGGGGTGCACTTTTGAGGCAGTCTGCTGCATTATGCAAAGACACAGCTCTTTAATGCTAATGCTACTGCCATAATGGAGACTGACTGTCATTGTCTTGTCATTTCCCTGCAGTGAAAAAGACGAAATACTTCAACAGAGAAGAGAGAACCAGACCCAGAACCAGAAGTGCAGGGCGGGTTTGAGGGACATCAGCCGCACAATCATGACGGGGGTGTATATGTTTGGACAGGTGTAATGGGGCCACACTAACGGGAAAGAGAGAGGTTGACTTAGGATTTATGGAAGTATGGGATATGGACTCAAACATGGCAGCGTATGGAGCTCAACAGTGATCCTTCGCTCTGGTTCCGTTGGAATATTTTCCATTTGTTTCTACCATAGACTTTTGGAAAAATCCAGATATTAAGAGTTTAAAGACGTCGTGGGAGCTAACCAGCTATGTGCTAACTAATATCTATAGCCAAAAAACACATTTAAAACACAAGATTCGCTGAAATGCTTTGAGCGGTTTATGAAGTTTCAGGTCTTGTGGTCATTAGTTGCCTGATTAAGCTTTCAAACTTTAAATATAAAGTTAGTTTGGAAAGTCTATGGGTAAAATGAATGAGAAATAGGATCCAGAACCAGGTGGACCATTTACTTTTTATATTTCCTCAATATGGAGTAACGCCGCCCATTGCACACAACTCAGAGTGTGGTTAATTCTTACATTGCAAACTTTTAGATGCTTTGAGGATTTCAACATTTAGCCAAAGCCAGGCTCAAGACCAGAGGCGGGAGAGACTTTTCTGTGACAGGGTCCAGACTTTGGAACAGCGCCCTCTGCCTGTCAGATCCCCTCAGTCTTTGACGCAGTTTAAGACTAGACTGAAAACTCACCTCTTGTCCCTGGCATTTAATACTAGTTAGACAGGATATGTTGGTGTTTTATTGTTCTTGTGTGACTTTTTATGTGAGGCACTTTGGTCAGCTGATGTTGTTTTTAAATGTGCTGTATAAATAAAGTTGAATTGAAGTTTAAAAAGTCAATCCGACCTTTGTGAAAGCTGCAAGTGCCCTGTCAGCAGCAACACGGGCAGTTTGACTTCACAAAACATGCATCGTGCTCTGTGGAAGAATCAAATCTGATCAAAACTAATCGAATTCACATGAAGACAGACAGAGGTGTGTCTTGTCCTACATTATACAGTATTATAGATCCGTGAATACATGTCAGTAGTAAAAAAATTATGACTTGAATTGACAGCAGTGTCACGTAAAGATGAAAACAGGACTAAAAGGCTAAAAGGTGATCTGATGGACAGTGGCGGAGTTAGAAATCTGGAGGTCCAAGGTGAATTGAAGTTTGGGGCCAACCCTATAATGGCAAAGTGCTTCACAGAATAAGAAATATATTAAAATCCCAATACAACAAATCAAAACATACATACTCATCATAGAATTAACATTAAAAGAGAAAAGTGCAGAAAAAAACAGCTAAACAGAACCGATTTGAGCCTGGATTTAAACATTGTCAGAGTAGAGGCCTGTCTCACATCTTCAGGAAGATTGTTCCAGGTTTTAGCTGCATTAAACTGAAACACTGATTCTCCGTGTTTAGTCCTGACTCTGGGACCAGCAGGAGGCCGGTCCCTGAAGTCCTCAGAGTGTGAGATGGTTCATGTGGCTCTAACATGTGGGAGATGTTCTTTGGTGCTGGGCCATGGAGAGACAAGCAGACCTACTATTGTATTTGTATTGTTACTTTCATTTAGGATCTTATTTGAACTGTTAGAGCTGATTGATTACGTTCAAATCAGGGTTGGGTTGCTTTCTCCTCTTTTCAGCAAACAGTTTTCTGATGGATTTTAACGTTGAGACTGACTGTGGTGCGAGCAAATCGACTGTCACATCCAGCTACCCTTCTGTGCTCATTAAAGATAATTCTGTCGCCTGCTCACTTTTTCTGTGGAAGCCCCGTGGACAGAGCAGTTTCCCCTTCAGTCTCACATGTACTGAAGGAGTGTGTGAGTCTAGCGGAAATATGGAGCAAGAGAAAGACAGGAAGACAGAGAGAGAGAGAGAGAGAGAGAGAGAGAGAGAGAGAGAGAGTTGACAAAAAGATAATACTTTGATTTTCAGCTCAATTTATTGTGATACTTAGAGGATATAAAATGGGTCTGAGGCCTGGGACATTAGGCGAGTGATTGGGGGCCTCTCCAGGTTTGGGACCCTACACGGCTGCCTACTTTTTCCTAATGGTAGCGCCGCCTCTGCTAATGGACCACTGCAAACAATAGAGCTTAAAAAGAGAGCGATGATAGTAATACAATACAACATAGGCCTATAGATTGCATTTATGTGACATTATAACACTCTATAAACCCTATAATTTACATTTAGCTCGACGACAGGCCAGAATTCTATGGGGGGATTGGCTGTTTAACTGTCAGATTGCAATGCACATGAGATATCTTGCCTTAGAACACACTGAAGACCATATCCATGATGGAGGTTTGCTATTCACATGTTGTCCGCTGTCCCACTCCCCTCTGGGGAGTGTAATTGTTTCAGATGCCTGGCCGCTGACCGCCTCCTGATCGTTGGTGATGGCTGGACCCTAGATGCCCTCCTGACCGTCTGGTGATGGCTGGACCCTAGATGCCCTCCTGACCGTCCGGTGATGGCTGGACCCTAGATCGCCTCCTGATCGTCCAGTGATGGCCGAACTCTAGATCGCCTTGCCCGAATGGACTCTGGCCCTACAGACTTGAACTGGATGCGCCTTAGTCCTGGACACATCTATAGCCTGTCCGTCCATGGGAGTGGATCTCTCCTTCACTGTGGTTCTCCTCGAGGTTTCTCCTTTTCCCAATGGGTTTTTGGAGTTTTTCCTTGCCGAGAAGGAGGGTCTAAGGACAGGGGATGTTCTGGAACAATTTGCTTGTCTGTTTCTAATTTGCTTGTCTGTTTCTGTTTCACTGTTGATTTTCTAATTCTGTTGGTTAATCAACTCTCATGTTCAGCCCTAAGAGGCGACTGCTGTCGTGATTTTGGGCTCTACAAAAATAAATTGAATTGAAAATTGAATTGAACCAGCTATCCACCGTTTGGCAGGCAAACACTCAACCCACACCTCCACCGCTCCTCTATTTCTTCACATAATCGCATAAACAAACTGGTAATGAAACACTGAAATTGGAGGCGTATCTCCTTCTCATTTGCAGTTATCAGTGTTTGTATCAGAGCTCAAAGCGTTCATGATTGGTTCACATGGGTTGGACTTCTGAAAAGCCCGTGTACGTGAACAGATGTATTTCACATAGCTGTTTCCCTGTGGATCTGTGGAAACACCTCATATCTCACACGCTTCATCTGCACAGGTTCGGTTCCAGCCATACGTGCGAAATCTGTTATTTTTCTAAACCTGTATTCACCCCCTGTGGATTCTGTTATGTACAACACATACAGCTTAAGGCTATAGCTTTAAAGGAACATATTGTGATTCATGTAATGTACTTTTTCACACAGGCTTCAGTAGCTGAGTAGTTAGCATTCAGGTTTCACAGTAAGAAGGTGTAGAGTTTGCATGTCTGGGTGGGTTTCCTCCATGCATTCTGGTTTCTCCATTAACCCAAAACATGCACCACAGGTCAAACCCTCCAGCTAAGGTCCTGACCAAGACTAGATCACGAAGATGGGTCCCTGAGCACTGAGCTACGGTGCTCACTGCTCCTGAGGAGACGCCCCAGCGGCATTGAAGGATCGGTCAAATGCAGAGGACAAATTTTCCACAGTAAAGTGTAACTTAACCCTAACTAACCGTAAAAATGTGACCAAATGTGACCCAACTGGGCTATTGTAGATACAGTCTGATCATTCTAATCTGTTTTGGAGACTGCCTCCTAGATAATTTGCGATTTTAATGATAAAAATATAAATGCAAATGGGGAGGAGGTCCCAGGGAAGACTCAGGACACACTGGAGGGACTATGTCTCTCGGCTGGCCTGGGAACGCTTTGGGGTCCCACCGGAGGAGCTGGAGGACGTGTCTGGGGTGAGGGAAGTCTGGGAGTTCCTGCTTAGACTGCTGCCTCCGCGACCCGAAGAAAATAAAGAAATACTTTAGTCTTTTGAGGGTGCACATAAAATTATAGTGGGGTTAAAAAGTCAGTGTCACATGAATACATTTCATAACTGATCAACATAATCCACTTTAGCTAATATGACTCCACAACTGTTTACTACAACTGTGAAGTAAGAAGTTGTATCTGTAATTCAAAATCCCTGTGATACTGTTTTGTGCTTGAGTAATTGGAGAAATCGGATTAGTTTTGCAGTAGATTTTATCAAGATGAGCAACGAGCGTATCTCAAAATGAAATTCAACCATGTGAACTGTTTGGTCCTCACACAGACACTTATCAGTCACATCTGTAATTAGAAATCCCACATGACTTTGTAACCTTAAAATGTTCTTCAAAAAATTCAGTTTTATTTCTAAATGTTCGTGGAATTGTGTCATATTATGTAATTCACTTTTCTGTATCTCTGGGTTCAACTTGTCAGGAGTAGTAAAGTAGTAAACTGTACTTAAGTAGAATTTTAAGTATCTGCACTTCAATTTTACAGTGGGTAATTTTCATTTTTACTTCACTACATTTGAGAGCAGTATCTGTACTTTCTACTCTGTTACATTTTTGAACAGGACTGAAAAGTAAAAAGTACTTTTCATATGATTTGAGGAGTTATTTTTATCATGTTCAAGCTTTGGGCCTGAGCAAACAAAAATACATACACAAAATTCACAAAAAATATTAAGAAATTGAATTGTACTGTTGTAGTAATTTGAAATGTATTGTATTTTGCATGTGTTGCCATGGCGATGCCTTAAAACACGTATGTTATTCCATGTTTATGCATCTACTCTTCCAATCTGTGGACAAGTGGAGTGTTAGCACCATCCTGAGGGAGCGCCAGGTCGGCCGGGTGCAAAGTGCGGGCTGTGAGGGTCGTTCGATGCCGGTTGCAGCTTTAATTAACGTTCTATCGTAAGTGGCTCAGTTACGGTGGTGCTGCTGAGATCTGCAGTGACCTCACAGTTTTTGAAAGGTCATTATGTCATGTACCAAGTTCACTCTATGCGAGACGGACGGGCCATACCTTCACAAACGCTCGAGAGAGATCGCCACACATTTCAGAGCTCAAACTCAACACAGAGAAGAGAAAGCAGAAACGATGGAGAACATGAACAAGATGCCGTCAGAGGTCAGAGGGAGTTGTACCCAAAACCCTACACCAGTCAGGAGTCATTTAAACAGGAGGACTCCCAGTGTAGTGCCAACCTCTGTCCCACCTGGCAATTTGTGAAGGCGCCAGTCTCAAAAATAACATGGTCTCCCGGCCTGCACTGAACTGTCAAGGGATGGAGAGCGGGACTACCAGTGTCCAGCAGAACAACCCCACCCTCCAGGCTTCGGTCCAAAAAGGGTACTTCAAAAAACACCAGCCAACCCTGGAGGAAAAACTCAAAGAAGGTGTGGAAGAAGGACATGGTGAACCACTACAAGAGACAGTCAGTCCCTCACAAGAAGGTCCAAGGGAAGAGACCAGTTCAGAACAAACAACAGGAACATTAAAGTCAAAATCTCAGGAGCCCAGGAGAGGGTTGTCCTGTGCACCAGTGTATCAAGGTGCTAACCAAGGTGCTACTAATCAAAGTGCTGCTAATCATCATGCTGCAAATCAACATGGTGCTAATCACTGTGCTGCTGATCAACGTGCCGCTAACCCAGGTGCTGCTAATTATCATGCTGCTAACCAAAGTGCTGCTAACCGAGATGCTTTCAATGGCCCCTCCCAAGGCCCCAAACAGAGGGACAAGAGGAGGAGCAAGAGGAGATGGTACATGGACAAACCCTCTACGGAGCACCGCAACAAGGAGCAGAGGGGAATGTACCAGCCCAACTACAGACAGGACAATAGGACGGTCTGTAAGGAGTCCGGGAAAAGCTGGAGGAGGTTCTTCAGCCCTATGAACTATCAACTCTATTAACTCTTCACTTAAGTAACAAAATCGAGTACTTCATCTGCCACTGCCTGTCTTGAACCACAATCAAGTACAGGTAACTGCAAAGGTGTCGTAATGGGGGGTGAAGCGGACCAAAAGTACAGACTAGGAGCGGTTTAACAGTGTTTATTTTACAATAGTGAAAAGTACGATCAAACGGGCAGGGGCATGAGGTGCGCAGGACCAGGAGACGAGGAGCCAGGACACAGGAGCGGGACGTGGAGCCAGGACGAGGTGCAGGTAGGTCAGTGGAACGGGGGCCGTGAGCAGAGTGCAGGTAACAGTGCAGTGAAGACAAGACAAGGCAGGACTGTACCAGGAAGACGAGGCGGGAGGCAGGAGTGAAGCCGGAGGCGCAGGAGCTGGGTAATCCGAGAGCAGGAGTCTGCAGGAGCATCAAAAATCCAGTAAGTACAAGAAAAGGTAAGTAACAATCAAAAAGGTAGAGCAGGAGCATTCACGTTTGTCACACGGACGGACTTGCACCGAGTGACTGGAGCCAGTCCCATTTATTCGCCCCAGGTGGTGCTGATCAGCGCTGACGAGCTGCAGGTGCGAGGAGGCGGGACCAGAGCTCCGCCCAGCTCCGGAGTCAGACAGGAGAGGGAGGGGGTGAGGAGGACACAGGAGGCAAAACAGGAACAAAATGCGTGGATCATGACAAAAGGTATCAATTATATTTACTTGACTAACTAATAATTGTACTTCTTATAGTTTTCAGACACAATTTTACTCCTAACAGCACTCTTACTTCTCTTACTTGAGTAAAAGTTCCTCTTCCCACCGTGAGTTAAGTGACAAAAGCTTTATGTTGACAATATGAAATGATCTGAGCATGTTTCTTGCATCGCTCCTTCACATATGATTTAATTTGACTCATTTTTTGAGGTCTTTACCAGGCCCGTCGACAGGAATTTGGGGGCTCGGGGCAAGAAGCCTCACATGGGCTGAGGGGCTGATTCTGTGCCCTTAAGACTCTGAGTCCTGGGACGATAGACCCCTTTGTCCCACCACTGTCGACTCCCCTGGTTTATACTTTGAAAATACCAGATCATGTATAATTTGTGCTTTTGTTCTTCCAATTATAAATCAGATGTTAAGTCCATACGTTTGTTCTTACTTCAGTACTAGTTTCCTCAAGTCGGTTGTTTGACGAATCCTTTGTACTTTGGTTGGGTAGAGAGTTTGTCCATCGATCTTAAGGTTAGCCGTCAGATCCACTGATGCACAGGTTGGTGGTGACACATGAATGCTGTCATTGTGTCCTTGGGCAAGACACTTAACCCACCTCGCTCCCAGTGTCTATGTACACTGGTGTATGAATGTGTTTGTGAAGTACTTTGAAGGTGGAAAAGCGCTATATAAAAATGTGACCGTGACCATTTACTAGTGATGGGTGAATGGAGCCTCGTGACGCCTCAGTCGCAATATCGTCTCAAATGGTTCGACGTGTCTGAGGCCTCGGAGAAACACTGACCTCTAGTGGACAAATTTAGCTATTCCAAACCAGCACACAACCCATGATTTGGGAACCCACAACTCGATTTTCTATTTTATTAGAAGTCATAAATAGTATATATTCTATTTTGAACATTAAAAAAATACAGCAATTTATACATCACATGTTTTTATTAAGAAATATAACTTTTGTGTGATCCCAAACCATGGATCACTTTTTCCATTTGTAGATGCCATCGGAAATGAAACAAATGCCAAAAGTTGCCAAAAGTCACCAAAATCACCACTAACGTCATACAATACTCCTCACTACCCAACATTTTTCAGAAATATTGGTGCATTTATGGAGCTTTTATACTGTAGCAGTTTAGCGCTTGTCAAACCACAGAAGTGCCCTGAACACTCTGAAGCTCTGAACCAATCACAGAGCGGAACATTCGCTGAGCCAATGAAACGCTTCGATTCACTGAAGCGACTGACACGCAGAGCGAAGGAGGGGGAGGGACCGACACCTCGACACTTTGGTCACGTGAGCGGCTGCTACGAGACAAGACAAGACGTGGTCCAGAGCTCTGTCTCATTTGCCCATCACCACCATTTACCTTTTACTTCTACATTAGTAATTTAAGTTTAAAGTAAAAGTACTCTATTATTTGGTAACACTTCCTATCTGTAAGAAGATGGACGGGCTTTTTTATTTGGTTGATGGAGTAAACCAGAGCATCCACCAGACACAGGAAGAACATACAAACTCCACACAGAAAACCCTCGAAGGAATTGAACCCGAAACCCTCTTGCTGTGCGTAAACATGCTTTGACTGTCCTTAAACTAAAACTATTCTCATTCTAAAGTCAGTTTGTGTTGATTTGGCGAGTTAAATGAAAGGCTCCTGTGAGACGACATAACACTGGTTCATTAATATTAGAGTTTAATCAGACGCTCAGGTGTTTTACATAAGTCGGGTCATTACGAAACAAAACATAACGAAGCAAACTTTATGTGAATTTTTATGAGTACTATGTGATTATAAAATGATAGAATTATGTGGCGCATAATGGAAAGTGCATTCATAAACAAACCTAAAGCAAACACGTAGAATACATTATGAGATATTAGCATTTGCCCTGTGTGTATAAATGTACGCAGCAGCTAGCTAACCTGCTTTTTGTATTTTATTTTATTTCACAAACATCAATATTTACAACCTAGAGTGCATATTTACAAGTGAGAAAGGAAAATGAAGTGGACATACAGAAATGAGCTTCAATTCTGGCATCAATTCACTTTCTATTGAAAAACCCTCGCCTCTCTAGCTGTAACTGCTGCTGTCAGACTCGTCATTTTGGTCTTAAAATGTTCGAATTAACCGGCTCTACGTGATCCTGGGGTTTTTATTTCACTATTGTGTCGGTAAATCAAGATATGAACGTTAATAAAAGACAAATCACTTCTTTATACAGTCGATGTTCCTGATACAAGAGAGAAACAGTAACACAGCTAATGACAACATGATGCTAATAGAGTGAGTTTAGTGAAGTTTGATTTAAACCTGGCATTAAACTTATCTATATCTTTCCTACCAAGCCCCATTACAGGTCAGATCTGTGGAGAGGCAAACCCATTCACAGTAAGAATAAAAATAAAAAATAACATGCTCAAATAAATGCTAGATAGATATATTTAATGCCATACTTTTATCCCAGAAAAAGCAGTAGCATCTCCATGGAGACAAACAGTAAAGTTACGCAATGCACCTTTAAGTGTAGGAAGTAGAATGAGTCCAGAGAAGATCATTTAATACATAAAGCTGAAAAGTTACGTGAACTAAGAACTAGAACTAGAAATCTGGCTTAGTAGATTTATGAGGAGTGTTAACGACTCTGCCACTGTCCTCAGTCTGTATAAATGTTCATTCAGTTTCCTCATTTCAAATAATTTAGTCCTGAAGTAGACTTGGTTTAGTCCTAATCTAGTCCTGGTTTAGTTGTGGTCCAAGTTATTCTTAAATCTTGGCGTGTTTCTCATGCATAACTTCAGGACTTAGATTATTTTCCAGACTAACGCAGCATTCCAGTAATTCAAGCGGATGTTTACTTCCCCAGTGCCAGAACGAAGTCGTTTCATTTCTGCAGGTAGAATCAGACTGGTCTGGTGCCCAGTTGTGTAATTACATTGGACAGAGCTCAGAGATCTCACTGTTGAGAGCAGATACAATCTGTGTGTGCTCCTGGGCTGTACAGACGCACACACACACACACACACACACACACACACACAGACCAGACACACACACAGCCACACACAGAAGCACACACAGACACACATACAGACACACACACACACACACACACACACACACACACACACACACACACACACACACACACACACACACACACACACACACACACACACACACACACACACACACTCAGTTCAGTTCAGTTCAGTTAGTTTATTCAGACACAAAAAAGGAAAAATAAATAAAACATTATCGGTCACATGCACAAACTAATCAGTGTGACTGAAAGGCATTGGCTGAAGCAAAGCTTATTTATGCCTGCCTATTTCCACATGTGAAAAGTATACACAACAAGAAAAAAACAACAACACTCTCAACACACTCACAACACCTTTAGAGATTCTCTGTCTCTTAGAGACAGGGTGAGGAGCTCAGTCACACAGGAGGAGCTCGGAGTAGAGCCGCTGCTCCCCCACATGGAGAGGAGCAGCTGAGGTGGCTCAGATGCCTCCTGGACCTCCCTGGGGAGGTGTCTAGACACGCTGGAGGACCTGTGTCTCTCGGTTGGCCTTGGAACGTCACAGGATCCCCCCGGAAGAGCTGGAGGAAGTGTGTGTGGAAAGGGAAGTCTGGGCCTCCCTGCTCAGACTGCTGCCTCCTTCGCACCTACACACTCCTCAATCTGTGATGGGAAAAATAAGGTCAACTTTATTCCATCCATCTCCTTCCACTTATCCGCTGTGGGGGCGGCAGTCTAAGCAGGGATTCTCAGACTTCCCACACCCCAGACACTTCCTCCAGCTCCTCCGGTGGGACCCCGAGGCGTTCCCAGGCGTTTCTTTTTGTTGCCCCTATAAGGTAAATGTTATTCCCATTTGAGCCTTCAGTACCACTGTGGTCAAACATGTGCAGTGCTCAGCTTGAGGACCTTCTTCAGATCTGGGTCAGGTCAGGAGTATGTTTTTGATTGACATGCATAATACCCGTACACAGGGAGAATATACAGACTCCAGACAGATCACACGCTGTACCGGGCCTGTCAATGCTCAATCTTGTCAAATCTCAGAAGCTAAGCAGCGCTGTGCCTGGTGAATACTTGAACGGGAGGCTGCCAGGAATACCAGGTGCTATAGTGTCGTATGAAAGGGCTGGGGCACTGTTGGTGGAAGGGGCAGATGGCACAGAGTAGCAACTTCGCCTCTGTCAGTCTACCCCAGGGCAGCTGTGGCTACAATAGTAACTTACCCTCACCGGAGCATTATATAAATTGATTGCATTATTATTTTATTTATTTTATTTTTACTTATTTACTTTTTTTTATTTTTTTTTATTTTTTTTTACTTTTTTTATTTATTGTTTTTTATTTTATTTTATTTATTTTATTTTCAGGTAGTGTCTGTGTCTGCTCCAGGGCAGCTGTGGCTACAATAGTAACTTACCCTCACCGGAGCATTATATAAATTGATTGCATTATTATTGTATTTATTGTATTTATTGTATTTATTGTATTTATTTTATTTATTTTTACTTATTTTACTTATTTTTTTTTTTACTTTTTTTATTTATTGTTTTTTATTTTATTTATTTTTTAAAAAACTTTTTTTATTATTGTTTTTTATTTTATTTTATTTATTTTTATTTTTTTTACTTTTTTTTTATTTATTGTTTTTTATTTATTTTATTTTTTTATTATTTATTTTTTATCATCAAGTACGACTCAGGCAGTGTCTGTGTCTGCTGTAATGTGTTCAGACAGCAAATAGTAACAAACCTAACCTCCAATAATCCACACTAACCCTTTCAGCCTTGGTACCACGTCCCATTCTTTATAAAATTATGGGTTTGTCAGACATGTGAGTTTTAATCCTGTAGAGAAACGACGTTGTGAAAAATGTAAGTCGCTCGCCCGTCTGGTCCTATTACATCTCCTATTAAGCTCCACGCCGCAGTCGATACCTGGCAACCGCAAGATCTGATTCACTTAAGAGACACGACTCACCTTCTGTTGTCAGAACATGTTGGGTTTTGTTGCCATCACTGAATCTGCTAAAAGATAAGAAATAAAAAACTATCGTCTCAGTTTTAGTGATTGGGAAGACGAGGGGATGTTAAAATGTTAGGTACGCTGGGAGAGGATGAGTAGAGGAGGGACGGCAGGGTGTTGTCATGGTAATAACATTTAAAACTCGCTTTCGATACCAAGGAATAAACTCGATACCGATTCCAATACTAGGATGATGATAAAAAACACCCTTTATTTAGACAATAGAATGTGATTTTCAACTTTAAATGGTAGAACATCTGTGTAATCTCTCAGTGTCCAGTAGGTTTATGGGGTGTGGTCTTATACTTGTTCTGATTCAGGTTCATTTCTGTCCTGTGAATGTGACTTTTTAATATCGATACCTGCTCAAGTGAGTATCTAGTTTCGATACTAGTTTTAGTATCAGTTAGAACAGATTTTTGACAACCCTAGATACAATAGAAAGGTGAATAGATTAAAAGGCGATTGGTTAAGTAAAAAAAAAAAGTACTCAAGGGACAGTTTCTGAGGCTGTGTTCACTTCCACACGAGCTGCCAAATTGGGACTAAACCAGGACTAAAGCAGGACTAAAGCAGGACTAAAGCAGGACTAAAGCAGGATTAAAGCAGGACTAAAGCAGGATTAAACCAGGACTAAACCAGGACTAAACCAGGACTAAAGCAGGACTAAAGCAGGACTAAAGCAGGACTAAAGCAGGACTAAAGCAGGATTAAACCAGGACTAAACCAGGACTAAACCAGGACTAAAGCAGGACTAAAGCAGGACTAAACCAGGACTAAACCAGGACTAAACCAGGACTAAAGCAGGACTAAACCAGGACTAAAGCAGGACTAAACCAGGACTAAACCAGGACTAAAGCAGGACTAAACCAGGACTAAAGCAGGACTAAACCAGGACTAAACCAGGACTAAACCAGGACTAAACCAGGACTAAAGCAGGACTAAACCAGGACTAAAGCAGGACTAAACCAGGAACTAAACCAGGACTAAACCAGGACTAAAGCAGGACTAAACCAGGAACTAAACCAGGACTAAACCAGGACTAAAGCAGGACTAAACCGGTACTAAAGCAGGACTAAACCGGGACTAAAGCAGGACTAAACCGGGACTAAAGCAGGACTAAACCAGGACTAAACCCGGTCCTGGACTAAACTCAAACCAAACTAGTGTGAAGACTCCCATAAAATAAATACATAAATTAACCACTTTTAACTTTTTTACTTGAGTGAAAGTTACGTCACAGGTGAAGAGATATCTGCCTGTATCCACTTAGATGTTAATGCTTTGGAATCATGGAATATTCCACGGTGTGGCATTAAACCTATACATTTCCAGGGACACAAGCAAGTTACAGTAAAAATCCATGTCTCTCAAGTTGAGTAAAGAAAAACATCCAGTGGGCGACAGTGGCTTAGTTGGTACAGCGTTTGTCCACTGATCTGAAGGTTGCTGGTTCGAGTTAGATCCATTAAATGTAAGATAGATTTGTTTAATGTCATTCTGAACCCTAACATCTCCATGGAGACAAGTAAGAGACACCCACAAGAAAAATTACACAGCGAACCTTTAAGTTAATTTCCTTTATGAATGTAATAATGTATATACCACCAGAATAACCCTCAATAACCACACACATGTATTTCTGAGAGTCTAAAATATGTTCATTCTATAATATCACATGGCAGACTTTTGAAGTTCTCCCAGACTCTGCCCTAGGCCGGTTTTTAAATGATGATCCTTCTTTTTCGTCTGTGGAACTCGACCCAGACGACTTCTACAGGAGAGATGATTCATGACCAACTTCAAACTTTCAACGATTTCAGTAAGTCATTTGAGTATGTAAATTTAAACCACTTTATATGAGCAGTATCCACTTTATCTGGTCCACAGTGGAACGTAACGAAGTAAAAGTAGTAAAGTACTGTATTTTTTTACTTTTACTTCACTACATTTGAGAGGAGATCTGTACTTTCTACTTCACTGCATTTTTAACTGGACTGAAAAGTAAGAAAAAGTAAGAAAAGTAAGCCTGAAGGTTCTTTTTATTTTATTTTTTATCAATTTCATAGTCAAACAAAAATATAGAAATAAAAATTGATTCAGCCTTATAATAGCTCACGAAACACTTTGGCTTTTACTTTTTACTTTAACATTTTTACTACAGTATCTCAGTCCAATCCACTGGCCTACAGGTTGATGGTTCGATTCCAGCTCCCGTAGATGAATGCTGTTGTTGTGTCCTTGGGCAAGACACTTCTGTGAACACTGGTGTGTGGATTCATGGGCGAGTGGTTCCTTGACGTAAAGAGCTTTGAGCGTCTTGAAGGTGGAAAAGCGCTATATTAAAATGACCATTGACCATTTTACTTGTACTTAACGTTGCAACCCTGAAATTTCCCTGTTGAGGTTCTGTTATCATCAGCTTGTTGTATTTATGTTACCTGGTCTGCCAAAAAACAGACAAAAACGAGTGAGTTGCAACCCCGATTTGAACTAGCTGCACTGGGGAGGAGGATAAAGGAGCCAGCACCAGACACTCGGGGTCAGATCGTCGTGTCATCTTCACGTCATGCTTTGGTGTACTTGCTCGTCGATCCATCTTGATTTCGCTCCTCGGAACTACCCTGCAGCTCCGTCTCCGACCCAGCTCTCCATGTCCGGTATGAACACCCCCGGCCTTTAACCCTGCGACCCCCGACCCGGTATGTAGTGATGGTGAGATGAAGCCCCATGAAGCAGCGATACTTTCAGCCAACTGTGCCGGCACATGTACCGACACTTCATAAGGATTCATTTACTCTATAACGGCATCAAGAGGTCAATAAAATGTACTACAATTTAGTTTCCACCTCGGCGCCGTCAACTGAACAAATGTACAAAACCACTGACAGGACGACAGTGAAACACATTAGAAACAGGAGTGAACTTGTGTTAATTGTAGTAGTGCTTCTAATTAAATAAACAGAATTAAACCCCCAATATTTTTCATTAGGTTTTTTTTTTTTTTTAAGTAGTTTCTCTAAAGACTCAGGACTCCTGCTTTCGAAAAAAAAAAAAAAAATCCTCTCTCAGGCCCAGATGAAGCTGGAGTCACAGGTTCATGAGGCCAGTGTGAAACATTTGGAGACTTATTTCTTTGCTTTCTCCAGTCCTGCAGTGGCTCCTCCCTCATTTTATAATTACTATATCAGACAAACCTTGTTGGGAGTGATCGAGTCAAAGTTCTCTTATATTTCAAATGACACACGGTTCACACCAAACCAGCAAAACACGTCTGAATCAGTCACGTGGTCAGCGCTTCAGGAAGGTTCGAACGTCATCACTTACAAGATCAAACCACGCTAAGAACCGCACTTCACCTGGATTTTTACTGATCACTCGAACCGCACTTCGAAGCCTCGACATAGACGTAACATCACTACCGGTATGAACACCGACCCACGACCTGCTCCAGGACGACCCGAGTCCTGTCTCTTTGGTCCCGCGGTCAGTCACTATGACATAAGTGTAAGAGCCTCCATTAAGGGCCTGAATGATTACGCCAAGTATGACTCAGCTCACACTTAGTATAGCTCATTAGCCCTAGCGAAACAGATTGGTGCGTTAGTTTCAATGCCGTTAGCGCCTCCCTTCAGACAGATATAAGGCAGGTCTAAAGGTCTTCGCTCATTTGTCCGGTTGACGGATTGGGATTTTTCTTGTACGACCAACACAAAGGACTAAGAAACAGCACAGATTTCTGCAGAATCAACAATCGAAGCACCAAACTGTAAAAGAAGTTACATATTTTGCTCAGAGACACTGTGGTTGGACCGTCCCAAGTTAGGAGGACATCTATGCTCCCATTTCCAGAGCCTTTTGGATTCAGAAGGGTCTGTCTGGTCAGGTCACGGAGGTCTTTTGTGGGTAAGTTACTATGGTTACCTGCAGATTTTGTAATGAGGTTCGGATACAAATAAATGGACTCGAGGATTAGTTTCATCGTGTATAGATTGTCCTTTTGTAAAACAACTATAGCCTCATATTTCGGAGTCGCATTAGCAGCAGTGCCTCTGTCCATTAGATACATGCCTGTGTGTATAGCCTCACATTAAGCCCAACAAGAGAACTGGGTGTGCCCATATTTCCTGTATAATTACACAGGCCACCTCTGCGGCTGCATCCAATTAGTTCTTTGACCAACTCCCCACTGCCCTCTTTAGGCCTTTGCTCTGTCTGAGGAAGCTGCTTTATAATGTATTCTGCTCATTCCCAAAGCAGAGGAGCGCCTTGCTGGAAAACATTCACTCTCTACTTATCGGTGTCCTATTCATTACCGTCATTTGGTTTGGACCCACACAGTTTGTTTCCTGGTTCATTCCATGTGGCTGGATTCTGCATAAAACTAAACAAAATAGGTATTATTATAATTCAGATGCATGCGGCACATTGTGAAGCACTGGTAGTTTTCAGATGATGGAGCCTGTGTCCTTCGAAAAACTACAAGTAACGCTTCATAATAACTACACTTATAATAAGACCTAAATCCTAATGAACTAACAGTGAATTAAGAACGATTCAGGGTTAACGGCTTAAATAACAACTACCTCAACTCTTTAATTAAAGGTACAGTTAATAGTTCAAACTAATCAATAGTTTTATGCCATACTCAGGAGTCAGGTTTGTGGAGATGCAATCCCACTCACCTGAGGACAGATGTTATTTTAAAATTTTTCACTGCTACAAAAATAGTCAAAATGAAAAAAAAAACCCAAACTAGGACTTAACTGGGACTTAATTAGGTCTAAAGCAGGACTAAATAAACCCAGACTTAATTAAAACTGATCTAAACCAGTCCCAGACCAGGATGAGGGGCAGGTATAGAGTACTCAGTTATATTTACTCTGCAGTACTCGAGTAACTTTAAAAATAGATCAACTTCACAAAACCCATACTCTGACTTCAGTTCTGTATTTGGGTTTACTTTTATTTTGGTGGTCTGTGTTGATAGTATAAAATTGAACATCTCTGTTTCTTCCAGATATATTTAGTTGTTCTAATATTTGTTGCACAGTTTTTAAAATACTACATTTAAACGTGTGTATTATGTAATGTTTTATCCTCGCTCTTACATTCATCTGGTCACATGATCAGACAGTGGTTTCATGTTTTCTTCTTACCTGAATCATTTCTTAGACCAGACAGTACTTCAGCTTCACCTGTGGGATTTATAATAATATATAATTATAAAGATATAATAATATATAAAACCATAATTCCTGAATTTTATATAGTACCTAAAGTGATACACATTTACAAACCACACGCACACACACAAACACAAACACATACACACACACACACACACACCGACACACACACATACACACATATACACACACACACACACACAAACACACACCGACACACACCGACACACACACAAACATATGTACACAAATACATGCACACACACATACAAACAAACACACACACACACATACAAACACACCTAAACACACACGCACACACACAAACACACACACGCACAGACACACATACAAACATATGTACACAAATAGATGCACACACACACACACACACACACAAACGCACAAACACACACAAACACATCTAAACACACACACAAACACACACACAGACACACATACACACGCACAGACACACACACACACATACACACAGACACACACACACACATACACACAGACACACACAAACATACACACGCACAGACACACACACAAACACACATACAAAAACACACACATACAAACACACACACATACAAAAACACACACACACACACACACACACACACATACAAAAACACACACACACACACACACACACACACACACACATACAAAAACACACACACAGACACACACACACACATATAAAAACAAACACACACACACATACAAAAACACACAAACACACACACAAAGACACGCACACACACACACACACACACACACACACACACACACACACACACACACACACACACACACACACACACACACACACACACATCAGTGACATGTTCTGTTTCATTCATGTTTTTTTTGCTCTAACTTCATCTCCCTGAAGCTCCACATAAAACTTGTGCATCATTATTTGGCAGATCTGTAAAACGATGAGCCGCTTAATAAAGTCACCGCCACAAGAAAACACGCCGGAAAAACTCTCTTTCCACAAGTTCCCAAAACGCTGGGTAAGTAAAACATAATGAACCAAAATTGACATCGCCTTTTGTTTTGAAATCCGGCGACGCTGAAGGAGCGAGTGGTAAAACAGCAGAAATGAGAGGAGAATATGTATGAACGTTATAACACTATGAAGATGTATGGGCCTCACAAATCAGCCGCACGCCTTCGTTTCCTCGTGCCATTTATCTCCATAATCTGAGGTTCTTCAATATGGATGCTAATGCTCTGCTCCATCCTTTTGGTATCTGCGTTTTGAAGCCGCTCTGGAAAACATGTGACATCAATGTAACGTGTGCGACCGAGAAACTAAAAAGGTCAGAGAATAACAGCAGACAGTCTGATGGCATCGTCTGTGGGTACTCTGTGAACATTTAAAGCCCTACTGCGTAACTTTATGACCAAAATGTGTGATAGTTTGTTTCCTGGACTAAACCGGAACTATACCGGGATTAAACCGGGACTAAACCGGGACTATACTGGGACTTAACCGGGACTAAACCGGGACTAAACCGGGACTATAACGGGTCTAAACCGGGACTATACCGGGACTAAACCGGGACTATACTGGGACTATACCGGGACTAAACTGGGACTATAACGGGTCTAAACCGGGACTATACCGGGACTAAACCAGGGCTAAACCGGGACTATACAGGGACTATACAGGTACTAAACCTGGACTAAATCTGGACTAAATCTGGACTAAACCGGGGCTAAACCTGGACTAAACCGGGGCTAAACCGGGACTATACAGGGACTATACAGGGACTATACAGGGACTATACAGGGACTAAACCGAGACTAAACCTGGACTAAATCTGGACTAAACCGGGGCTAAACCTGGACTAAACCTGGACTAAACCGGGGCTAAACCTGGACTAAACCTGGACTAAACCGGGGCTAAACCGGGACTAAACCGGGACCAAACCGGGACCAAACCGGGATTAAACCAGGACTAAACCACAATGACAAAATGAAAACACCAGGATCATGTTGAGCGGGTTAATACGAACAGTTTAAGACCAAAATGACTGGTCTGACAGCAGCAGTTATAGAGAGGGGCAACAGTTTTTCAATAGAAAGGGAATTGGAGCCAGAGTCGATGGAGCCGGAAGCGCGCTCAAGCTCACTTCTTGTTTGGAACACGGTGATTAGCATGTTAGAAATGTCCATTCATATATAGCAGGGGTGTCAAACACATTTTAACTGAGGCCACATCAGCAAAGTGGCTGCTCTCAAAGGGCCAGATGTAAAATAAATCTAACTACTTTTTAAACTTGTTAATTAACTTAAATTAACTAATTTCTGTATTTATTACTTATTCAAGTTACAAATATTGCATATGCATTTGCCTAGAGGTAAAAATATGTCTGTGTAACTGTGTATCTCCTGATAAAGTGACATTTTAAGACCATCATAACTTTTAATTTATCCTGTTGAGGGCCACATAAAATGATGTGGAGGGCCACATTTGGCCCGCGGGCCTTGAGTTTGACACATGTGCTACAGTCTATGAGTCTGATATAAAACACATCTATCTCTTTTCTATTAAAGTTAGATTTTTGTCTTATAAATAAATAGATTTTTTTTAATTTTTTTTTTTTAGACAAAATAGAAAATGACATTACTGGTCTATGTTGAATACACTGTTAAAGACGCACTATGTAACTTTTCTGGTGAAATGTCTGCCACCTGCTTGTCTTATCTTATGTTATTTCTTTGCATTAAATCTTCCACAGTATCGCATTAAATATATCTCCATGGAGACAAGCAGATGACACCACAAGACCAAGTTACAGGTCAGATCTGTGAAAAAGCGTCTTTCTTACAGTAAGAAAAATGTGTTTTACAAGGCAATTTTAAACACTGAAAAAAAACTGAGTAAATGCTATACTGTGGAACATTTCAAATAAAGGGGTAATATTTCCATGGGGCCAGACACAGCAAAAGGTTACATAGTGCATCTTTAAACATATTAATTAGATTCTGAAAATATATCATAAACATGCTGGTTCCTGACACATCTTTAGTATTATTAATCGTCATGGAGATTGGTTCTGCCATTGTTGAGCTTTGTGCCAGTAAAGATACAAACTTTTTAATTACATTTAAAGTCCCTGGAGGTGGTTAGGTTTTCACAGGCGTTATCAGGCTCACACAGGAGCGGAGATATTTAATGCAAAGTTATTTATGATACAGAAAAAGTGCCTTACCTCAGGCTGTAGAGACGGATTCACAGGTGAGTGAAACAGACTGCCACTGAGGAGCAAGGACTGAACCGGGACTAAACCGGGACTAAACCGGGACTAAAGCGGGACTAAAGCGGGACTAAACCGGGACTAAAGCAGGACTAAACCGGGACTGAACCGGGACTAAAGCGGGACTAAAGCGGGACTAAAGCGGGACTAAACCGGGACTAAACCGGGACTAAAGCAGGACTAAACCGGGACTGAACCGGGACTAAACCGGGACTAAACCGGGACTGAACCGGGACTGAACCGGGACTAAACCGGGACTGAACCGGGACTAAACCGGGACTAAACCGGGATTAAACCTGGACTAAAGCAGGACTAAACCGGGAATAAACCGGGATTAAACCGGGATTAAACCGGGACTAACCTGGGACTAAACCGGGACTAAACTGGGACTAAAGCAGGACTAAACTGGGACTAAACCGGGACTAAACTAGGACTGAATTGGTACTAAACCAGGATTAAACCGGGACTAAACCAGGACTAAACCAGGACTAAACCGGAACTAAACCGGGATTAAACTGGGACTAAACCGGGGCTAAACCGGGACTAAACCAGGATTAAACCGGGACTAAATTGGGATTAAACCAGGTCTAAAACAGGACTAAACCAGGACTAAACCAGGACTAAACCAGGACTAAACCAGGACTAAACCAGGCATTTTGTCTTCTTACTTGAGTAGTTTCTTGGACGAAGTGGATACTTTTAACTTTGTCATGATCCCTGCCTGTTTTGCCTCCTGTGTCTCCTCTCCCCCTCCCTCACCTGCCTGACTCCAGAGCTGGGCGGAGCCCTGGCTCCTCCCACACACACCTGCAGCCCATCAGGGCAATCAACGCACCTGCAGGAGGATAAAAGAAGCCCGGACCCAGCTCTCTCTGCCAGGTCGTCTGCTGATTGTCACCGTGTGTCTGCGTCCTGTTCACATCACTGTTGCTCCTCGTGTCTCTGCTGTGCTACCTGCCCGTGTCCTGCCCGTGTCCTGCCCGTGTTCTGCCCGTGTCCTGCCCGTGTCCTGCCCGTGCCCTGCCCGTGTCCTGCCCGTGCCCTGCCCGTGTCCTGCCCGTGTCCTACCCGTGTCCTGCCCGTGTTCTGCCCGTGTTCTCCGACCCTGTCTCCCAGTACCGGCTGTGTTTCCTGTCTCATGTCTTCCCTGCACCTCTGGACCCTGACCTGCACCCCAGCAACCTGCTCCTCGTATGTTCTCCCGTCACCTGTGTTGTCTTGTTCCGTCAATAAACACCCTTAAACTTGCCCTGAGTCCCGCATCTTTGGTCCACCTCACACCCCACATTATGACAAACTTCTACTTGACGACATTTGAGAGCAGGAATCTGTATTTTCGACTCCACTACAAATGAAGGGAAAATATTTTTTATTATTGTCCGAGAACCTGCAGCAAAGTCTGAGGGTTTATTTTTAACATGTTCATAATTTGAGCAAAAAAAAAAAAAATACAAATAAAAAAAACTGATCGATTCTGTTGTTTCTATTGAACAAAATTCAGCACAAATTTTTATCAAAATCACTGCATTTGAATCTTTAAACAGGTATTTTAATACTTTTAATTAAGTAGATTTTTTCATGTGAGACTTTTTACTTTTTGCCCTGGTCTCTGTACTTTTACAGTAACAAACCTGAGTCCCACTTCCACCGGTTGGTACAAAATAGGTTGTGACATTCTCTCTACCCTCGTCTGACTCAACGGGAGCCTGGCGATATATTTGTTTTCAGTGGGGACTGAAAACCACCTTGGCGTTGGCAGGCGGGCGGAGTCCAAGGCCTTGCACACATCAATCACTGTTCACACTGTCAGCTGGAGCGATTGTGGAGGAGCAGAGCCGGCGAATGCCAAAAGATCCGAGGAAAATGGACGCCCAAAAGCCAAAAGATCCGAGGAAAATGGACGCCAATGCCAAAAGATCCGAGGAAAATGGACGCCAATGCCAAAAGATCCAAGGAAAATGGACGCCAATGCCAAAGCCCAATGTGTCCCCTCTCCTCTCCACAGTCACCTGCACTGCACCTTTACTCAACGAGACGTCTTCATATTCAAGGCACAGACACCGGGAGTCGTCTGGGGATAAACAGGAGACGATATCACGGTAAGTGGATACAGGTTCAAAGGACGGATGTAGATAACAGACGGAGTTAAAGGGAATAGGTTTTGCTTAATCTAATTCTTAGATATGTTAAAGCTGCATCTGATTGAACCATCTCAAAAATGTGAAAAACTAAACCGAAGTTCATTTTAAACGGTTTGCAGTGGTCCAAACGTTATTCCTCACTTACCTTATGCATTATGATCGTCCTGATTATTCACAGTGATGAGTTTGTAAGTGCTTTTCGCAGCGTTGACGAGACAAGAGCAGAGTTTAGAGTGACGTGAATTAGCAACAATTATCATGTTAGCAGCGCACCAATAAAATGCTTTGTAATCAGACTAAACCAGGACTAAACCGGGACTAAACCAGGACTAAACCGGGACTAAACCGGGACTAAACCAGGACTAAACCAGGACTAAACCAGGACTCATCCAGGACTAAACCAGAACTAAACCAGGACCAAACCAGGGCTCATCCAGGAATAATCCAGGACTAAACCAGGACCTATCCAGGACAAAACCAGAACTCAACCAGAACTCATCCAGGACTCATCCAGGACTAAACCAGGACTAAACCAGGACTCATCCAGGACTAAACCAGAACTAAACCAGGACTAAACCAGGACTCATCCAGGACTCATCCAGGACTACACCAGGACTACACCAGGACTAAACCAGAACTAAATCACCCTTATTTTAACCTGCTTATTAAATATATCTGTTTGGGCCAAGACAAATTTGAGTGAAACTTATAAAACTTTTTAATAGTAGTATGTAGTTTTTGACGAATACTGCATTTTCAGAACAATAAAAAGTATCATGTTGATCTAAATATGTGATGTGTTCAGTTAATACCCCACAGAAGTAAAACAGCCCCTCTTTAAAACATACGGCGTCTGAGTTTCTGTTCTGAGAGCTGCTAATGAGCTGCTAATTGGCCAGTTCAAGTGTCATACCTGAAGTTTTCCAGCAGAGGGAGCCACTTAATTGCAGCTGTTCCATTGAAAGTGAAATAGTTCCATGCTCATACACCAGTGTCTTGCCCAAGGACACAAACTAAATATATGGCGAATGAAGAGTTATATTAAGTTTTTTGGACAGTCAATGACGCTTAACATTATATTATCCATTCACTCCATACCTGGTGGGATAAGTAGTAAAGTACTGTACTTAAGTAGAATTTTTAGGTATCTGTACTTTTCACAGTGGGTACTTTTTACTTCTATTTGAGAGCAGGCATCTGAACTTTCTACTCCACTACCTTTTTGAACTGGACTGAAAAGTAAAAAGTACTTTTCATATGATTTGAGTGGTTATTTTTATGTTCGCAAAAAAAAAAAAAAAAAAAAAATGCACAAAATTCATGAGAAATTGATTTGTAATATGTATAATTTTTAAATCAGTGTCGCTCCATTTAACACTTTAACCAATTAAAACACTTTATCAAAATCTGCATGAAATACTTTGACTTTTTGCTCTTAAAGTACTTTTTTAAACCTTTTTTTCATGAGATACTTTTACTCGAGTAACGTTTTACCTGTATATATCTGTACTTTTACTTTTCACATGGTAGATGTTTCTGTGCTCACATGTTGGGCGGTCAATTGAGGAAGTAATGTGGAAGAAAAAAACCTATGTGAGCATTACACGACATCCAGCACACACCATGGAAAACAAGAAGACGCCATCTTTGGTTCATCTATCAGGAAAGGTAGTTCTAAATGCTCTGAAAAAATAAAAGAAAAACATTTAGAAACAAAAGAGTTATGGATTTTTGTTCAACAGTCAGTGACTCTTTGTATTAGAGGGGGCCTATGTGAGCTTTCTTACCCTGGGCCGTCAAATTTCTGCCAGCGGGCCTGTTCATGGGCTCAACCCTGCTTAGCCTCTGAGATTAGACGATTCTTCCACACTTGAATTTTTGTAGAGGAACGTTGCATTAAGTGAGAACATATTCGAGCTCAGATGTGGTGTGAGATTAATTCCAGCCACTACCTCTCAACTACTCTGTATTTTTAGCCCCCCTTCTTGCCCTTTCACCTGTATACAGCCCCTCTCCTCACAGCCACATCATAAGACCGCCATGTTAACCCTTAATCTTCCTCTCTATTGTGTGGTGTTGGTAATCCGTGATTTTAGCCCTCGTATCTGACCTGAATCTCTGCTTTCTCCTCTCTCACACTCACGCCCCCTTGACTCTGTTAACTCCAAAGAATTTTAAACCTGTCCGTGTCCTCACAGTACTGCATTCTCCATTGGTATTTTAAGCAAAGAGCTGTGAGGTCTTAGAAGTCAGCTGCCAATAATTCCTATGAGGATTCAACTTCAGACTGAAAAGAAACTTCAATATAGAAAGTTATTTTACTTCTTATAATACAACAAAGTACCAATTTGGCACCACTTAATAACTACACCTTAAGCTACAGCCTTAATAAAGCATGAATACAGACTTAATTCATAATGAACAAATCGTTACTTAAGAACTATTCAGGCTAAGTAACTACTTAATTGCTCCCCTAACTTCTAACCCTTAATTAAAGGCAAAACTGTCTCTTCTGAGCTTTAAACCATGTTATAATGTTGGTACCTCCTCAAAAACATCTGGAGTTGTGTTTTGTTTCATTCATTCATTCATTCATTTGTTTAATCTTTTATCTACATCTCCAAACCTGTAAATCCTCTGTTCCACCTTGTGATGAAGTGGTAGTTTTCATGTTAACAGCTCCTTTTACCTTTATTTTAGAATATATTGGCAATTTCTGGGTCGAAGTCTAATTCATAATCTATCATTTGTAGTTAGACTGGCCGACCTGCCCCTGTTGCATTCTCATGTGTCACCACTAGATGCAGTCTGTGTTACTGCTGTCTGATAGTGTGCCAGCTTTAGCCTGACAGAAGACGACCGGAGAGCACAGGTGAGTCTGAACAAGACCAAGTGAGGGGAGGGGCCAGGTGAGAGGAGGGGGAGTGGCCAGGTGAGAGAAATGGGAGGGACCAGGTGAGAGAAAGGGGAGGGGCCAGGTGAGAGAAAGGGGAGGGGCCAGGTGAGAGAAATGGGAGGGACCAGGTGAGAGAAAGGGGAGGGGGCAGGTGAGAGAAGGGGAGGGGCCAGGTGAGAGGAGGGGGATGGGCTAGGTGAGAGGAGGGGGAGGGGCCAGGTGAGAGAAAGGGGAGAGGCCAGGTGAGAGAAAGGGGAGGGGCCAGGTGAGAGAAGGGGGATGGGCCAGGTGAGAGGAGGGGGAGGGGCCAGGTGAGAGAAAGGGGAGAGGCCAGGTGAGAGAAAGGGGAGGGACCAGGTGAGAGGAGGGGGAGGGGCCAGGTGAGAGAAAGGGAAGGGGCCAGGTGAGAGAAATGGGAGGGACCAGGTGAGAGGCAGGGGAGGGGCCAGGTGAGAGAAAGGGGCAGGTGGGGGGGGGAGGGGGAACAGGTTTCACATCTGCCATTTACTGGTAATAAAAACGATCTAATAAAGCTCCAGATGGTAGCTTTAAGGTGTAGTGTTTATAAAGTGGTACAGATATTTGAATATAGCCTTTGTTTTAACCAGATTATTGGGATTAAAATTAGGCAGGCCATTGTTAATCTGTGCTGATTGCAATTGTCTCATTGTTCTATGTTTTAAAATGCATGTGCATAAATCCAGTAGTACAAGTACAAGTAGTAAAGTAATATAATTAAGTACAAATCCTAGGTATCTGTACTTTACTTAAGTAGATTTTAAAATGGATTTTTTTTTTTACTTTTACTTCACTAGATCTGAGAGCAGGTATCTGTACTTTCTACTTCACTACATTTTTTAACTGGACTGAAAAGTAAAAGTATGTTTCATTATTATATGACACCTGCTGAAAAGGGTGAGGAGTTATTTTTATCATATTCATAATTTGAGCAAAAAAAATTATGCAAATAAAAGCAGCTAAAGTAATGATTGATTCAATTGCTTCTGCTGAACCAAATTCAGCTAAAATCTTCATCAAAATCACAACATTTGAAGTCTTGTAAGGCTCAAAATATGCATTAAATACTTTTACTTTTTACTCCTTTAGTACATTTTTAAACAGGTACTTTAATACTTTTACTTACATCGATTTTTTCATGTAATACTTTAACTTTTACTTGAGTGTTTAGTTGCTTCTGTATCTTTTGAGCACTTCATTGACCACTGCATGAATACTGCAATAGACAAAAGAATGAAAAAGCAGCTTTGTGGAAAATATTGTACATGTTTTATTGTTTATGATGTAGTTGGAGACCTGTCTGACCACGTCCACTGTGCGAAAACACAGAATAAATGACACGGAAACTCAATAACCACCAACAGTGATGTTCAAACTTATGCACCAAGTACCACTGCAGACAATATCTGGCTTCATACAACAGGACTGAACCAGATCTAAACCAGGACTACAACAGGTCCTCCTAATGAGCTAAAAAAAGAACAAGTAGGACTAAATCTGGACTAAACCAGGATTAAACCATGACTACACTGGGATTTAACCAAACGTGTCTATACCATAACCAATCAATGGATTTAAACCAGATCTAAACCAGGACTGGATTACAGCTGCAAACTCTACTTCTATAAAAATCTATCAAAAGATAAGGTTTAGAGTCGGTCTAAACCCGGTCCAAACCAGGAAAACTGTGACCGAAGCCCTTAAGTATTTGAAATTGGGACTTTAAAATAGAAGTAAACAAAGTATAAACCAGGACTAAACCAAGATTAAACCATGTCAAAACTAAAATGTAATCCAGATTAAAACAGGATTAAACCAAGTCTAAACCAGGACTTAACTGTTCCAAGGCGGGACAGTAGTGAACCAGGTCTAAACCAGAAGTAAATCAGGACCAATCCTTGACTGGAATGGGTTTAGACAAGGATTATAAGAATATTATACCATGCTAAAACTATGATTTAACCATGACTTAAACCAGGACTTAAACCAGTTCTAACCCAGATCTAAACCAGGTCCAGTCTCCAGATGGCTCCCATGTACCCCCAGTAGTACATGCACCCCCGTTTGAGATCCACTGCCCTTTATAATGTATTGAATCTTCTTAAATGATCTTCTCCATCCTCAGCATGTTTATCCGGGCCAGTCTGGAGAACCAGCGGTTGGAGTGCGTGTTGTTGTGGGACGCCGTCTGCACAAAGCCAAATTTCTGAAACAGGGCGATCGCTGCCATTTGAGAAGAACTAACATCGAGAACCACACGACCATAACCGCGTTCTTTGCAAAAATCCATCGCCTTTTCCATCATCTCCGACCCGAAATATTTACGTCGCCACGGAAAAGCCACAACCAGGTGCATGAGTTCTCCGTAACTCATGGCGTCTTGACCGAATTCGCTTTCCTCGCCAATGACGCCCCCATTCCAATCGTCGAATCGCTCGCCTTCAACTTCGGAGCGTTTCCCGATCACGGCCGCGATGCCAACCAACTTTTGCTGCCCCTTAACTTCGGTTTCCGCCACCCAAAACGCACTATCGGGGCTGTCGAGGTAGCTAGCTTGAACGTTAGCCATGTCCGTGGTCATCCTCAGCTCCATGTAGCCTTCGTAGATTTCTTTGCAGCAGTAGTAAAGTAGACCGGCCCAGGCGCTTCCGAAGAGGAACGCTTGGAAGTACGAGCTGCCTCCCAGGACGTATCCAGCCATGGAGATGCTCAAAGCGATGCCTATGTGATCCGGATGACTCAGGGTCTTGAAGAAAGCCGGATACACGTGCTCCATGATGCCGTCGCGGAAAAGTGACATCACAGCGGGTCGGTCGGAGGGAGCGTACTTCCGGATTGAGAATGGGACTGAATGGAAACAGAGAAAAAAACACGAAAGATGAGTATTTCGGATGACGACACAACATCTTATAAAGTAGCTTGATGTTTTTCCCGCTGTATTTGAGCAAAATCTGTCCTTGCCCCAGTACAGATGTAAGGTACAAGTAGAAGCTCAGTCAAAATACATTTTCTGTGTACTGCATCTAATTGTGAAGTGTTTTATTGTTTGAGAATCAGGAGGTATGTGGTAGAATGCTAGTTGTTGTTAGCTTTACCGTGACTAAGCTCATTATAGACCATTATAACTCGCCTAAACTTTTTTTTTCCCTTTTCCAGTCATTGTTTCTGTGTAAACTCTGCACACCTGACTGGGCGACAGGTGCGTAGGACGAGAAGCACTTTGTTTGAAAAGTAAAAGAAACTCCCCACCTCAGGGCGACCAAAACGCTGTAAAATAAAACTGCATCAAGAGTGAGACAGTGTGCTGGAGTTTCCTTTACTTTTCAGTCCTTTTTAGCCATAAAAATCACGTTAACAGAAGAATCAGCGTGTACTTTTACCTTTTTTCACACAACTACCTCTATTTTACATCATCACCATCTTTATTTTTTCTTTGACGCATCAAATAACCGACTGGGAGAATCCTGGCAGCACCTGCGCTCTGATTGGTCATCTTCGAAAAACTATTGGCGGCGATAGCATCCGACACAATAGGGTTAATGTCTTTCTTATTCTGTAAAGGATCGTGAATAACTTTGTGTGCAAATTGTGCTATACAAATAAACTCGCCTTGTCTTGATAGTTGTGAATGGCGCTTATAAACTCATCACTGTGAATAATTAGAATGCTCGTAACGCATAAGGTAAGTGAGAAATAACATTGGACTGAAGCGTTTATAATTAACTAGTTTTTAAGATGGTTTTTAATTCAATTCAGTTTATTTTTGTATAGCCCAAAATCACAAAAGCAATCAACAATGAAACAGAAACAGACGAGCAAATTATCAACAGAAAACAAGCAAATGGAGAACTGTCCCAGAACTTCTCGTGTCCTTAGACCTGTCTTCTCCGCAAGGACAAACGAAACAAAAAGAAACCCAGTGGGAAAACGAGAAACCTTGAGGAGAACTGCAGTGAAGGAGAGATCCGCAGCTGCAGATGTGTCCAGATCAATCAGGTACAAGTACAACATTTATTTTTGGTTATTACTTCTGAAAATATCACATCATGGAGCAACAGCGGTTCAGTTTTTGTCTAGTCCACTGATCTGAAGGTTGGCGTGTGTGTGAATGGGTGAGTGGTTCCTTTGAGTGACTTGAAGGTGGAAAACCGCTGTATAAAAATGTGATTCTTTACCATAATTGATACTGGCTCTTGCCTCCACCTGAAAGACGAACATTGTTAGAAATAGAAACCACCAAATAGACTATATTTAAACTGATCTGTTGTAGTTATTTCAATAGGGAGCCAAAGAATTTGCCTAATAGTCTGAATTAAAGTCGATTATAACACTGGCTAAGTCTGTACTACTGAACAGCGCCATTATTAGAAATCAACATGTGACACGTTCCATTATACAAGACATATTTTGACTGCTCTTTGTACATTACAGATTATTACAGTGGACTCAGGTTTAAGGTTTAATACTTTCATTTGATCCATCTCGAGATCTTGAGCTTGGTCTGAGTCTTGGTCAGGACCTAAGCTAAGAGGATTTGACCTTTTTGTGCATGTTTTGGGTTGATGTCGGAAACTGGAGAGTCCAAAGAAAACCCTTCTCGGACACAGGGAGAACATGCAAACTCCACACAGAAAGGCCCAGGAGTCAAACCCACAACCTTTTTCTTGTGAAATGTTTGCCACCGTTGATTTGGCAGATTTTTTTTCACTTACAGGCCCATTATTATGCAGAATTGATTGTTACGAGCTTTAAGCCATGTTATAAGACCTGGAGTCGCATTTTTTCATTCAAATGTTTGAGTAACACTTTATTATCAGTCTGTCCACATCTTCAATGCTCTGTTCCACCTTGTGATGTCATGAAGTGGTAGTTTTCAAGTTAACAGCTACATTTTACTTTTTGTTCAGTAGAAATTGGGGCTGAAATCATCAAAATGATTCTAGCGAAGCTGTATGGAGTTTAAAAACACAGCGAGAGCACTTCCTGTATCACCACATGATGACATCACAAGGTGGAACAGAGTGTTTTCAGTTTGAGAGAAGAACTCAGCCTAAATCTGCAGGGTTTGTGTGTTAAACGTGTGAATGAAACAAAAAAACACAACTCCAGGTTTGTTTGTGATGAGGAAACGACATTATAGAAATCAGAAATAGTGTAATTATGAGTCTTTTAAATGCGTCTTTATATTTCACGTTGCTCGGCTAAATTCCAGTCTGAGTGAGGCTGGGGATAATCTGCTTGTTGCAATCACAAATTCCTGATGGATTTCACAATGGGCTTAACGCAATCATGTAATGCTCTCAAAAACGAAACATAAAATAACATCATTACATCCAGTTTAAAGCTATACGGAGTAATTTTTCTGACTGGGGGAATGCATCACCTGCTTGTTTCCATGGAGACATTATAACTTCACCTTGAATGTCATTAAACTCATCTATCTCCATGTATATCTCCAATCAGGTGATGCTACCAGATCACGTTACCGCTCAGATCTGCGGAGAGGCAGCACGACCCACTATAAGAAAGTACTTTTTCAACAATAAAACCACTTATACTTGAACAAATGCTTGATATGCTTATCGCCATAGCAACCGTGGAACATTATTAGCAAAGAAATAACCTGACCACGAAGAAAAGCAAGTAGCCAAAAAAGTTACTCCATTAATTCATCCTGCTCCTCGCAAAAGTGAAAAACAACCGTAACGTCTCCGAGATGAGGGTGGAAAAAACACGATTAGAATTAATACGACGTTTTAAAATGCCGCAGAACACATTTATAAAGGCGCTAATGACATAATGGAAGTTAATGAGGCAACGAAGAGGGAAAAGTCATGATAAAAGACATGAAATGATTATAAGCTCCTGTTATCCACGAACCCTCCCTGTGTCATTATCGCTATTGTTCCTGATTACTTTGAGAACATGGAAGTATAAAAATAGTTTATGAGTCTTACTGTTGTTTTTGGGCGCCATGGCGTTTAGTTCCAGGTCTGTGGTTGGTCTGAAGGACTTAGCGCAGCAGCTAGCTCTCGACTTAAGCCGCACACAGAGGAGGAGAATTAGCCGATCACAAAAGGATTGAAACTGGGTCTGAACCAACCAGCTCAAGTTAGCAAAGGTCTTACTTATTTATACTCATAATTAAATACTTTTGAGACAACAGTGGCACAGTCAGTCAGTAGGTTCACCCACCAACCGCAGAGTTACTTGTTCAAATGTCATCTCAAGGTTTAGCGAAGGTTTTAGTCCTGTCTTGGCTGTTAAATTAATGATATTTAAGCTTTCTCTGTAAATACTAATTAGCAAAAAAGTTTTATTTATGCTCACACAATTACAGTGGCACAGTCAGTAAGTTCACCCTCCAACCAAAGGGTTACTGGTTCAAATATCATCTGAAGTAAAAAAAAAAAAAAAAGGTCAATGGTCACATTTTTATAGAGCGCTTTTCCACCTTATAGGCTCTTAAATCGCTTTATATCAAGGAACCGCTCACCCATTCATACACCAGTGGTCTCTGCTGAGCTTTTATTGCTTGGTCTGGAATGCTCCACAGTATGGCATTAAATCTATCTATCTCCATAGACGCAACAATCAGGAGCCACCACTAGGCCGAGTTACCGGTCAGATCTATGGAAAGGCAAGTATGAATGCTTTTTTTTTTTCTTTTCTGTGATTAAAAAGGCCAGTAACTGAATAAATGTTAGATATGTTTAATCCCATACTGTGGAACATTTCAGGCGAAGCACTAACATCTCCATGGAGACATCTGAAAGGTTACATAGTACACCTTTAACAGACATTCCAACCACTTATGAGAGTCTGTAGCCTAGACCTGGTTTGGACTTGTGGTATTTTTGGTTTAGTCGTAGCCTAGACCTGACTTAGTCCAGGTTTAGTCTTTCTTCAGACCTGGTTTAGTCCTGTATTAGTCTTGGTTTAATCCTAGCCTATATTTGGTTGAGTCCTGTGGTAGTCCTTATTTAGTCCTTCTTTGGACTTGGTTTAGTCCTGGTTTAGTCCTTGTTCAGACATGGTTTAGTCCTGTATTAGTCCTGGTTTAGTCCTAGCCTATATTTGGTTTAGTCCTGTGGTAGTTCTTATTTAGTCCTTCTTTTGATCTGCTTTAGTTCTGGTTTAGTCCTTGTTCGCACCTGGTTCAGTCCTGGTTTAGTCCTTGTTCAGACATAGTTTAGTCCTGTATTAGTCTTGGTTTAGTCCTAGCCTATATTTGGTTGAGTCCTGTGGTAGTCCTTATTTAGTCCTTTTTTGGACTTGGTTTAGTCCTGGTTTCATCCTTGCTCAGACCTGGTTTAGTCCTGTATTAGTCTTGGTTTAGTCCTAACCTTTACTTGGTTTAGTCCTGGTTTAGTCCTTGTTCAGACCTGTGGTAGTCCTGGGTTAGTCTAAGCTAGTCAAAACTTCTCAAAAGCACAATTATGAGTAGATTGATTCATTTTTTATAGTGCAAAATATATAAAACATATGAATGTCTTTAAATCTCCCTCAACAAAGTGCTCATCTGGAGGCGTCCCTGGACCACTAGTTGGGAAACGCTGCTACAACAAACTTACCAGACCTTAAATGACTTTGATTATGAGTGATCCCATTTTAAATTGAAGACATAGTCAGATTAGCCAGATGCACGTTCTAATTGAAACGAACCCTGATGTACAAAACGTGCTGTGCTTAGGAAAGCTAAGTGAGTTATCTTAAGTCCTAATCTGCCCCATCGCTGGAGTAAAGAGGTGGATTTCACTCTTAACACATCCAGAATTTATTAAGTCAGAGAAGTGAGAGAAATGGACAACTTTAAGTGCTCTCAAATTCTCTTTGTACAAGTCGGTAAGAAATGGAATAATAGGAGATCGTCTATAAT
Organism: Periophthalmus modestus; assembly: GCA_019594935.1. Classification (NCBI taxonomy): domain Eukaryota; kingdom Metazoa; phylum Chordata; class Actinopteri; order Gobiiformes; family Gobiidae; genus Periophthalmus; species Periophthalmus modestus. The sequence goes on from JAIEZT010000084.1 coordinate 30,727,592, forward strand.
AGCTCAGGAGTTTACAGGTTTAGACCTGGTTTAGACCTGGTTTAGATCTGGTTTAGACTTGACTTAGACCTGGTTTAGACCTGGTTTAGGCCTTGGATAGACCTGGTTTAGACCTAGTTTAGACCTGGTTTAGACCTGGTTTAGACCTGGTTTAGACGTGATTTAGAACTGGTTTAGACCTTGCTTCGACCTGGTTTGGTTTTGGTTTAGAACTGGATTAAACCTGGTTTAGAGCTGGTTTAGACCTGGTTTAGGCCTGATTTAGGCCTTGGTTAGATCTGGTTTAGACTTGACTTAGACCTGGTTTAGACCTGATTTAGTCCTGGTTTAGACATGATTTAGAACTGGTTTAAACCTGGCTTAGACTTGGTTTGGTCCTGGTTTAGAACTGGATTAAACCTGGTTTAGACCTGGTTTAGACCTGGTTTAGACGTGATTTAGACCGGGTTTAGACCTGATTTAGACCTGATTTAGACCTGGTTTAGACCTGGTTTAGACATGATTTAGAACTGGTTTAGACATGATTTAGAACTGGTTTAGACCTTGCTTCGACCTGGTTTGGTCTTGGTTTAGAACTGGATTAGACTTGGTTTAGACCTGGTTTAGACCTGGCTTAGACCTTGTGTAGACCTGGTTTAGACCTGGTTTAGACCTTGTTTTGACCTGGCCCAGACCTGGTTTAGACCTGGTTTAGACCTCATTTAGACCCCTGCCATTGTGTCGTTGGGCAAGACTCTTAAACCACCCAACCCAGTGCCTGTGTTCACTGGTGTGTGTGTGTGTGTGTGTGTGTGTGTGTGTGTGTGTGTGTGTGTGTGTGTGTGTGTGTGTGTGTGTGTGTGTGTGTGTGTGTGTGTGTGTGTGTGTGTGACTGATGTAAAGATCTCTGAGTGTCTTGAACGTTGAAAAGCGCTGTATAAAATGTGACTTATAGATACATTTTTGTCCTAAAATGCCCTGTAAATTGTACATATACCTTAGTTAAGATCTGGTAGTAGACCTAGTTTACAATCACGCCCTATATTCATACAACAAAATGGGTTAAGTGTGTTGCTCAAAGACACAACAAAGCAGGGATTGAACCACCACCATTGTTGATTTACTTCAAAGGGGCTGATTTTTAATGTAATAAAGTCTAATTAGTTTTGTCCCAGTACAGATATATTGCAAAAGTATAGCGTGTGCCTGCATCTAATTATAGTGTTTTTTATTGTCCACAAACAGGGAAGTGCACTGTTAGCATGCTAGTTGTTGCCAGCATACTGCGACGCCTCCGAGAGCAGTGAAAAGTCTAACTCTAAACTGAATAAACAGAATAATTAGGATGCTGGGAATGTGTAACGAATAACTTTGAACTACTGCAAACCATCGAAAATGAAGAGTTTGACATGTTTTTAAGATAGAATCAGCCCGAGTGCCTTTGAATCTTTAAAATATTCTCTAAAATATATACAGTGTTTTCATCGGCGTGTCCTTAAGTGTCAGGTATTATAACATTGCTTTGACATGATTAGATTGTGAGGACAGTAAAGAGGCTCCTACTTCTGTTTAAGTCGCCAGCTCTGCCTCATCAGTGTGAGGAGCACTGAGTGAAATCTGGAAACACCTTCAGCTCGATGCAGTTTGAAACGAGTCCGATTTTATGTTTGTGAAATCAGTGATATTGGAATTGAGCAAATGAAATACACAGAATAATTTAAAGTGGATAAATCATGCATAACTTTTACTGACCTCTACATATGGAAAACACATTTGCAGTTTGGACATTTCGAAAATCTGGGGTTCTGATCATAGACTGTGTAAAGAAGTGGACTAAGTGAGTGTGACCAGGGTTATCCATAGAGTTCAGGTCCAATCAAATGAAGCTCGTCGAAACTCGCAGTTATAGGGGCCGATTTTGGAGCCAAGTTGCATATTTTGAAGTCCAAAACCAAAACGATGAGCCTGACAGCAGCAGATATGGAGACAGGGGCGACAGCTTTTCAATAGAAAGAGAACTGAAGCCAGAACCGTGCCCATGTTCGCTTCCTATTTGGACTAGCGGATTAATAACCTGCTATATTTCATTTTGAATAGTTACCACGGTAACAGCTCAAATTTTTCATCACTGGTGAGTCTGGTGATAATTTTGGACTTGACGGAGAAGTTTTCAGGGTTTTCATTTACGTAATTATCTGGAGAAAATCATAATGGAGTGATTTGTGGGCGCTCACAGAAGGGTGATTCACGTTTAATGGAACAAGCGTGAATGAAACAAACACAGGTATGATTTTTATGAAGGAACAACAGTATTACCTAGTTAAAAGCTCTGAGTGTCCTTATCTTATTCTAAGGTCTACAGCATAGACTTTGTGCCTCAAAGCTAACAGTGACTTTTATTAAAATCTGAAAAATCTATTCAAATTCAAATTGATTTAAACCAATTATTTTTATATGTAGAATACTTATTTTTGAGGTGTTGTTTTACCCCTGGAGAACCCAAGAACCCTTTTCTTCTTTGGAAAATTTTGAGCAATGCCTTAAATTACTGCTATATTTTAACCCTTTACTCCCTAATTTGGGATCAGGGCCAAATTTGACCCACTGGGCTTGTGTTCCACCTAGGGTTACCCTGACCTGCTCCGTTTCTCCCTATTTGCGCACTCCTAATTGGTTAATGGATAAATAGCTGGAGCGGCTCTGTGACAGTCTGCTGCTCCTCCGCCCCGCCCACTCTACTCCTGCTGTGTCTGTGCGTTTGGACGGCTACCGCTTGGTTTTGGCCTTATTCTCCACACTCTGGTTTACATATAACTCAATGGTGAGTGTTGCAAAGAGAGTTATCACTTTCATGTATCATTACAACCCACTAAATGTAAAATTAATGCGGAGTTTAGAGCACAGAGCTATATTAAAGCACAGTACATTTCCGCGTATCCGCGTACTGAAGTCCGCTAACAACGCGAGCGCTTTTGAGTTTGTTTTCTAATACGGCAGTCATGAGCCAAAATTATGAATGGAACGCCACGTGCCACTTACGTGAGCATGTTTACTTTAATTCGGCAGCACTATTACGCTGTTTTAGTACATTTTGGTTAACTATCTGATGTATATTGTGAGTCATGGGCCTATATTTGATCTTTGTAATGTGTATTGTAAAGAAGATTTTGATTTCTAAATGTATGTTGCGCAACTGATTTGATTATGATTTAATGATGAAATATGAAACTGAGATCTTGTTTTGACCTTATTTTCAGGTCAGGTTTTTCATGGGACTGAACAGATCATGGGACATAACCGATCTCTCTACTACTGATGGCGAGCTAGTAAGATTAATGATTTTGTCTGTGGATTATGGACGTACTTGCGAATGGAATTTGCGTTACCTGAACTCTTACAGAAAGTCAAAGTATTTGACCTGGGACTGTATTTCTTTTGTTATTGTTGCTTTAAGAATTTTGAATGTGTTCAATTTAAGTTAATTAAATAGTATGTCACTTTTTGTTTTGGCTTTTTCCAAAATATATTTTATTATCTTTAAATCCAATCTGTTGTCTGTCATTCATGCGCAAGCTCCCTGAGCAGCCCAGTTCTTCTGTGTGTGTGTGTGCGTTAATTGCTATAAACAAATAGCCAACAAATCAACTAAAAATACTATCGTGGTTACATTTGGCGAGCTAGCCAGGAGCTTGTGGTTATGAATGACTTATGGTTTTGTGAATTTACATTTCTGTGAACTTTGGGTATATAATTTGAACTTTGGGTCCAATCATGATTTATCTGAGATGAATGCTGCAAAGTGCGTTATGGTTTCTGGTGTTACCAGTACTGTGAAAGATGATGAATTAATTGATTTTCTAAAACAATATGGGTCCATTGAAAAAAGTTTCTATGTTAATGATGTATCAAGCCCATACTTTAAAAACCTGATCATTGAATTTTCCGACTCTGCTGCTTTAACTGCTCTTGAACCGCTATTGCCATATGATTACTGCCTCAAAGAAGAATCAGACATTAAATTTCGTATACAGACTTTCCCTGTAGAATGCACAGACACAGTGGGAGGGGCAGCCTACCCTAACTACCTGGATGAGCTGAGATACTTGGCTCGAAGAAGTGGACAGAACTTTGAACTTGTGCTGAAAGATGTCATGACTCAAATCAGTCAACACTTGGACACAGTTGAAATAAACCCGGATATGGGGAATGATGATGATGATGAGGATATTGAAGAGGATGGAGATGTTCAATTTGTGGATCTGTATGCTCCCTTGCCTGGCCAGCAGGGGGCAGCAATCCAACACACCACACATCTGACCAGCAGGGGTCAGTGCCTGCATCACAACTAATCTCACTCTCCAGTACACAACTGAACCCCCCAGAAGTCCAAAAAGTGGTGGTGGAGCATATTGTCAAAACAAGTGAAATGTCAGCTCACTCATTACCTTCTGTGAGACTTCGCACATTTTCTGGAAAAACACCCAAATCTGCAAATGAAAGTGAATATGAAGCATGGAGAGCACAAATTGAATCATTAATGGCAGATCCTGCTTTGTCCCCTCTGTATGTGACACGAAGAATTTTGGAAAGTTTGTTGTCTCCAGCGGCAGATGTGGTTAGAGCATTGGGACCAAACACTCTGCCTACAGTCTATTTGAAAGTGCTGGATTCTGCCTATGCCACTGTACAAGATGGAGAAGAGTTATTTGCTCAGTTTCTGAACACTCTACAGGACCCTGGAGAAAAACCCTCTACTTACCTGCAGCGCCTGTCACTTACCTTGAACACAGTGGTGAAGCGTGGAGGTGTTTCTGCTCAAGATGTTGACAAACATTTATTAAAACAATTTTGCCGCGGATGTTGGGACAATGCCATGATTACCAAATTACAGCTGGAACAAAGAAAAGCAAAACCTCCTGTATTCTCTGAGCTGTTGTTAATGTTGAGGACAGAAGAGGATCGACAACAGGCGAAAGAAAGCCTCATGAAAAAACACTTGGGCTCATCCAAGCAACGAGTGCAGCTGCACACTCAAAGCACATGTTCTTGTGGCCACAGCGATGCTGAAAGTGCTACTGTTGCTGAGCTGAAACGGCAAATGAGAGAGCTTCAGCAACAAATGTCTGTCCTTCTCTCACAACAAAGTAAAGCTTCTCTGTTGAAAAAAACGTCAGCCGCAAGGTGGAGCCAAAGGTCAACCATCATGGCCCAAGCCAGGGTTCTGCTTTAAATGTGGAGAGGATGGGCATATTGCCCCTAACTGTACCAACTCAGCCAATCCGACTCTGGTTCAACAAAAGAAAAAGATGTTGCACAAAGACAGGAAGCGTGGGCCAAGAATAAGAACACTGCACAGTTAAACTAGAAGCAGTCTCTGAGGAGGGACGAGCTGAGACTGCTGCTATCCAATGTCCCCAAAAAAATCCCATCACAAGGTCGTCAACTACCAGAAGGACTTATTGGTACCAAGTGTACAGGTCAGATTATTATTGATGGAATCGCTGTCAACTGTCTGCTGGATACAGGGTCGCAGGTTACCACAGTATCAAAATCTTTCCACTCTGTCCATTTGTCTGACCAGAAGATCCAACCATTGAACGATCTGCTGGAAGTCGAGGGAGCAAATGGCCAGGCTGTGCCCTACCTGGGCTATATCGAACTCACCATCACCTTCCCGTCTGAGTTCCTGGGTGCTCCTGTCGAGGTGGCCACGCTTGCCCTGGTGGTACCAGATTTAAAGACATTTACACCATCCATTCTCATTGGAACTAATGCCCTTGATCAAGCGTATCAACAGTTCAGCAAGCTTGAGGTTGGTTTCAGACCTGTTCAGCATGGTTATCAGACAGCCTTGAAGGTTCTAGAGCGACGGCATAAATTGTCTCAAGATGGATTTCATGGTGTTGTCAAGCTGAATACCGCTGAACCTCGAACAATTCCTGCAGGACAGACTGTTGTTCTGGAAGGTACAACTGTCGCCTGCTGTTTGCAAGGAGAGAAGTCTGTGATGGTTGAGCATCCCACCTCATTTCCACTGCCTGGGGGTCTGATGGTCAAATCTTGCCTGGTCGACTTCAACAGCCATTTGCCATGTGTTGTCCCTGTGCTTATCCACAATGAGTCGGAGCACAATGTCACTTTGTGCCCCAGAGTTGTCATTGCTGAAGTAAGTGCCTTCCAGTCCGTGTCTAATACTCACCAGCGTACCGCTGACATTTCTGAAGGGATGCCATCTGATGAAACAAGGCCAAAATATGAGTATAACTTTGGCAATACCTCTCTGTCCCCTGAATGGAAGACAGAATTATCAAGAACTTGAAACAGCATCCCAGAGGTTTTTTGCACAGCATGACATGGATTTTGGCAGAACGGACAGGGTAAAGCACCAAATCAAGCTCTCTGAACAACTCCCTTCAAGCAAAGACCTCGGCCTATCCATCCTCAAGACCTTGATGCTGTTCGCAGACATCTACAAGAACTCCTGGAGTCCGGAGTCATCAGAGAGTCTGAGTCACCATTTTGCATCTCCTATTGTTGTGGTCAGGAAGAAAAATGGAAATGTCAGACTGTGCATAGACTACAGGAAACTCAACCTGCAAACAATCAAAGATGCATATGCCTTACCAAAACTCGAAGATACCTTCACAGCCTTATCTGGATCACGGTGGTTTTCTGTATTGGATTTGAAGTCCGGATACTACCAGATTGAAATGGAGGAAACTGACAAGTGTAAAACGGCTTTCGTATGCCCTCTTGGATTCTTTGAATTCAACCGAATGCCTCAGGGAATTACAAATGCACCAAGCACTTTTCAACGGCTGATGGAGAAAGTGTGTTGGAGAGATGAACTTGAAGGAAGTGCTGGTCTTCATTGATGATCTCATTGTGTTTGCTCCAACCCTAGAGGAACATGAGAAGAGGCTCATGAAAGTGCTACACAAATTAAAGGAATTTGGATTGAAACTGTCGGTTGAGAAGTGCATGTTTTTTCAGAATTCGGTGCGATATTTGGGGCATGTGGTTTCTCAGAACGGTGTGGAGACTGATCCAGACAAGATTGAGGCCTTAAAATCCTGGCCTGTTCCAAACAATCTCAAAGAACTCAGATCGTTTCTTGGATTTGCAGGATATTATCGGCGCTTTGTTCAAGGCTACTCCACGATTGTGAAGCCTCTTAACGAACTTACATCTGGTTACCCCCCACTTCAGAGGCGACTGCGGAACTCCTTAAAGTCAAATTTGTATTTGGATCCCAAGCAGTCGTTCGGTGCTCGTTGGAATGCGGTTTGTCAGCAAGCATTTGATACTATCAAGGAAAAGCTCACTACAGCTCCAGTGCTTGCTTTTGCCGACCCGCAAAAACAATACATCCTGCACACTGACGCCAGTGCCACCGGTTTGGGAGCCATCTTATATCAGGAGCAAGAAGGACACAACCGAGTCATCGCCTACGCTAGTCGGGGCTTATCACGATGTGAATCCCGATACCCAGCCCATAAGTTGGAATTCCTAGCGCTGAAATGGGCTGTGACTGAGAATTTCCACGACTACCTCTATGGCACAACATTCACGATAATAACTGACAGCAATCCACTCACTTACCTGCTTACCTCTGCTAAACTGGATGCCACCAGTTATAGGTGGTTGTCAGCACTATCCACCTACAGCTTCAAAATCCATTACCGAGCAGGCAAAGCAAATACAGATGCAGATGGTCTTTTCCCGCAGACCCCATGGTGAGCCGTCAAATGATCTGATGTCTCAGAAAGAGAGAGAGCGGATCCTGAGGTTTACTCAGCAGCATTTGGGGAAACCTACTTTGATTACCATTGACCAGCACACAGTTCAAGCACTTTGTGACCGCCACCTGATCTACAGTTTGCCTGACTCATACCCTGAACATGCACTCATTCATTCTTTGTCTACTAATGCCACCAGCCTCCCTGACAGTTTCACTGCTGACACTCAGTTTACTTCCACTGTTCCGATGTTTGAGTCCTGCTGAGATCGCTACCAAGCAGAGAGCTGACCCAGCCATCCGACATGTTATTGTTCAGTTGGAGACTGGAGCAGCATCGCCCCCCCCCCTCCTTAAGGAAGAATATCCTGAACTGCCACTTCTCCTGCGAGACATAAATCGAATGGAGCTCCAAAATAACATCCTTGTTCGGAGAAGGCGGCGGCTGGGGAATCGGACTCAGTACCAACTAGTCCTACCTGAGGAGTGTCGAGCGGGTGTTCTGGGCAGTTTACATGATGGCATGGGCATATGGGCATCGACCGCACCTTGGATCTGGTCCGCACACGTTTTTTTTTCTGGCCAAGAATGGCAAATGACATCACTATAAAAGTGAAGACATGTGAGCGGTGCATCAAGAGGAAAGCCCTGCCAGAGAAGGCTGCCCCATTAATCAATATCAGAACATCACGTCCATTGGAATTGTTGTGCATAGACTTTCTGTCATTGGAACCGGATCGCAGCAAGATAAAGGATGTTTTGGTCATGACGGATCACTTTTACCAAATATGCCGTTGCCATTCCTACTCCAAATCAAAAGCTAAGACTGTTGCAAAAACTCTCTGGGACCACTTTTTCGTACACTATGGTATACCTGAAAAGATACACAGTGACCAAGGGCCAGATTTTGAGTCAAGAACCATGAAGGAGCTATGTGACATGGCAGGCATCCGGAAAATTCACACTACACCGTACCACCCCCGTGGTAACCCAGTTGAACGGTTCAACAGAACTCTACTTAACATGCTCGGCACACTCTCCACAGAAAACAAATCTCATTGGAAAGACTTTGTTAAGCCACTTGTCCATGCTTACAATTGCACCCGTAATGACACCACTGGATTCTCTCCCTATGAGTTGATGTTCGGCCGGCAACCACGATTACCTATTGACTTGGCCTTTGGACTTCCTGTGAATGAATCAGATCAAACACATTCTGAATATGTCCAGAAACTACGCGAAAATCTGGAAAAGAGCTATAGACTAGCAACAGAAAATGCAGAAAGGTCATGTCCCGAAACAAAAGCCGGTTTGACAAGCATGTCACCCCTTCACAGTTGGAGATTGGCGATAGAGTGCTCGTTCGTAATGTCAAGTTGCGAGGAAAACACAAAATTGCAGACAAATGGGAGTCCGATGTCGATGTGGTTGTAAAACGGGCTGAAGAGCTTCCAGTGTATACAGTTCGGCCAGAGCACAAAAGCAAACCCTTACGAACTCTTCACCGGGACTTGCTCTTGCCCTGTGGGTATTTACCAATTGACAGCAAACACAAGGTCAAGCCAACACCCAAAGTAAAACCACCTCAGATTGCGTCCACTGATTCAACCTCTCCTGATGATGATTCCGACTTTGTGCCAGATGATTTTGTACCCAGTCATTGGTACAATCCAATATCTGAACCAGTAAAATTCACTACCACCATGGACATCGCTCCAGCAAGAGTTGAGCCGGTTTGTGTAGATCCTCCACAGAAAAGCCCACCTATCCAGTCAAATGAACTCCCTCTAAATCCATCTGACTCTATGGACAGCGAGATTGAATCCTTGGCTGGAGATTTGGGACTCACTCAAGGAGCTGATTCAACTGAAGCTGACCTATCATCAAACTTACCTGATCCTATGGCGGATATTCCCGTATTGAATGCTACATCTAATTCAGAACCTGGGGAAGAAGAAAAAGAACTGGATGAATTGACCTCCTTGGCATCTGACACAAAGAACCACTCACCTTCTGCATCATCAAACTCTGATTCATCAATTCCATCTGACAATGAACAACCAATGGGCCGCCCCACCAGAACAAGGAAACCTCCGGATCGTCTGCATTACAGCAAATTGGGTACTCCATGGATGAAGAGTCTTCAAGCGATTTTCCATGGCCTGAGCACCGCTTTTAGTTATGAACTGGAAGATGCTGGAGTTACAGTTGGTGTTGCTTCATCTCCATCTGCTATCTGCAGCCAACCCGGTCAATGTACGAGGACATACATTGAGTCAAGGGGGGACCCTGTAACCCCTTCCACCTAGGGTTACCCTGACCTGCTCCGTTTCTCCCTATTTGCGCACTCCTAATTGGTTAATGGATAAATAGCTGGAGCGGCTCTGTGACAGTCTGCTGCTCCTCCGCCCCGCCCACTCTACTCCTGCTGTGTCTGTGCGTTTGGACGGCTACCGCTTGGTTTTGGCCTTATTCTCCACACTCTGGTTTACATATAACTCAATGGTGAGTGTTGCAAAGAGTTATCACTTTCATGTATCATTACAACCCACTAAATGTAAAATTAATGCGGAGTTTAGAGCACAGAGCTATATTAAAGCACAGTACATTTCCGCGTATCCGCGTACTGAAGTCCGCTAACAACGCGAGCGCTTTTGAGTTTGTTTTCTAATACGGCAGTCATGAGCCAAAATTATGAATGGAACGCCACGTGCCAACTTACGTGAGCATGTTTACTTTAATTCGGCAGCACTATTACGCTGTTTTAGTACATTTTGGGTAAACTCTGATGTATATTGTGAGTCATGGGCCTATGTTGATCTTTGTAATGTGTATTGTAAAGAAGATTTTGATTTCTAAATGTATGTTGCGCAACTGATTTGATTATGATTTAATGATGAAATATGAAACTGAGATCTTGTTTTGACCTTATTTTCAGGTCAGGTTTTTCATGGGACTGAACAGATCATGGGACATAACCGATCTCTCTACTACTGATGGCGAGCTAGTAAGATTAATGATTTTGTCTGTGGATTATGGACGTACTTGCGAATGGAATTTGCGTTACCTGAACTCTTACAGAAAGTCAAAGTATTTGACCTGGGACTGTATTTCTTTTGTTATTGTTGCTTTAAGAATTTTGAATGTGTTCAATTTAAGTTAATTAAATAGTATGTCACTTTTTTGTTTTGGCTTTTTCCAAAATATATTTTATTATCTTTAAATCCAATCTGTTGTCTGTCATTCATGCGCAAGCTCCCTGAGCAGCCCAGTTCTTCTGTGTGTGTGTGTGCGTTAATTGCTATAAACAAATAGCCAACAAATCAACTAAAAATACTATCGTGGTTACATTTGGCGAGCTAGCCAGGAGCTTGTGTGTTATGAATGACTTATGGTTTTTGTGAATTTACATTTCTGTGACTTTGGGTATATAATTTGAACTTTGGGTCCAATCATGAATTTATCTGAGATGAATGCTGCAAAGTGCGTTTATGGTTTCTGGTGTTACCCAGTACTGTGAAAGATGATGAATTAATTGATTTTCTAAAACAATATGGGTCCATTGAAAAAAGTTTCTATGTTAATGATGTATCAAGCCCATACTTTAAAAACCTGATCATTGAATTTTCCGACTCTGCTGCTTTAACTGCTCTTGAACCGCTATTGCCATATGATTACTGCCTCAAAGAAGAATCAGACATTAAATTTCGTATACAGACTTTCCCTGTAGAATGCACAGACACAGTGGGAGGGGCAGCCTACCCTAACTACCTGGATGAGCTGAGATACTTGGCTCGAAGAAGTGGACAGAACTTTGAACTTGTGCTGAAAGATGTCATGACTCAAATCAGTCAACACTTGGACACAGTTGAAATAAACCCGGATATGGGGAATGATGATGATGATGAGGATATTGAAGAGGATGGAGATGTTCAATTTGTGGATCTGTATGCTCCCTTGCCTGGCCCAGCAGGGGCAGCAATCCAACACACCACATCTGACCAGCAGGGGTCAGTGCCTGCATCACAACTAATCTCACTCTCCAGTACACAACTGAACCCCCCAGAAGTCCAAAAAGTGGTGGTGGAGCATATTGTCAAAACAAGTGAAAATGTCAGCTCACTCATTACCTTCTGTGAGACTTCGCACATTTTCTGGAAAAAACACCCAAATCTGCAAATGAAAGTGAATATGAAGCATGGAGAGCACAAATTGAATCATTAATGGCAGATCCTGCTTTGTCCCCTCTGTATGTGACACGAAGAATTTTTGGAAGTTTTTGTTGTCTCCAGCGGCAGATGTGGTTAGAGCATTGGGACCAAACACTCTGCCTACAGTCTATTTGAAAGTGCTGGATTCTGCCTATGCCACTGTACAAGATGGAGAAGAGTTATTTGCTCAGTTTCTGAACACTCTACAGGACCCTGGAGAAAAACCCTCTACTTACCTGCAGCGCCTGTCACTTACCTTGAACACAGTGGTGAAGCGTGGAGGTGTTTCTGCTCAAGATGTTGACAAACATTTATTAAAACAATTTTGCCGCGGATGTTGGGACAATGCCATGATTACCAAATTACAGCTGGAACAAAGAAAAGCAAAACCTCCTGTATTCTCTGAGCTTGTTAATGTTGAGGACAGAAGAGGATCGACAACAGGCGAAAGAAAGCCTCATGAAAAAACACTTGGGCTCATCCAAGCAACGAGTGCAGCTGCACACTCAAAGCACATGTTCTTGTGGCCACAGCGATGCTGAAAGTGCTACTGTTGCTGAGCTGAAACGGCAAATGAGAGAGCTTCAGCAACAAATGTCTGTCCTTCTCTCACAACAAAGTAAAGCTTCTGTTGGAAAAAAAAACGTCAGCCGCAAGGTGGAGCCAAAGGTCAACCATCATGGCCCAAGCCAGGGTTCTGCTTTAAATGTGGAGAGGATGGGCATATTGCCCCTAACTGTACCAACTCAGCCAATCCGACTCTGGTTCAACAAAAGAAAAAGATGTTGCAGCAAAGACAGGAAGCGTGGGCCAAGAATAAGAACACTGCACAGTTAAACTAGAAGCAGTCTCTGAGGAGGGACGAGCTGAGACTGCTGCTATCCAATGTCCCAAAAAAATCCCATCACAAGGTCGTCAACTACCAGAAGGACTTATTGGTACCAAGTGTACAGGTCAGATTATTATTGATGGAATCGCTGTCAACTGTCTGCTGGATACAGGGTCGCAGGTTACCACAGTATCAAAATCTTTCCACTCTGTCCATTTGTCTGACCAGAAGATCCAACCATTGAACGATCTGCTGGAAGTCGAGGGAGCAAATGGCCAGGCTGTGCCCTACCTGGGCTATATCGAACTCACCATCACCTTCCCGTCTGAGTTCCTGGGTGCTCCTGTCGAGGTGGCCACGCTTGCCCTGGTGGTACCAGATTTAAAGACATTTACACCATCCATTCTCATTGGAACTAATGCCCTTGATCAAGCGTATCAACAGTTCAGCAAGCTTGAGGTTGGTTTCAGACCTGTTCAGCATGGTTATCAGACAGCCTTGAAGGTTCTAGAGCGACGGCATAAATTGTCTCAAGATGGATTTCATGGTGTTGTCAAGCTGAATACCGCTGAACCTCGAACAATTCCTGCAGGACAGACTGTTTGTTCTGAAGGTACAACTGTCGCCTGCTGTTTGCAAGGAGAGAAGTCTGTGATGGTTGAGCATCCCACCTCATTTCCACTGCCTGGGGGTCTGATGGTCAAATCTTGCCTGGTCGACTTCAACAGCCATTTGCCATGTGTTGTCCCTGTGCTTATCCACAATGAGTCGGAGCACAATGTCACTTTGTGCCCCAGAGTTGTCATTGCTGAAGTAAGTGCCTTCCAGTCCGTGTCTAATACTCACCAGCGTACCGCTGACATTTCTGAGGGATGCCATCTGATGAAACAAGGCCAAAATATGAGTATATAACTTTGGCAATACCTCTCTGTCCCCTGAATGGAAAGACAGAATTATCAAGAACTTGAACAGCATCCCAGAGGTTTTTGCACAGCATGACATGGGATTTTGGCAGAACGGACAGGGTAAAGCACCAAATCAAGCTCTCTGAACCAACTCCCTTCAAGCAAAGACCTCGGCCTATCCATCCTCAAGACCTTGATGCTGTTCGCAGACATCTACAAGAACTCCTGGAGTCCGGAGTCATCAGAGAGTCTGAGTCACCATTTGCATCTCCTATTGTTGTGGTCAGGAAGAAAAATGGAAATGTCAGACTGTGCATAGACTACAGGAAACTCAACCTGCAAACAATCAAAGATGCATATGCCTTACCAAAACTCGAAGATACCTTCACAGCCTTATCTGGATCACGGTGGTTTTCTGTATTGGATTTGAAGTCCGGATACTACCAGATTGAAATGGAGGAAACTGACAAGTGTAAAACGGCTTTCGTATGCCCTCTTGGATTCTTTGAATTCAACCGAATGCCTCAGGGAATTACAAATGCACCAAGCACTTTTCAACGGCTGATGGAGAAGTGTGTTGGAGAGATGAACTTGAAGGAAGTGCTGGTCTTCATTGATGATCTCATTGTGTTTGCTCCAACCCTAGAGGAACATGAGAAGAGGCTCATGAAAGTGCTACACAAATTAAAGGAATTTGGATTGAAACTGTCGGTTGAGAAGTGCATGTTTTTTTCAGAATTCGGTGCGATATTTGGGGCATGTGGTTTCTCAGAACGGTGTGGAGACTGATCCAGACAAGATTGAGGCCTTAAAATCCTGGCCTGTTCCAAACAATCTCAAAGAACTCAGATCGTTTCTTGGATTTGCAGGATATTATCGGCGCTTTGTTCAAGGCTACTCCACGATTGTGAAGCCTCTTAACGAACTTACATCTGGTTACCCCCCACTTCAGAGGCGACTGCGGAACTCCTTAAGTCAAATTTGTATTTGGATCCCAAGCAGTCGTTCGGTGCTCGTTGGAATGCGGTTTGTCAGCAAGCATTTGATACTATCAAGGAAAAGCTCACTACAGCTCCAGTGCTTGCTTTTGCCGACCCGCAAAAACAATACATCCTGCACACTGACGCCAGTGCCACCGGTTTTGGGAGCCATCTTATATCAGGAGCAAGAAGGACACAACCGAGTCATCGCCTACGCTAGTCGGGGCTTATCACGATGTGAATCCCGATACCCAGCCCATAAGTTGGAATTCCTAGCGCTGAAATGGGCTGTGACTGAGAAATTCCACGACTACCTCTATGGCACAACATTCACGATAATAACTGACAGCAATCCACTCACTTACCTGCTTACCTCTGCTAAACTGGATGCCACCAGTTATAGGTGGTTGTCAGCACTATCCACCTACAGCTTCAAAATCCATTACCGAGCAGGCAAAGCAAATACAGATGCAGATGGTCTTTCCCGCAGACCCCATGGTGAGCCGTCAAATGATCTGATGTCTCAGAAAGAGAGAGAGCGGATCCTGAGGTTTACTCAGCAGCATTTGGGGAAACCTACTTTGATTACCATTGACCAGCACACAGTTCAAGCACTTTGTGACCGCCACCTGATCTACAGTTTGCCTGACTCATACCCTGAACATGCACTCATTCATTCTTTGTCTACTAATGCCACCAGCCTCCCTGACAGTTTCACTGCTGACACTCAGTTTACTTCCACTGTTCCGATGTTGAGTCCTGCTGAGATCGCTACCAAGCAGAGAGCTGACCCAGCCATCCGACATGTTATTGTTCAGTTGGAGACTGGAGCATCGCCACCCCCCTCCTTAAGGGAAGAATATCCTGAACTGCCACTTCTCCTGCGAGACATAAATCGAATGGAGCTCCAAAATAACATCCTTGTTCGGAGAAGGCGGCTGGGGAATCGGACTCAGTACCAACTAGTCCTACCTGAGGAGTGTCGAGCGGGTGTTCTGGGCAGTTTACATGATGGCATGGGGCATATGGGCATCGACCGCACCTTGGATCTGGTCCGCACACGTTTTTTTCTGGCCAAGAATGGCAAATGACATCACTATAAAAGTGAAGACATGTGAGCGGTGCATCAAGAGGAAAGCCCTGCCAGAGAAGGCTGCCCCATTAATCAATATCAGAACATCACGTCCATTGGAATTGTTGTGCATAGACTTTCTGTCATTGGAACCGGATCGCAGCAAGATAAAGGATGTTTTGGTCATGACGGATCACTTTACCAAATATGCCGTTGCCATTCCTACTCCAAATCAAAAAGCTAAGACTGTTGCAAAAAACTCTCTGGGACCACTTTTTCGTACACTATGGTATACCTGAAAAGATACACAGTGACCAAGGGCCAGATTTTGAGTCAAGAACCATGAAGGAGCTATGTGACATGGCAGGCATCCGGAAAATTCACACTACACCGTACCACCCCCCCCGTGGTAACCCAGTTGAACGGTTCAACAGAACTCTACTTAACATGCTCGGCACACTCTCCACACAAAAACAAATCTCATTGGAAAGACTTTGTTAAGCCACTTGTCCATGCTTACAATTGCACCCGTAATGACACCACTGGATTCTCTCCCTATGAGTTGATGTTCGGCCGGCAACCACGATTACCTATTGACTTGGCCTTTGGACTTCCTGTGAATGAATCAGATCAAAACACATCTGAATATGTCCAGAAACTACGCGAAAATCTGGAAAAGAGCTATAGACTAGCAACAGAAAATGCAGAAAAGGTCATGTCCCGAAACAAAAGCCGGTTTGACAAGCATGTCACCCCTTCACAGTTGGAGATTGGCGATAGAGTGCTCGTTCGTAATGTCAAGTTGCGAGGAAAACACAAAATTGCAGACAAATGGGAGTCCGATGTCTATGTGGTTGTAAAACGGGCTGAAGAGCTTCCAGTGTATACAGTTCGGCCAGAGCACAAAAGCAAACCCTTACGAACTCTTCACGGGACTTGCTCTTGCCCTGTGGGTATTTACCAATTGACAGCAAACACAAGGTCAAGCCAACACCCAAAGTAAAACCACCTCAGATTGCGTCCACTGATTCAACCTCTCCTGATGATGATTCCGACTTTGTGCCAGATGATTTTGTACCCAGTCATTGGTACAATCCAATATCTGAACCAGTAAAATTCACTACCACCATGGACATCGCTCCAGCAAGAGTTGAGCCGGTTTGTGTAGATCCTCCACAGAAAAGCCCACCTATCCAGTCAAATGAACTCCCTCTAAATCCATCTGACTCTATGGACAGCGAGATTGAATCCTTGGCTGGAGATTTGGGACTCACTCAAGGAGCTGATTCAACTGAAGCTGACCTATCATCAAACTTACCTGATCCTATGGCGGATATTCCCGTATTGAATGCTACATCTAATTCAGAACCTGGGGAAGAAGAAAAAGAACTGGATGAATTGACCTCCTTGGCATCTGACACAAAGAACCACTCACCTTCTGCATCATCAAACTCTGATTCATCAATTCCATCTGACAATGAACAACCAATGGGCCGCCCCACCAGAACAAGGAAACCTCCGGATCGTCTGCATTACAGCAAATTGGGTACTCCATGGATGAAGAGTCTTCAAGCGATTTTCCATGGCCTGAGCACCGCTTTTAGTTATGAACTGGAAGATGCTGGAGTTACAGTTGGTGTTGCTTCATCTCCATCTGCTATCTGCAGCCAACCCGGTCAATGTACGAGGACATACATTGAGTCAAGGGGGGCCCTGTAACCCCTTCCACCTAGGGTTACCCTGACCTGCTCCGTTTCTCCCTATTTGCGCACTCCTAATTGGTTAATGGATAAATAGCTGGAGCGGCTCTGTGACAGTCTGCTGCTCCTCCGCCCCGCCCACACTCTACTCCTGCTGTGTCTGTGCGTTTGGACGGCTACCGCTTGGTTTTGGCCTTATTCTCCACACTCTGGTTTACATATAACTCAATGGTGAGTGTTGCAAAGAGTTATCACTTTCATGTATCATTACAACCCACTAAATGTAAAATTAATGCGGAGTTTAGAGCACAGAGCTATATTAAAGCACAGTACATTTCCGCGTATCCGCGTACTGAAGTCCGCTAACAACGCGAGCGCTTTTGAGTTTGTTTTCTAATACGGCAGTCATGAGCCAAAATTATGAATGGAACGCCACGTGCCAACTTACGTGAGCATGTTTACTTTAATTCGGCAGCACTATTACGCTGTTTTAGTACATTTTGGTTAACTATCTGATGTATATTGTGAGTCATGGGCCTATGTTGATCTTTGTAATGTGTATTGTAAAGAAGATTTTGATTTCTAAATGTATGTTGCGCAACTGATTTGATTATGATTTAATGATGAAATATGAAACTGAGATCTTGTTTTGACCTTATTTTCAGGTCAGTTTTTTTCATGGGACTGAACAGATCATGGGACATAACCGATCTCTCTACTACTGATGGCGAGCTAGTAAGATTAATGATTTTGTCTGTGGATTATGGACGTACTTGCGAATGGAATTTGCGTTACCTGAACTCTTACAGAAAGTCAAAGTATTTGACCTGGGACTGTATTTCTTTTGTTATTGTTGCTTTAAGAATTTTGAATGTGTTCAATTTAAGTTAATTAAATAGTATGTCACTTTTTGTTTTGGCTTTTTCCAAAATATATTTTATTATCTTTAAATCCAATCTGTTGTCTGTCATTCATGCGCAAGCTCCCTGAGCAGCCCAGTTCTTCTGTGTGTGTGTGTGCGTTAATTGCTATAAACAAATAGCCAACAAATCAACTAAAAATACTATCGTGGTTACACTTGCTAATTTATGCAAAAAGAATATAAAACGTACTTCTAGACATTCTGCAAGCTATTACTAAAAAGATGAACAAAAACAACACAATTTTACCAGCCGCTGGTTTGCTGAGAAAACGATTTTGTTTGTAGTTTTCCAGCTCAGTGGTCGGCCATCAAATTTGACCCCGTGGGTTCTCCCGGGATGGGGATGGGGATGCCCTCAAAATTAGCATTAGCCTTAGCATTGAGACACAATGCAAGACACACAAGTATTCCTTTTATTTGTGTAGTGTTTAACATGTGGTCAGTGACATCCATGCACAGCTCCCTGTCCACTACCTGATCTTTAAATATTTATTCATTTTTGCATGAATTGACAAAAACCTCATAAAGATACAATTAGACAGGAAGTAGTGGTGCTAACAGTGAACAGAGCCTATTGCTGTAATGGTGCTGCCGGTCTGCCCCGCCGGGTCGTTCTGACTCTTCCTGCCCATCCTGCTCACCTGCCTGTTCGTCCTGCCCTGTTTGTCCTGCCCTGTTCGTCTGCCCCAACCCTGCCTGCCTGCCTCGACCCTGTCTGTCTGCGCCGCCGGGGGGTTCTGTTCATGTTCTGCCTGTTTGCCCCACCGGGGGGTTCTGCTCCTGACCCTGCTCCGCTCCAGTTCTGCCCTTTTGTTCGCTGCCTCCCTGGTTACCTCTGCACCTGTTCCCAGTTGCTAATCAGGAGGGCAGTCTTTATATTCTGTTCCCTGTTCTGTTTAGTTTGCTGGATTCTTGTTTGTGTTTTTTGTTGCGTTCGAAGATGCTGTAGTTTCAGTTTGTTCCTGACTTTTTTCACCTGCCTTTTTGTGTAGCGGACATGCAGGCTCTGCTTCTGTTTTTTGTTTGAATAAACTTGTTTGGAGACCTTGAGCTGGGCAGCCTCCTTTGTGCTGTGTTTGAATGAACTACTACCCACCCACCGACCGTGACAATTGCAGTTAGTATGTGAGTTTTGAACTAGTTAACCTATGGTCCTGAGCAAATGTATACTGCACACATGTCAGTTAGACAGGGATGAACACTTCATATAGAAGTGTTCATCCCTGTTTTTCAGTGAAATAGTCGACAAACCACACACTGCATAAGAAGAAGCAGCCCGAGTGTAAGCCCAGGAGAGGAGCCCATCAAAAATATGTTTTTATCATAAGGAGGAAGTAACCCATAATGATTGATGACTTAAGGAGGGATGAGAGAATGCTGCAGACACAAGTGGGATGTACGCTGTAATGAGAGCAGACAAACACACTCTTGTTCTAAAGGCCCAGGAGAACAGCGCTCGAGTCTGCTCAAAAAAGAGACACTACACTCGCTGTCAAAACGGAGTCTACTGTTTCACTATTATCAAGGAGCCCAGCAAAGTCCATTTATGACAAAAATGAATTAAAATGACACACTTTGGGTTAGTATATTAGATTCAACCGACTCTAAAACGTGGTGATGTTCTAGAGTTAAATAGTCTCAAGAGCCACTTTTCCCTGTTGATTACATTGTACTTTGGCATGAAATATCCACAATGTAAAATCACAATGTTGAACCTGATCATTTCTATCAGTAACTAGACCCAAGTACTTATTGTAGCGCAACAGAAATCTGCATTTTGACAATATTCATTTTAGCCACCCTCTCATTTCTATTAACTTACATTGGCCTATATGTTGTAATCTGAAAAATTTGCACAATAAGTCAGTCCCTTCCCAAAAGTCACTGACAGTTGAAAAAAAATCATAACTCTTTTGTTTCTAAATATTTTTCTTTTATTTTTTCAGAGCGTTTAGAACGACCCTTCCAACATTAATATGAGCAAATACAGCACCGAGGAAAATGCATTGTCCCAATCAAATAAATGAATGAATGAATGAATAAATTAATTAATTAAATAATAAAATAAAAGTAATTTAATTTTAAAAATATGAATAATAATAATAATAATAATAATAATAATAATAATAAATAAAAATAAATGTCCTCATTTGTGGACACCAGGACCTTGTAGAGAAAAAAATGTATTGCATCCTAGACAACCCAAAATGTGTCCTAGGAGGTTGTAGGCATTCAGATTCATAGTTATTGTAAAACCATGCGCCGCTGCTAGCAAGCTGTGCAATCGGCTGTGCAAAATGCTATCAGCTAACGCTAACCTACTGATAGCAAAGTCGATACAAACACGTACCATTATTCATACAAATCCAAACTAACACAAACTGCATTCCGTAGTTTATTTCACCTGGTGTGTTACTTACGATGGACATTTTCGGCTCAAGTTTGTCAAATGATGCAGGAAGTTTGTCTCGTAAATGTGTGTGTAAGTTGCTCATGTTTGCCCTCGGAGCCATTTCTTTTTTTTCGGCACATTGGTACTCATCTTGTTGGTCTGGTTTTTCAAATCCATAATAACTCCACACATCAGACTTCATCTTCTTGCGTGGAGGATATAAATGTGGGCCGTCATTGGGATCCAGATCCACCGCCCATGAGCCACGACGGTGACTGAGGTGAAGAATTATCGCCAAGTCAGAAGAGACACAGGAGCTAACAAGTGTCATTGCTATGATAGAGGGGCCCCCTTGTGGACAAACACCAGAACTAACATCTAAACACTGTATTGAAACCATAAACATGAGGCAGTCTGGGGCCGTAAAGGTGATTAAAATGGTGTCGATGATCACGATTAATAAAAAATGGCATGAACGATTAATTACGGACCTTTTTTATCGTGATTAACAATTATCGCATATTATCCCATCCCTGGTCACGCATCATGTTCTGTTCTGTCTGAGCTGAGAGCTGTTTTCGCAGCTCTCAGCTCAGACATCACAGTTACCATAACGCCACTGGTTCTGACACCGACACAGATTTAACACCCACAGTGTCAAACTCTCAAAGATACTGTCGAGGAGCTTTACGTGATCTTTTAAACTGGTTGGAGGAGAGCAGATGTCAAAATGCAGAGACATCCAGTCAGGAGTGAAGTGTAACGAAGTAAAAGTAGTAAAGTAATATACTGAAGTGCAAATGTGAGGCATCTGTACTTTACTTAAGCACAATTTAAAGTGGATAATTTTTACTTTTACTTTACTACATTTGAGAGCAATATCTGTACTTCCTACTTCACTACATTTTTTAACAGAATTGAAGTAAAAGTATTTTTCATTATTGTCTGAGAGGAATTTATTTTGAACAGGTTTATAATTTGAGCAAATAAAAAATATACTAGAAAAAACGATCAATTCAACTGCTGCCGTTGAACAAACTTCAGCATAAATCTTTATCAAAATCACTACATTCGAAGCCTCATAAGAAAACGACAGTGAAATACTTTTACTTTTTCCTCTTTAAGTACATTTTTAAACTGGTTCTTTAGTAATTTTACTTAAGTAGATTTTTTTCATGTGATACTTACCTTTACTTAAGTAATAAATTTGAGTACTTCTTCCACCAGTGCATGCAACAGACATAAGCAGAATAAACATAACTGTATTTAACGATTTGAATCCTCAGCCCTTTATCAATCAGCTCTCAAACCATTCATTTAAATGCACTCTCTCTCCCCTCTGTCATTCTGCCATTTCACTTACAACCCTCCGCCGTCGCCGCTCTCCTCTTCAGGGCAGCAGCAGAACCGACAGCCTCCTCAGCGTCTCGAAATCCTCCTCTTCAGCACCACCAGCATCTAACCTAGGAAGGAGGTATTTTTCTTAACAAATGTATTATACTCTTCCTACAGCGAGGCCAGTGTCAAAGTTTAACAGTTGATTCATTCACCTTTTCATTCTTTTTACTGTCTAAAATAACCAGGCTACTGCATTTTAAAGGGCCCATATTACACCATTTATTTTCTGATCTATGTTATAATGTTATTTCCTCATCAAAAACAGACCTGGAGTTGTGTTTTGTGTCATTCGCACACGTTTAACATACAAATCCTGCATATTAAGTCCTTCTCTCAAATGGAAAACACCCTGTTCCACCTTGTGATGTCATCATGTGGTAATACAGGAAGTGCGCCACTGTGTTTTAAACTCCATACAGCTTCACTAGAAACATTTGGATCATTTCAGCCCTGGAATTGTCAATCTCTACTGAGCTAAAGGTAAAAGTAGGTCTGTTAAAACTACCACTTCATGACATCACAAGGTGGAACAGAGCATTTTGAGCTTTGGAGATGTAACAGACTAATAGTAGAGTTATATAGGACCTTTAAAGTACTTCTCACTTACTTTATGTATTCTGAGTAGCGTAATTATTCAACAAGTTCTTTTCTTTTCATAACTGCTAGAGACCAGAATGGAGTTTTACCATCACCTAACAACAACTAGCATGTTAACGTGCACTTCCTGACCATCGGGAAAATGAAACGTTTCGTATTAAATGCAGACAGTACACAGCAGACTTATTTTGACCTCAAGAACTGCTTATACAACATATCCGCACTAGGGCAAGACACATTTTGCTGAAGTACATGGAAATATATTGTGTACAGATACTGGGCCAGGTTGAATTCGTGTAGTTCATATTGAAGGGGTGCACATTTCTGTCAGCGGGTTTTTAATCTACTATGTGAAATATCAACACTGTCCACGAGTACTTTAATAAGTCTAAATAATGCATAAGGCTTCACCATAACACAGAGTAGTACTGCGCTGCATACCAACGCCTCACTGCAAACACAAGACTTTTATTTACATATTGTGTCTCTGGTTCTGCTCCTCTGGGTGCAGGGGCTGACTGGGTGAGACTGAATCGCATCTGTCTCACTTACCCAGCCCCGCCTGGTCTGAGGGTAAGAGCTGTAGAGCGGACCACGCCGGGATCCCAAGAGACCGCTTTTACTTGAAGGTCCTATATTACACAAAACTGACTCGTGTGAGTTTTGAGCCATGTTAAAGTTCTGTTACCTCCTCAAAAACAGACCCGGAGTTGTGTTTTGTTTCATTCACTCATGTTACCGTTAACCATTAACCATAGTGACCATTTATTATTAGTCTGTCTACATCTCCAAAGCTCAAAATGCTCTGTTCCACCTTGTGATGTCATGAAGTGGTAGTTTCAAGTTAGGAATTGTTCAATTCCAATTCCAGGGTTGAAATCATCCAAATGATTCTAGTGAAGGTGTGTGGAGTTTAAAAACACAGTGAGAACTTCCTGTATTACCACATGATGACATCACAAGGGGGAAGAGAGGAACTCAGCCTAAATCTGCAGGGTTTGTGTGTTAAACATGTGAATGAAGCAAAACACAAGTCCAGGTCTGTTTGTGATGAGGAAACATTATAACATAGATTTAAAAAAAATAATAATAATTGTGTAATATGGGCCCTTTAAAGTGCCTATAGCAGGTTAGACTATTTATTTCACTAAAAAGATTATTATTATATTTTACTAAACAACTGTACTGTACAAATGTGTTTCTCTTTTATTTATGTATATATATTTATTATTATTATTATTATTATTATTATTATTATTATTATTATTATTATAAATTAATTTTTTTTTAATTTATTTATTCTTTTTTTTTGTGTGAAGTTTATCACCTAATTTTACTTCCTGGTTGGACGTGGGCAGGAGATGTGACACAAGGGCCATTTCATAACTTACCTCGCAACCATAATGTTAATAAGAGCCAAAAATTTTGTAAATTGCTCAATAATTTTGATCAGACAAATAAAAATAAATTACATCTTTATTTTATTATTTAAATGTGGAAACTGTCAGATAAAACCTTCCCTGCATATAAATTGTTCCTGTATTTTGGATGGACTTTTCAGTGTTGAGGACTCTACTTCCTGTATTTTTGACGTCTGGCAAATCCAAAATGATCTCTCTGAGTACTTTTTATACAGATTGATCTCAGTCAGGTCCTCACTGCCCGGTCAAACGTGATCGTCCAATCAGATTTGTTTATTTCAGTGACTCATGTGAAACGAAGGAGCTCATTGGTCACTTAGATTAACAGAGTTTAGCGCTTCGCCCATTGATTCTACAGAAATCCACGATGTTTTTCAACTTCCTGTGATTTTATTTTTTTTTTCCTGATACAAACAGACCATGCTTGTCCCTGATTGGCTAAACCACCCGTCAATCATGCTCATTTGAAAACAGATCCACCATGACCATTGTCGTAAACTATTGAAGAAGTGTGTTTTCTGGATTTTTGAAGTATTTTTTGTATTTTCTTCTCATTTTTTGGCACAAACTTTGTAAAACTATTACCACATACTACCCCACCAAACCAGTGATAATTAGAAAAAGATGAAAACCATGTTATCTCTCACACCCGCCCAGCCCTGTCTGCTCTGAGCCTGGAGCGAAACAACGAGAGAGGACCACACGGGGATCCCAAACTCAGATAGAGATTGTGTTTAGCATTTGGAGAGGCAGGTTTTACTTAAGGTTAATTGCTAACAGGGGGACAGGGAGACGCGAGCACAACAACTCGTAATAAGATGAGGTCAGTGCTGTTGTTGTTGTTGGGCAGAATCTTGATTGTCTGGTGTTTGTCTCCATGGAGAAGTTACGAAATATTCCACGGTATGGCATTAAGTTTATCTATCGACGATTTATTTCATTACAGGTCTTTTTATTGCGCTTATATAATAACTTCGGGTAAAAAAAAATGCTTTCTTGGTTTGATCGGCTTGCCTCTCCACAGATCTGACCTGTGACTTGGCCTGCGTATCCCCCTGGACATACTGTAGGTAAGTTTAATGCCATAATGTGGAAGAATGTAATGCATCTCCATGGAAACAAGCAGGTGGCAGACTTAAGTTACACAGTGTGAGTTTCAATAACCGATGCTGGACATAAGTAGTTTAAAGATGCATTGCGTAACTTTTCGAGTGGAGAGCCCGTCACCAACTTGTCTTCATAGAGGCGTTATTGCTTTAGCTAGAATGTTCCACAGTGTGACATTAAACATAGCAACTACAATGGACTTCACTTAAGGTTTTCCATGACTTTTCCAAAACCATTCCCACATTTTCCATGACTTTGAATAGACAAGTTTCAGTCAGTTATGGGCGACAGTGGCTCAGTTGGTAGAGCGTTGGTCCACTGATCTGGAGGTTGGCCGTTTTCAATCATTGGCTGAGCGTTCAGATCCAGTGACCCACAGGTTGTCGGTGCGATTCCAGCTTCCACACGTGAATGGTGTCGTTGTGTCCTTGGGCAAGACACTTAACCCACTTTCCCCCAGTGTCTGTGTACTCTGATGTGTGAGTGGTTCCTTGATGTAAAACGCTTTGAGTGCTTTAGATGGAAAAGTACTTTTAGCATTTTCAATTTTAAAAAGAAAACATCCTGAGACTGAACTTTCTGTAGTTTGACCTTGGAAACAGCAGCAAACAAACAAATAAATGCTTCATAAAATTGAATCGTATCTGATAAAGTATTGATACTTTGCATTGACATCTCACTGGGGGTGTTCTACATATATCTCTATGGTGGGATAATCAGCAGTTGCCATGGTGACACAATGCACATATTAGCAAACACTGACAAAATAGTTTTAAGATAGTTTGAAAACTCAAGAATAGATTTAAACCACACATTGTGACCAATACGAGAGTTCATGGTCCAGTTTAGTGAGTGCAGCTAGCGGAAAAACTGTTAGCTAACTGTTAGCTAGCTAGCTCGTGACTGTCGTTTTATGTGTGAGAGACTTGTTTAACAGCACAAACCAGCTCACCTGTTCTATCTCCATCTAAACCAGCTCTTTCTGGTCAGATTGTGTTAAACCGAAGCTCAGATTAAAGTCAAACTTGAGCGACAGAGCTTCAGACAGAGCAGTGCCTCCAGTTAGCGCCACACCTCCATGGAATGCTGTTGAACGACATCAGCTGCAAAGTATCTGCACGCCAGCAAACGCAACTACAGGTGAAAACAAAGCAGGAAAAGTTGAGTGAAGATAGTGCAAGAATACCAACATTTTAAGAAGACTCAAAACTATTCTCGTGACGAATGACCTCGGAACCGACGTCTAAATAAAGCAATTCTCCAAAAACCTTGAACTAAAACGGTTCTGAGACGCACTCATCCTTCCCATGTACAGCCGTAATTCCTGCAAAACCTGCGTATTTCCAGACACAAACTCCACTAATGCATGTTTTATTTAAAAGACTAGCAGACGAATGCACTTTGAGCTACTCATTTTCTATTATTGACAAAATCAGCAGAAATATAAACAGCCTCCAGCCAGAGAGAAATGCTTTTAATGAGAGCGATAACAGACTCTGGCAGCTCTACAAAATGTAACAGGTTTGAATGTTTAAAGCGGGACCACCTCATTTTCAAACCGTGAATGGAGGAAATAACTGTTTAAATCTCTCTAACCGACTCGTATAGCTCTGAAAAGCCTTTGGCGCCATCTCTGTCTGATACGGTTCATTTGTATTCAACTCTTTTAAATGTGTTATTGTGTGTTCTGTCCGTCGCCCCGAGGATCGCTCATCGTAAGTAACTTTGACTATTTCATGGGTGTATTCTTGTGCGTGTATATCTCTTTTCTGAGGGGATTTGTAAGGAGATCGAATGGAGTTTGTAAGAACACGAGCTACAGGCTGTTCGTACAAAATCTTGGATCAGAACATCGACCCGGCGGTATCGCTAACACGTTACAGAATAAGATCACCACCTTTTATTGTGTTGAAAATGCTATATTCGCCGAAAACAGTGTACTGTATTGATACTTTGCAGCCCAACATTTCCTGGTGCTAACTGGAGGCACTGCTCCGTCTGAAGCTCTGTTACTCAAGTTAGACTTTAATCTGAGCTTTGTTTTAACACAAGCTGACCGTGAAGAGCTGATTTAGCTGTAACTTCAACATGTGTTAAACAAGTCCCTTTCCAATAACATACAGTCACAAGCTAGCTAGCATTAGCCAACAGTTTTTTGTTTGTCACTCTCACCGTTTTTTGTTAAAAATTAAACACATAAACGAGAGGAACACTCATATTGATCGCAGGCTTCTGAAAATGTGTTGTTCAAATCCATTTTCTTGAGTTTTTGCTAAAGTGTCCATTGTGTCACCATGGTAAATGCTGAAGATTCTGCCATAGACATGCATGAAGAACCCACCCCGCATGATGCCACAAGTCAAAAGTGTCGATAACAATGTTTCAGTTTAGTTTTTGACTCGTGTCTCCGTCCCTACGCTCTCTGTGCTAAGTCACTCCCCGAAATATAATATCTTTTGAATTGGCCAGAGCGATAATGTATTATATAAGGCCTAGATATAACATGTTCTGTTGCCATGGCAAATGTGGCGGCCATCTTGGGAGTGGAACAAGAGGAAAATTCTGATTGAAAATAATGTAAAAAATGAGCCAAAAGATGGGTTTTAAATGGGCATATAATGGTGTATTTGTGTCAGAGTAATGCAGAACTCTACCTGTCTCGGTCAGGACGATTTTATCTGAATTATCAAAATGAATATTCACCCTAAAAACACCGCACTGGTCTATAGGCCTATTTGATGCAGAATTCATTACCAAATGGACACAACAACTGATAATTCTGTTTAATTCATGCATATTACTTTAAAAGAATATTTTATGCCCTAAAATGAACAATATTTTTTTAGTATGGTAGAGCACAGTCATGGGATAAAGTGCAAGGCCCCTTCTGATCGGAAATAATTACCCTCTTTAACATTTTTCAATTGTATTTTCATTTTGTATATCCCATTACTGTACAATGGGTCACGGAGGAGCACGTGTGTCTGTCTGCATGTTTTGTAGTAGTATTAAAAGGGAAAATTATAACTAAAAGTCCAGCTCCCTATTAGTTTGTATGAGATTTCTACACTCAACACCATGGCCATTCTTTACTATAGGTTACCATGGCAACGATCTCTCCAGTGACTGTCCCTTATTATAGCTCACTGGGGCAAAAGTCTTCAAAATATGACCTATTCAACTTCTTGTTATAGGTGACATTTTGAGGACTTTTCACCATTCAAAAGATAAAATATTTTGTTTTAAATTGTCTAATGCTATGGAAACGGTACGCATTTTTCATCATTCTAAAGCTCATGCATAAACAGGAAAATGAAATTAATGAATAGTGACGCACGGCTCTTTCCCCCGAGCATAGGGTCAGTGCATTGTTTTATAATATACAGAAAGTCTGATTTTGTCACCAGTATATAAACAAAATTGATTCATTTACAAGAATAAGGCCGAGTACCAGACGACAGACTGTATAAAAAAGTGGACTACGTGAGTGTGACGTCACCCACAGCGTTTAGCTCCAGTCAAATGAAGCTCATCGAGTATCATAGCAACCAAAGAGCCAATCCAGAGCCAGGCTGTTGAAGGTAACGCCCCTTCCCGCTCACCCCACTGGCTTAGCAGGGAGTGGGCACTTAGCAACACTGTCAATCAAACGCACACATGTCAAACTCAGGTCCGCGGGCAAAATTTGGCCCTTGATATACATATATTTGGCCAGTGAGATCATATCAAATATGTATTAGAGCTGTATGCCGGCCGCTGCACCAGTATACCACATGCACCTCTAATACTATGAATCCCAGAATGCTTTGCAAATGTGTTGGCGCTGGCCCCCACCACTTCTGTTAACACTTATTAGCATCTGCTCCCTGTCTCCTCACTCAAATTTAATCCATCTCTTCTGAAAAACAGATGACATTTTTCAATAAATATTTAGTTTGGCCCACGACTTGGTCACAGTTTTTAATTTTGGCCCTGTGTGAATTTGAGTTTGACACCCCTAATCAAAAGTGTTGCTAACGCTAGCGGGAGTGACCTCGGGGGAAAGAAGGTGCCTGATTTGTCTGTTTTATTGTTCATATCTGTAAAAAAAAAAGCGAAATGTAAGTCTATATAGTCTGAGAGCAGCAGTTACAGAGAGAGGGTTGACAATTTTTCAACTTAAAGTGAATTGAAGCCAGAGTCGATGGAGCGCCTATGAGCACCTCCTGTTTGGAACACGGCGGCTAACAGGTTAGCTATGTCCATTTATATATACAGTCTATGTAACAGACTTAAAAATGTTATTTAAACACATTTACAAGTGCAGAAATGCTGTACTTGTCTCTTGTTTTAAAAGTACAGTGGTGCAGGCGTAAGGTCCTTGAAAGTCCACTCTCTTAAACAGCACTGGGAGCAACAGAATTTCAATAGAGGACACTGACTTTGAAATCACCAAAACTATGAGGCTTTCAGGGTCGTTGCAGGAGAAGAGGAGAATACAGCGCAGCATTGGACAGGAAAAAGGACATCGTACATTTATAGTATGTTAACGTTGAAGTGCATGAAATTGAAGAACTTTGGTCAGATTTGTGGGGGAAAGTAGGTGGGTTTTCATTCGCGGGAGCTGGAGCTGCACCGCCAACCTGTGGGTCAGTGGATTTGAGCGCTCTTCCAATGATGCTTCACGTCGAGAGCGGGATTCGGTGGGCAAACACTCCCAAATCCCAAAAAAGACTAAAGGTGGATTCACTGTTTGCGGTCCTCAGTTTTGGTCCAGTGGAGCTCAACAGTGACCAACAGTGACCGGCTGCCCCTGGTTTCAGAAGCAAATATCCCCTTCATTTTTCCCATAGACTGGAATATTAAAAGTTTGAAAGCTCAGGGCTCAACTAATGCTTTATACGCCGCTGAGTTATTAAAACATCAGCAGAATCTTGAGTTTAAAATGTGCTTTTTGGAGTTTAAACAACAGTCTTATGGATATTAGTTAGCAGATATCTGGTTAGCCTCGGCGATGTCTTTGAACTCTTGAATTTTTTGGAAAACTTGAATGGAAAAGTTACTTCGGGGACCAGAGTGGACTTCGGAGTAGGCGGGACTTGTAAGAATGTTCGTTTCTGGTGTAAGCGTCAAAGAAACATAAAGTCAGAGGGGTTTAATGAGTCCCGCACAGGTAAAGTGAACAATGAAGCAACGGCCTCTCAGGAAAAGACACTGCACAACATCTTCATGAGTTCCCACACATTCCATAGGTGTGCGCCCCCTGGTGGCGTTAGTAAGTCAAAATACCAGTTTGATGTAGCGCTGCACTGCTAGAAAATACCTTACAGAGTGTTGAGCTCTGAACTGTAGCAGAGTGGTTAACCCCAGAACAAGAAGGTTGGATTGATCATTGATTTTTTGTTAGTTTGCATGTTCTCCCTGTGTGTGGTAGTGGTAAGATGCACTGTGTAACTTTTTGGAGGGAGGGGTCTGCTATCAAGGTGTTTCCATGGAGATGTTTTTGCTTTGCCTACATGTCCCAAGGTATAGCATTAAACTTCGCGATGAAGATAAGTAACTGATGCCACTTAGTCTGATCTTTGGAGAGGCAAGCTCACTTTTTTTTTTTTTTTTTTTTAAGTAAAACAAAAAAAAAAATCCCAAAACTAACTTTAATGCAGAACATGCAATCTCCATGGAGACAAGGAGCTAATGGACCAGCAACCAGAAAAGTTACACATCCATCCATCCATCCATTTTCTTCCCCTTGTCTAAGCAGGGACTCCCAGACTTCCCTCACCCCAGACACATCCTCCAGCTCCTCCGGTGGGACCCCAAGGCGTTCCCAGGCCAACAGAGAGACATAGTCCCTCCAGCGTGTCCTGGGTCTTCCTCCTGGTGGGATTTGCCCGGAACACCTCCCTAAAAGTTACACATTGCACCTTTAATCAACAATTGGTGTTTCAGTAACAACTAAGCTCATTTCAATGCACCATTCCTAGAACTGGCAGACAGCTGTCGACAGTCCATCTGTGTAGTCTAACCCAGATGCCCTCCCCCAGTCTCTTTTCCCTCTCCAGTCTCTCAGTGGATTTTAACTACAGCCAAACAGATGCAGAAGTGACCAGTGTGTTGGATTTAACCACAGGGCTGACTCACTCTGGGTTATATGTGGGAGCACTGCTTTTACCTGCTCCGAGTGATTAAACTGAAAATCAAACTCGGAAGGAACAGAACCTCCACTGAACAGACTGTACCGAACCTCAAAGGCAAGACGAACTTTAATTATCACTAAAACGAAAATAAACCAGATGAGTCTAAGCCAGTGGAGAATGTCCCCCAGGTTGTTTTAAAAAAGGACTCGTATATTACATAGACTATAAGAAAAGATCTAAACTGTAAATGTGATGTGGAAAAGCATTTATAAGTTGATTTTCTAAGGCTGCACTCACATTAGCCCAATCAAACCATGTCCACGCACGATTAACCACTAAAGCACGGGACATTTATCCAGTCTGAGTGCAAACAGTGCTCAGGTTCGACTGGTCCCGTTGGAGGAGGTGGGCCATGTTCGTGCACAGCTGTGATTTATGTTTCCAAGCCCTGTCTCGTGCGTGGAGAGGATAAAGGATAAGAGGAAAAAGTGAAGTTTTTGAGCCTCGTCTCCTTAAAAACATGAAAAAAAACCAGACCTACTTCATTTAAAACTGTTACTCGCTTACCTTATGCATTCTGAACATCCTAATTACTCACCACGATGAGTTTACAAGCTCAACTTTCAGAGGAGAGCTGGGTTTTGCCGTGACCATAAAGCTAACATCAATTAGCCTGCAGACTTGTTCAATAAAAGGCTTTACAATTAAATGCAGACAGCGGATGTACTTTGAGCTGCTTATACAATCTATCTGTACTTGGGCTACACACATTTTGCTCAAATACATGGGAAAAGGGTCTTTAATGGTGCACTATGTAACTTTTCTGTGTCTGCCACCTGGAGATCATGTTGCTTTTCCTGAAATGTACCACAGTAAAGCGTTAAACCTTTATGGGTCGAACCAGGGGACATCACTAGGTCAAGTTACAGGTCTGATCAGTGGAGAGTTCACAGTAAGAATGTATGTTTTCCCAAGGAATTAAAGCGTCTGGGGTGAAGGAAGTCTGGGAGTCCCTGCTTAGACTGCTGCCCCCGAGACCCAACCCCGTAATAAGAGGACGAAAATGGATGGATGGATTATTTGAGCAATAAAACACACAATGATTAATGAAAGATGAGCTCAGTCACAGAAGTAGAGCTGCTACCGGAGGAGCTGGAGGAAGTGTCTGGGGTGAGGGAAGTCTGGGAGTCCCTGCTTAGACTGCTGCCCAGAAACGCAGAAGAAAATTGATGGAAATGGATGGATGGAAGTTTAATGCTATACTGCGGAACATTTCAGCAAATTAAGAGTACCAGAAAAGTGAGAGATCTTAGTAGTTTATTCAATTTCTCACTCTCGCAGGGTCACCTCTCCACAGATCTGACCTGTAACTTGACTTTATCTGCATCACGGCTAAACTGGGATCAAACCAGGACGAGAGAGAACATGCAGAGAAATACCTCGGCTATAAATCTAGTCTGTTTCTGTATAGATGAAGCTCCGATACCAACGCAACAAAAACTTTACCATCTCCAGACTGTTAGCGTCTCGTGGTCCGCTCTGTCTGTGATGAATGGACTTCATTTCAGGAAGTCAGACCTACAGAAAGTTCACAGGATCCATACGAAACAAAACTAGAGGCTGCGCTCGGACTCACTTATCCTCTGCTCGGCTTATTCTCCATCGTTTTACATGATTTTAACCTTTTATTTACTGATACTTTAGTTAAATTTTAGCTTTAAAGACGACATATTGTGCTTGTGTGTGCTGTATAGTTATAATCTAAGGTAATCTAGGTAAAAAACCCGGCCCACACTACATATTGTCTTATGAAAAATGCTTATTGCAGAGTTTATGAGGGGCCCCTTCCTACACTGGGCCCTCTACCCAGTACCCTTTACCCCCTTTTAGTCCGACGCCCCTGCACGTGGAGCATTATGTCATAATTTGCACATTTTAAATCGCAATAATCATCTAAAACGACTTAATAAAAGACATAAGTAGCTGATTTATAGCTGCAGATCACACTAGCAGCAGTAGTAGTAGTAGCAGATTTTTTTTCATTTGTACTAAAATGAATACGCAACACTGCCGAGTCCTACATGTATCAACAATTAAGAAAAATAAAATAGTAGAATGTCCTGAGCAGTGCGTCCCGCTGGAAACCAGGCTGGATCAGTAACGTCTTGAATACAGAAGATTAAAGATTATGCCAATTATAACATGGTTAAAAGCTCCAAAAAGTCGATTTTGCAGAATAAGTCTCCTTTAATGAAGATTAGTGGAGTTCAACAGAGCGATATTTGAAGTTATGCAGCACTTTGGAAACTGCTTTTGTTTATTTAATGTGTTATATTGGCAGTGATAGAATTTTTCAGGTATCTGCAATTTACTTAAGTAGATGCTTTTTACTTTTACTTCACTATGTTTAAGAGCAGGTATCTGTACTTTCTACTTCTTTTTATTATAGTTTGAGACCTGCTGAAAAGGCTGAGAGGTTATTTTTACCAAGCCTGTAGTTTGAGCAAACAAAAACGAACAAATAAAATAAAAATAGCTAGAAAAAACGATCTGTTCAGTTGTTTTTTGCTGAACCAAACTCAGCGCAAATCTTTATCAAAATCACTACTTTTGAGACCACTACTGCTCAAAATCTGCATGAAATACATTTACTTTTTCCCCTTTAAATACAAACAGGTACTTAAACATGTTACTTTTTATGTGATACTTTTACTTAAATCCTTTTTTGCTTCAATATCTGTACTTTTACTTAACTAAACTGACTACTCCTTCCACCACTTGGACCATGTATGTAGTTTCTTTCACTTTTCCCTCTAGTTTAAAGTTATATTGCTTATAAATTCCCACACGTACACCTGCTTGACCAAATCTCTCTGAAATATTTATTCTGAAGGATTAAGATGGTGAAATAAAAATGAGTTTATTGATGGATTCTGATGCAAGACGGATGCAACAGCAGAAAGTGTGGCTCTCAGGTTACAGGGATTTCCAGATTTAAACCCTAATATAGAATTCATTTGGAGATGTGCAGTATTCAGTTTGTTGTGCTCTAGTAAAACGGTAAACGCTCACATTTTTTTTCCACCTTCAAGGCACTCAAAGCGCTTTGCATCAAGGAGCCACTCACCCATTCACGCACACGTTCACACACAGAGTACGCAGACACGGGGGGTGATGTGGGTTAAGTTTGTCGAGAGTTGGATTTGAACACAGACAAAAAGCAGAGCGGTTGCATTATGTCAAGTTCTTTTTAATGTCTGTATTTGTACACTATGTTTCGTGTGGGTGTCCCTGGATTCGTCCACCTTTCCCATAACCTATAGCAGCTCTTGGCCGTGATTGGAGGAGGGTTTTCCAGCCTGGCCAATCACTGGGGCCCACCTTCAGCCGCCTCCCAACTACTTAAGAAGATTGGGGACACCTGTTCGGGGCTGGAGTGGTCTGTCTGTCAATTCATGTGTCTCTCTTTTGGTCACGTCGCTACAGGGGTAGTGACTGTTGTGAGACACTTCGTCGTCAGTACTAACTAATTTTGTTTGTTACTGTAAAATCTGTATTTTAGTTAACTTTACTTTTTTGGTTTTTGTTTAAACCTTTGCAAGTTATCCTTTGTTTTAACCCTTTAAGAACTGAGCACATTATAGACCAGTATAGCTCACTTACACTTTTATTCTTTTTTTATCCATATAAATCATGTTAAAGGAGGAAGAGAGAGAGTGGAGGGAGGAGAGGAGGGAGAGAGAGAAAGACGAGGGAGGAGGATAGAGAGAGAGAGAGAGGGGGGAGAGAGAGAGAGGAGAGCTGGAGGAGGAGAGAAGAAAGAAAGAGAGAGGAGGGAGGAGAGGAGAGCTGGAGGAGGAGAGGAGAGAAAAGAGAGAGAAATGAGGGATTAGAGAGGAGAGCTGGAGGAGGAGAGGAGAGAGAGAGAGAGAGAGAGAGAGTTAGAGAGAGGAGAGGAGAGCTAGAGGAGGGGAGGGTGTGTAGAGGAGAGAGAAAGAGAGAGAGGAGGAGAGCTAGAGGAGGAGTGGAGAGAAGAGAGAAAGAGAGAGAGAGGAGAGAGAAGAGAGCTGCAGGAGGAGAGAGAGGAGAGAAGAGAGAGAGGAGGAGGGAGAGGAGAGCTGGAGGAGAGGAGAGAAAAGAGGAGAGAAATGAGGGAGGAGAGAGGAGAGCTGGAGGAGGAGAGGAGAGGAGAGTATAGCTCACTTACATTTTTATTATTTTTTTATCCATAAAAATCATGTTAAAGTATCAGAATATACTGCATTTTTCCCCACAACTACCTCTATTTTACATATCCATTTGTATTTTTTCTTCGACGCATTGAATAGCTCTCATTCGTCGTCTTCGAGGGACGACAGAGGCAGATTACCGTAATGACAGTAACATATTTAAAGAGCCCCGTGCCTCTGATTTGAGACGCCGTTTGAATTTACATGAAGCACAATTTGTTGCGGAGTTACGGTAATGGAAAGTCCACAACTGCGAGTCTATCGGCGGCGATAGCATCCGACGAGTTAATATTTTTAGACACCTTTTGTTTAGTTTACCCTTACCATCCCTGTTGATTAAATTACTTCTTACTTTACCATTTTCCATCTTGGTTTTCTTTTGTTGCTTCCCTGTCCCCACACGAGCTGGGTCTTTTTCTACCAGTGCGTCGTTAGGTAAGGCGTCTTTTAGCCATGCAGCTCCTGGTTTAGCAGGGAGCCAGGGCTTAGCAACGCTGCAACTCAAATCTGCTGCTAACGCTAGAAAGTGCGACCACAGGGAAAGAAGGTGCTTGATTTACAGACACAACAGCGAAATAAAAACACCAGGATCACGTAGGGCGGGTTTATATGAACATTTTAAGACCGAAATGACGAGTCTGACGGCTGCAGTTACAGAGAGAGGGACGACAGCTTTTCAATAGAAAGTGAGTTGGAGCCACAGTCGGTGGAGCTGGAAGTGCGTGGTTACTGGGGTTGATTAGATTTATCAGCGTCAGTCGGTGCACGGAGCATTGTCAAAGTGTGTACTCTGGATCCCAGGCAAAAACGTGAAAGTACAAGTACAATTATCTGAAAAACTCGAAGCTATTAGCACCGATTGGCAGCCATTTTCCCCTCGTCAGCCCCGGGCCTTATATTATTGCTTACTTTGCGCTTACAAAATGCCAGCCAATCATTCACTGGGTCCAATGCACTTGTCACAGCACAGTTATAACAAAAACGAAATATTCCCATTTACACATGCAATACAAGACACCATTTTCTCCTGTTCAGAAATAACTAACCACAAAACACACCAACCTGGCTAATCTTAATTGTCATGCAAAATTATGTAGATCCCCCTCTCCGTGTAGTCTCCTCGGGGCTAGCGGAGCGGTCTAATTACTGCTATTCAACAGACTATTTCCTGGCAGCGTGACAGTAGCCTCTTGGCAGGAGTCAAAGTTTGAATTGGCGGTCGGGGCACTTGAAAATGGAGCAGACAGAAACAAAAACAAAAGCAGAAAAAGGTAGCAGAGGAATTACAATGAGGAAGTCGTGTCTGGTAAATGAATCTAGAGTTGTTCTGAATGGTGTAAAATGTATAGACCAGGGATAGACTCATTCAAATCGGTTTCGAGATGCAGTTTTCTTAATCTGAGCTAACCTATCCATCATTATCAGTGTGGGTTTTTTTTGTAAAGGTGCGTTATGTAACTTTTCGGGTGGAGGGCCGTTGCGTTTGTCTCCATGGAGATGTTACTGCTTTACATATTTATTTATTGGGATGGAAGTAGCTCAGTTGGTAGAGTGGTAAATGTGTCTCACTCCAGTAGATATATTGTATGACCAGCTGTTGAGGTCAAGATAAGTCAGCTGCTGTACTGTTTGCATCTAGTTATGAAGCACTGTAATGTCCGATAATCAGGAAGTGCATGTTGCATGATAATTGTTGTTAGCTTTCCTGTGACTACTGGCTTCTGAAAGTTTTGAAAAGCACCTATAAACTCATCACTGTGAATAATTTGGATGTTCTGAATGCATAAGTGAGGAATAACTCTGGACCACTGCAAATGGTTCACCTTTCGTGGTCTCGCCGTATCACAGATTCACAATCTTGTACGCTTTTTTTTACAGTGTATGAGCGTGCATTCTGTTCTGCGTCCTGATTGGCTGAGGGACTGTAGACCATTGTGTTCTGCGTCCTGATTGGCTGAGGGACAGTAGACCATTGTGTTCTGCGTCCTGATTGGCTGAGGGACTGTAGACCATTGTGTTCTGTGTCCTGATTGGCTGAGGGACTGTAGACCATTGTGTTCTGCGTCCTGATTGGCTGAGGGACTGTAGACCATTGTGTTCTGCGTCCTGATTGGCTGAGGGACTGTAGACCATTGTCCATCAGTCTCCTCCGTGTCTCCTGTACAGTACAGAATGTGTCAGACAAATTTACATAAATGTTGGATCGCAGTGTGACTCTGAAGTGCTGAAACCTTTGCTGACAGCGATGACATGACAGCGAGGACCAGGATGATGTGGGGCCCAGGCCATCGACGAGTACTTTTCACGCAGTACAAAGGCAATTTAATGCCACCAAGGGCTAGTTTGACAAATTTCAGAAACGCTTTGGACTTAAAAGTGTTTCTCTGTGGATACGGCTGGAGCAGAGACACGAGAACAACACATTTAAAGATCATCGAGGAAGAGGGAGATAATATACGAAGGTTTGAACTTTGAGAGAGTTTAAACAACAGAGAAATGTGAGAAAATGTTAATGTCTGTGTGAGAAAAGTGTATAAAGTGTGTGGTGAGGGGGTTTACAGCCAAGAAACATATAATAATTGTAAAAAATAAAGCTGATACTTCGCCTATTGCGGGTTATTTTTAGAGGCACCACTGTAGTTCTGTTTTTCTCTGTAAAAATCAAGAACAAAACCTTTAAATAGCACAATCAGTACATAGTTTTAGGAGGTATATTTTTAAGCTGCCCAGTCTAATAAATGTTGTCTCCATAACTGTGATGAAATAGTTTTAAAAAGCCTAAAATGACCCTTATATTGTTATTTTTTCCAGTCCAAGTTTGCAGAGGAACAATTAGACACAACAAACATACGTCTTGGTTGGATGTTCACGTTTCCATTAGGCACTAAAAATGTAATGGCCGTATTTTGCAGTTTTTTAAAGTCATAAATAGATTCTAATTGGAAACGAGAGAAGTTGAGAGCGCGTTTCACTTGTTGAGTGGTAGCGGTGATGCGAGATGGGAAATGTCCACGATAATGAAGTGATGCGGTCAGACGAACGCAAGCGCCAACGGAGGAGAGGAGGAGAGCGAGGAGAGCTAGAGGAGGAGAGGAGGAGGAGAAGGAGAGGAGGAGAGAGCGCAGGGAGCGAGAGGAGGAGAGGCTGGGAGCAGGCGAGGAGAGGAGTGGATGGAGAGAAGAAGAGAGAGGAGAGAGAGAGGAGGAGTGGCAGCAGGACAGGAGAGAGGGATAGAGAGGGAGATAGGAGAGGAGGAGGAGAGGTGTGAAAGAGAGAGAGCGAGAGAGAGAGGGGGGGGAGGGGGAGCTGGAGGAGGAGAGAGAGAGGAGAGCTGGAGGAGGAGAGGGTTGTGTAGAAGAGCGAGAGAAGAGAGAGAGAGAGGAGAGAAGCGAGAAGAAGGAGGGAGGAGAGGAGGGAGCTGGAGGAGGGGAGAGGGTGGATAGAGAGAGCAGAGAGAAGAGAGGGAGAGAGGAAGGGAGGAGCGGAGGAGGATGAGGAGAGAAGGAGAGAGAGAGAGGAGAGGAGGGAGGGAGGAGAGAAGAGAGGAAGAGCTGGAGGAGGCGATGGAGAGAAGAAAGAGACGAGAAAGCAGATGAGAGCGGAGGGAGGGCGAGAGAGGGGAGAGCTGGAGGGGAGAGGAGAGGAGAGAGGAGGAGAGGAGGGAGGAGAGAGAGAGAGGGAGCTGGAGGAGGGAGAGGAGAGAAGAGAAGAGAGAGGAGAGAGACGGAGAGAGAGAGAGGAGGGAGGAAGAGAGAGGAGAGTTGGAGGAGGAGGAGGGGGGGGTTAGAAGAGGATAGAGAGAGGGGAGAAAGGGGAAGAGAGAGAGATGATTGAGAGGAGAGAGTAGAATGATGGGGGGAGGAGGCTAGGATAGAGAGGGTGGGTAGATGGAGGGCGGAGAGAGGAGGCAGGGGATGAGAGAGATGCAGGAGGAGAAAGGAAAGGGGACAGAGGAGAGATTGATTGAGAGGAGGAGAGAGAGAGATGGTGGGAGGGAGGGAGAGGATGGGTAGAAGAGGGAGAGAGAAAAGGAGAGGAGGAAGGAGAGGAGGGAGGAGTAGATGATCTTGCACAAAAAGAAAACAGGAGAGAGGAAGGCGGGGGTGAGGGGAAAGAGGAGGGAGGGAGAGATAGGTTGGGAGAAGGACGAGAGAGAAAGAGATAAGGGAGGAGGAGGAGAGAGTAGAAGACAGGGAAGAGAGGCAAGGCAAGAGGGAAAGGGGGGAAGAAGAGAGAGGAAGAGCGATAGGATGAGAGACAGGAGAGAGAAAGAGATGAGGGATAGAGAGAGGTGGTAGAAAGAAAAGAGAGAGGGAGGAGAGTAGAGATACATTAGGAGAATAGGAGAGGAATGGTAGAAAAGGGAACGGGGAAAGGCAAGGAGTAGAAAA
>JAIEZT010000084.1:30770178-30960178 GCA_019594935.1 Periophthalmus modestus
GCAAATGTGGCTTTTTGCGACTTGTACGAGCTAAAGTTTGAATCATAGACTGGATATATATTGTATATGTGTTGTATTTATACTGTATATAGACTGTATATGTACTGTATATATACAGTACATATGGTTTGAATAGTCACTTTATAAATGCCAGCGTTGAGGGCTGAGGGTCAAACTCCAGCTCCTCGTGCTCCAGAGAAGAACAGTGAACATTGATCCAGTGTGAGCGGATTATGAAGGACACCACAGTGACACATGTGTAGTGTCTGTGTACTGTCTGTGTACTGTCTGTGTACTGCCTGTG
The DNA here is from genome assembly GCA_019594935.1 of Periophthalmus modestus. Taxonomy (NCBI): domain Eukaryota; kingdom Metazoa; phylum Chordata; class Actinopteri; order Gobiiformes; family Gobiidae; genus Periophthalmus; species Periophthalmus modestus. The sequence continues at coordinate 30,770,483 of JAIEZT010000084.1, forward strand.
TACTGTCTGTGTACTGTCTGTGTACTGTCTGTGTACTTCCTGTGTACTGTCTGTGTACTGTCTGTGTACTGTCTGTGTACTACCTGTATACTGTCTGTGTACTGCCTGTGTACTGCCTGTGTACTGTCTGTGTACTTCCTGTATACTGTCTGTGTACTGTCTGTGTACCTCCTGTGTACTGTCTGTGTACTGTCTGTGTACTTCCTGTGTACTGTCTGTGTACTGTCTGTGTACTGTCCGTGTACTGTCTGTGTACTGTCCGTGTACTGTCCGTGTACTGTCTGTGTACTGTCCGTGTACTGTCCGTGTACTGTCTGTTTAAACAGATCCAGGGTTGACTCCTGGGACTATTTCGTTCATTAATTTAGTTTTACAGGCGTCGCACATTAAACCGCGGAGTTATTGACCTGTGGAAGGATAATTTAAATGAAACATGAAACTCTAATAGAATCAATGAAAAGTCATAAAACGTGACGCAGCGCCTGGTTCTCTGGTTTGTATTTGTACTTCGCTCCATTTATTTAGGTCACATTTATTTATTAACGGGTTTTCACATTTGGAGAGGGAGATGGAAACTTGAAACGATAGACTCAATAATGTAAGTCCTAGAAGTATAAATCCATAGTGTGCGTAAAGCTCTGACGTAAAAGCCTTATCCCCGCGCAAAGTGACGCTCCGTGTCTCATGTTCGTGGACTGATCTTTTATGGGACGTTTATGGACCGTCCATCAGATCTACACTAGTGCGCATCATCTGGATTTGTCCATTTTTTGTTGGTATTAAAGGAATTATATTTATAATGTTTACCAGTGTCTTTAGTTTTGTCTTGTGATAGTTCGATAGGAGCTGTGCAAATAAAAACTCTTTATTTAAATGTTTAAGTTCATGTTTTGAGGAATTATCCAGATTCAGGTAATAAGCGCCGCACGAGCGCGCGTAAAGTGTCTGCAGCGCGCGCAGCTCCTCACTGCGGGACCAGCCGCTGCTGGACACGTATCTCGAGCTCAGGAGAGTATGGACCTTTTTTGTTTTGTATCAGATATTTGTAAATGTTCCACAGTGTAGCTTTTCTGACTGGGAGCGTTAGTGGCATGAGAGGCTGTGGTCACAGGAGGTGATCTCTGGTCTGGACTTTCTGGATGTGTCGTTTGGATATGCGCTGTGAGAGAGTCTGAGCGAGGCGCGCGGGGACCGTTGGGCAGGAGCCGGGTCTGGTCTGACAGTTGGACAGAGCCATGGAGAAGTGCCTCTTGTTTGTGCTGAGCCTGGCCGCGGTGTGCGCGCTGCTGCGGGCGCAGAATGACACGGAGCCCATAGTTCTGGAGGGAAAGTGCCTGGTGGTGTGTGACTCCAACCCGGCCGTGGACTGGAAGTCCTCCTCTCCGCTCGGGATCTCCGTGCGCGCCGCGAACTCCAAAGTGGCGTTCTCCGCGATCCGGAGCAACAACCACGAGCCCTCCGAGATGAGCAACAAGACCCGGATCATCTACTTCGACCAGGTCTGTGCACTTTATTTAAGACTAAATGTATTTCATGATGAACTGCAGTGTTTCGTGTAGTTTGTTCTTTCAAAACTTCATTTTACACGTTGTCTGATACAAATGGATCATAATCTCATCGTTCAGACGTGTGTTTCTGAGCGCGTGCCGTGCGTCCTGCTCGAAGCCCTCGCGCGCATGTTCGCCGTTGGGTACTCGTGGTCGCGCGCACCTGTCCACACTCCGCCAGAGCGCGAGGCGGGAGCCGTCTGTGTGAACGACATAACAATGAGCCGATGCTGCTGTCAGTGCGCGCGCTGATCCTGTGATCGGCGCGGGCGCAGCTCTCAGCGCGTCTGAATAATCATCTTAATGTTCTGACGTTTAGGATAAGAACATTTAACTGCCCTTAAATGGACTCATTTCCAAATCTTGTTGTCAGGAGAACTTGATTTCCAAAATGTTTATAAGCACACCAAAAATCTGATCATTAACTGATTTCTGGAGATGTGAGTAATCTGGATTATTTCTTTTTGGTTTTGACGAGATATATATACAAAAAGGACAAACTAATGAGGAAGAGACAAAAATAAATGTTAAAATGTAGAGTGGTTTTTATTATCTGAATGTCCGGGTAAATGAACTCAGAGGCAGATCCTAAACTTCACAAATAAAAATCCCACATGGTTCAGTGAAAATTCATGTTAATATTATGGAGAAGTGAAGGTATTTTTCAAGAAATGCTTCACTGGAATCTGCCTTCACGTGTTTATTGTATTTCATTATGCTGATAACTGCTCTGATCCTTTGGCGGTGCAGCGTCAGAGCAACCGTGCCTCGTAGAGAACAGGTTTCAGGTTCGATTCCTCATGCGTGTGGGGATTATGTGTGGTCTGTTCCCTCCATCAACATAAAAAAAACGCAATATGCTAATGCTCCAGCTACTGCGAGGTCCTAACTGAAGATGTGTAGGACTTGGAGGTGGAGGACTTTTTATGGCACATTATGGTAGCACAGCAAGAAGGTTCTGGGTTCGATTCCGTGTGGAGTTTGCACGTTTCTCCCTGTGTTCGGATGGGTTTCCTTTGGCCACTCCAGTGTCACCGATCAACCCAAAGCATGGACGGTTGGTAAAATCGTCTAAGGTGGTCCTGACCAAGACGAGCTGAAGATCTGGAGACGGGTCCCACTGCTCCTGACAGGGTGAAGGTTTGGGTCAAATGCAGAGGCGACATTCCCCTCGCGGCACGATACGACATAACCGACCTCGCTCTTCGGTCTGACAGCGATAGAGCCGCCTCTGGGCACATGTATAGTTAATGCTAATCTCAAGGTTGTTTGTGGTTGTCACTGCGGTGTTTCTGTTTCCAGATTCTCGTGAATATCGGGAACTACTTCACGTTTGAGTCGGTGTTCTTGTCCCCGAGAAAAGGAGTGTACAGTTTTAACTTCCACGTCATCAAAGTGTATCAGAGCCAGACCATACAGGTAATAAAATACTAGAAAAACTGTTTTATAGATCTTCAGCCTCTAGGAGTTAGTTAGATGTTAGGTAACTGTTATTATTTATGTCTCATTAACTTTACTTTTATTGCATTAACAGCTTTGATTTCATAAAGATGGCCACATACTCGAGGAGAGCGGATCTATTATGCAAAAGGAAAGAACATTAAAGTGGGACTAAACACTTAAAGGAGGAGGAGAGGGGTCTGGAGGACTAAAGGGGAGAGTGAGGGAGGAGGAGGAGAGGGGTCTGGAGGGCTAAAGGGGAGAGTGAGGGAGGAGGAGGAGGAGCGGGATCTGGAGGACTAAAGGGGGAGAGTGAGGGAGGAGGAGGTACGAGGTCTGGAGGAGGAGGAGGAGGTACAAGGTCTGGAGACTAAATGGAAGAGTGAGGAAGGAGGAGGAGGTACGAGGTCTGGAGGACTAAAGGGAAGAGTGAGGAAGGAGGAGGAGGTACGAGGTCTGGAGGGCTAAAGGGGAGAGTGAGGAAGGAGAATTGGGATCTGGAGGACTAAAAGGGAGAGTGAGGGAGGAGGAGGTACAAGGTCTGGAGGACTAAAAGGGGAGAGTGAGGAGGAGGAGGTACGAGGTCTGGAGGACTAAAGGGGAGAGTGAGGGAGGAGGAGGAGGTACGAGGTCTGGAGGGCTAAAGGGGAGAGTGAGGAAGGAGAATTGGGATCTGGAGGACTAAAGGGAGAGTGAGGGAGGAGGAGGTACAAGGTCTGGAGGACTAAAAGGGAGAGTGAGGGAGGAGGAGGTACAAGGTCTGGAGGACTAAAGGGGAGAGTGAGGGAGGAGGAGGAGGTACGAGGTCTGGGGGAGGAGGAGGTACAAGGTCTGGAGGACTAAATGGAAGAGTGAGGAAGGAGGAGGAGGTACGAGGTCTGGAGGACTAAAGGGAAGAGTGAGGAGGGAAAAGGGAGGAGGTACGAGGTCTGGAGGACTAAAGGGAGAGTGAGGGAGGAGGAGGTACGAGGTCTGGAGGACTAAAGGGGAGAGTGAGGAGGGAAAAGGAGGAGGTACAAGGTCTGGAGGACTAAAGGGGAGAGTGAGGGAGGAGGAGGTACGAGGTCTGGAGGACTAAAGGGGAGAGTGAGGAGGGAAAAGGAGGAGGTACAAGGTCTGGAGGACTAAAGGGGAGAGTGAGGAAGGAGGAGGAGGTACAAGGTGTAGAGGACTAAAGGGGAGAGTGAGGAAGGGAGGAGGAGGTACAAGGTGTAGAGGACTAAAGGGGAGAGTGAGGAAGGAGAAGGAGGGGCGGGGTCTGGAGGACTAAAGGGCAAAGTGAGGAGGAGGAGGAGGTACGAGGTCTGGAGGAGGAGGAGGTACAAGGTCTGGAGGACTAAAGGGGAGAGTGAGGAAGGAGGAGGAGGTACAAGGTGTAGAGGACTAAAGGGGAGAGTGAGGAAGGAGGAGGAGGTACAAGGTGTAGAGGACTAAAGGGGAGAGTGAGGAAGGAGGAGGAGGTATGAGGTCTGGAGGACTAAAGGGGAGAGTGAGGGAGGAGAAGGAGCGGGATCTAGAAGACTAAAGGGGAGAGTGAGGGGGAGGAGGTACGAGGTCTGGAGGACTAAAGGGAAGAGTAAAGGAGGAGGAGAGTAGGGGTCTGTGTGATTGGTCTAACATGTATCTGTATTTCAAACTTCACCCTTGCAGCCAGATGTTTATAATCAGAAGCTGTAATCAGGGCAGTCTTGTGTGATGTCACCAACTACTTGAAACTGAAGAGCCCACTGAAGGCAGCACACAACCAAAAAACTGCAAATGTACCTAGTTTGCACTAAAGTTGCCAAAAAAAAGACTAGGACCTGTAGACAATACTATTAAAACATTATATAAACAGTTAAGTAATGGAAAAAAGTGTAGTTCCACTTTAATCAAAAAATCAAAATCAACTAAATCAGAGTCAGGCAGTAACTCAAATACGTCTAAACTAGTCAAAACGACTCCTCAGCGACCTCCCCGACACCCGCACGCACACCCCTCCCCCTCTGTGTTACCATGGTTACACTGACAGCCGGTTGTGTGCAGGTGAACTTGATGCTGAACGGGAGGCCGGTGATCTCTGCCTTCGCCGGAGATAAAGACGTGACGCGTGAGGCCGCCACGAACGGAGTGCTGCTGTTTCTGGAGAAGGAGGACAAGGTTTACCTCAAACTGGAGAAGGGCAACCTGGTGGGCGGATGGCAGTACTCCACCTTCTCCGGGTTCATGGTGTTCCCCTTGTAAAATATATTGGGTTACCGCCTTGGTTTCAGACGACGTCACGACATTATGTAATCCTGGAGCGTTTCATCTTTTTTTTGTCCAAAATAAGTGGTTCTCCAGCCTCTCCAGGGCCCTGTTCAAACCTCTACAAGACACTGGGGCGAAAGTAGCTCAGTTGACAGAGCGTTTGTCCACTGATCCACAGGTTGGCGGTACGATTCCAGTTCCAAAAGATGAATCCTGTTGTTTTTTGTCCTTGGGCAAGACAATTATCCCACCTCGCCCCCTGTGTCTGTGTGATGTATAACTGTGTTTGAATCTGTGAGCGGTTTCCTCGATGTAAAGTGCTTTGAAGGTTGAAAAGCGCTCTATAAAAACGTGACCATTTACAATTTACTCCTCCCACAAGCCTACGTCACCCACGCTCCCACGGCCATTTCCCATAAGTGTATAACAGCAGGATACAAAACGATACACTACAAGTTGCCAAACCAGATGCGATGTGCAGCAGTTTCATTAGCGGAAATCACACTGATTGTAATGTGTTTGTGCTCTGAAGGAGTGACTTAGAACGACACCAAAGAGAGGGAGGATTGAGAGCGTCAAAAACTAAAGTAAAATGGATAAAACATGTGAATAAGTTGTTTTTGGCAAATAGAGCATTTTCGAAACATTAAAAGGTAACATGGTGGTCTAAATATGTTTTGTGTTATTAGTTAATGCCCCATCCATCCATTTTCTTCGGCTTATCCAGGGCCGGGTCGCGGGGGCAGCAATCTAGACTTCCCTCACCCCAGACATGTCCTCCAGCTCCTCCAGTGTGACCCCAAGATGTTCCCATGCCAGCCGAGAGACACAGTCCCTCCGGCTTGTCCTGGGTCGTCCCTGGAGCCTCCTCCCAGGCGTCCAGGAGACATCCTGAGTAGATGCTCGAGCCACCTCAGCTGACTCCTCTCGACGTGTAGGAGCAGCGACTCTACTCCGAGCTCCTCCTGCGTGACCGAGCTCTTCCCCCTACAGAGAAAACCCCATTTAGTTTAGTTAATACCCCCTAAAAGTAAAAAAGACCCTCTCTTTAAGGTGACATATATAATCAAATGAGCGCAGCCATCTTTAAAATCAAATCAAATCTAAAATAAAAAATCACCCATAATGTTATAATCACTGAATTCAATCTACAAATTTCTGATCTATAATAGTGAGAAGGTCCACTGATCCGAAAGTTAGTGAACGTGTGTGTGAATGGGTGAGCGGTTCCTTGACGTAAAGGGCTTTGAGCGCCCTGAAGGTGGAAAAGCTCTATATAAAAATGTCCATTTACCATTTACTCTGCTGTATTCATCCAGCCACATCCAAAATCTGTTTATTAGCGACACACAATTTTTGCCTTCCCCATCTCATTTATACTTTTAGATAGTTGCGATGCCGTCTGAAACCCAGCTCACATAAAGAACTCTAAACTCAGAGACTTCTTCATGATGTGTTGTCACTGTATAATAATGAAATCGTCACCACACGGACTTGAAAAGACAATGGGAGGCACGTTGACGTCTTCTGAACGCACAGAACGAGACCGGCTTTTGTGTCTCTGTCTCACTCCGACGAACAATGGCACATGTGACGCGAGAATACTGCTGACAGCTCTTACACCGGTCGCCTGTGTAGCAAACTGACGCCTGATCTACAGACGAGTTCGATGCGATATAGAGAGAAACGTATTTGAATTTGAAAGGTATAAATATTTATTGTGTGGGAGAAAAAGTACTGTTCACTTTGTTCACTACACTGCCTATATGAGTGGGTTGCGTTCACTAGATTTTGAGAGACTGGAGTTCAGAATCAAAATGGAGGATGGATCATGCCGATGTCTTGATCTTGTGAGCTTATTATCTGAATTCGCAAACTCGCAACTGAGTGTCACGATACTAGAATTTCAAACTTGATTCGTTACTAAGAGATAGACTCAATACTTGATACTCGATACCGATTCTGATACCACAAAAACACTCTTTCTTCAGACAATAGAATGTGATTTTCAACATTAAATGGTAGTACTTTCTTTTCTTTTCCCACGTGGCCTTATATGTGTGTAATCCCTCAGTGTCCAGGTAGGTTCCACAGTGATCCATGAGTGTATACTAGTTTATGTCGGCTTAAACTTGTTCTGATCATGCACCAGGGCAAACGTTTTCACAGTTGGGCCACAGTGGGTTCTAAAATTTGACATAGGGGCTGGCCCAGGGTATATATATATATTTATATTACATTAGACATTTGACCTGTAACATCATGAAGATACAAAGCTCATTATACAAATTGTTTTTCAAATGCATTAATAAATTTATTAAACTTCAGTTAAATAAACACAGTAGGAAAACTTTGAACAAAGTTTACTCACCGGAGGGCCGGATTAATAAGGCCAAAGGACTGTGTGTGGCTCCCGGGCCGTAGTTTGCCCATGTCTGCCATAGACTGTATGTATAATCCATCGACTCTAGCTCCAATTCACTTTACATTAGAAAACTGTCACCCCTCTCTCTGTAACTGCTGCCTGTCAGTCTGGTCATTTTGGTCTTAAAATGTTCGCAGTCGCTCTACATGATGATCCTGGTAATAGTGGTATATTTCACATAAATCAGGAAATGAACATTAATAACAGACAAATTATGCGGCTGCGGCTCTTTCCTTGAGGTCGCTCCTGTTAGCTTTAGCAACATGTTTGACTGACAGTGCTGCTATAACGGCTACCCTCGATGCGCTTCACTTGACTGGAGCGTGTAGTCCACTTCTTTACACAGTCTATGGTTTGGATACAGCTCAAAATGATTCTAAATCTACTCAGAAAAAGTTCATTTCTGTCCTGTGAATGTGGCATTTTAGTATCGATATCGATTTTTGATACTTTTGACAACCCTACTCACCAGAATCTGTCTTGAACCTGGCTTTTGTGTTTGGGCTGGAGTCTCTTTATGTCCGGTCAAATCACACAGCAGAATCGTGGTTTGGGCCGAAGCCAAAGGTGAAGCGACACTGACAGACGTGGATGGACTTTCAGCATAAATATGGATTAAAACTGGATTATTTTTTTATGAAAAATGTGCAGAAGTTAAGCCCTTTGTGCATTTGTGGACGGGAAAGACGCCTGTCGTTTTGCCTCATATGGGTCTAACTAAAGTTTGATTTTTGGCTTGTTCGTGACGCTTTGATGAATCAACATGGAGTATTCACTTGAAGTACTCTGGGTCCTCATGCTGTTCTCTGCAATCCATCTGAAACTTTTGACAAAATCAGTTTAAGAACGTGAACGCAGCCTACTATGTCCAGACTATCTGTATGTGTCCTCATGTATCCAGAAGAACAGTCATGTCCTGGTTCAAAAGTCCTTAATAAACTTTATGGACAAGTTTCATTGATACAACTTTTGTGGATTTCATTTGTTGTGTAACCTACAGTTGAAACCAGAAGTTTACACTATATAAGAAGACACATACGCTTTTTTTCCCTCACTGTCTGACATGGAATCAGGCTAAACTTTTTGTGTTTTAGGTCAATTAGGATTACCAAAATTATTCCTATTGCTAATTGCCAGAATAATTAAAGAAGAATTTTTTTTAGACAGTTTTTCATTACTGTTTTCAGTCAAAATAGCATGCGTCTTTATATATAGTGTATGTAAATGTGGGTTTCAACTGTATTTTAAATGCCTTCTGCAAACATTTTGAAATTCTAACAGAACAAAATCCATCCGTGATTTTTAGAATGATAAAAAATGAGAACACGACACAGTATTACATCGTTTGAAAAGGAAAAAAGTCTTCAAAATGTCGCATATAACAAAAAGCTGAAAACCTAGAATAGCACCAGACTGGCTGTGTATTCTAATCTAAATCCTGTCTCCAGAGCAGCTGAGGTCTTGGTTTATCGTCCTTAATAAACTTGATTAGGCATTGGAGGAGTCTAATTGGTTTACCTGCTGCTAACAGTCTGCCACAGCTGAGAGCGGCAAGGGAGGAACACATGAAATAATAAAGAGGAGAGAGATTAGAGACCTGATACTGCAGCGAGCCTTAATGAGGCGGTATTATGCAAAATCGACTTTTTGGAGTTTTCTACCATGTTATAACTCATCAAAAACATGCCTGAAGAGGTTTTAGATGCTATCCAACATGTTTCGGTAATTTAGCGATCTCTCCCGAGTCCCTATTTGAACCCTCCTTACATAAAACAGCACGATTCTGTCCAATGCTCCACCTACAAGCCTAGAATTCCATATTAGCTTTTATAAATAACTACAGTGGCTCAAACATGGTCCTCCAATAGAAAAGTATGACGCAAAACAACACACTACAACTTCACAAACCTGATGCGATGTGCATTAGTGTCATTAGACTCAAATTTCGCCTAGTTTCGCCTAAAGTTTCGCCTAGTTTCGCCTTAAGTTGGTCTTATGTCATCTTATTAATAGGATGCATGCCGATTGTGTTGTGATAGCGCTCTGAAGGGGCAGTGACTTAGCGTAGAGAGCAAGAGGAGCAAAGACACAAAGAGAATGAAACGGTAAATTAGCAAAAAAAATTTTAACGTGCTGTTTTCTGCGAGTATAGCATGAAAAAGGTAACATGGTGATCTATGTTGTTATGTGTTTGCAATGAGTGTTTTTAGGGTCAGTCGGCTTAAAAACACGAAGAAAAACACTGGTTCATTTTAAACGGTTTGCACAGGTACTTCCCTCATGCAATCCCAGAATCCTAATTATCCACTGCAGTGATTTTATGCATGCACAGTTTTCACAATTTCAGAGATCAGAGCAGAGTTTGCAGAGGGTAAATGCAAACAAGAGCTAATTTTTGTTGTTAGTATTAAACTTAGTAACTATTTTAACTTCCTGGTTCATATCTGTGTAAACCTCAGTCGTCCAGGTCTGATCCAGAGCAAAAGACGAAGTTTAAATCTGTCAACTGGACAAGTCGTTGTAGGAGTGAAGACGTTTTGCTGCTCATTTATTTATTTATTTATTTGAAAAGGGACAATGCACATTAATAAACACCAGTAAAAAACTACATGTGTAAATGTGCAGAAGTTAGCTGCACAGCTAATTTTCATTCTCAGTCCCTCACATCTAAAACAGGACAAGAGACAGGACGACACAAACGACAAACAAACAAAAATCAAACAACCCCCCCCCCCCCCCCCCCCAAAAAAAAAAATCACACTCATGCGGTCTAAAGTGCCTATTTGAAAGTGCGTATGTGGCTTAAGTGCTTCCAGTAATTCTTCAGTTCTGCTCAGATTGCTGGTGGACACTGCCTTATATCTGTCTGAAGGGAGGAGCTAACTACACAGAAACTGTAAACAACTATTGTCTCCAGTTTCAGCTGAAAGTACGCTATTCAACCTTTAACGACTCTGCTATTGTTCTCTGTTTTGTGTCTGAGGATGGAGTTATAGATGGGGGAGAGATCATGTCTAAGGCCCCTATTCCTGTTTAAGGAAGGATTCTCTTTCCTAACAAAAATAGCTTCTTTAACTCCCTTCTCAAACCATTTCTTTTGTCTGGCTAAGATCTGAGCGTCTTCAAAGGAGTGGTTAGTGGCTTTGAGATGAACAGCAGACTGTGGTCCAGAGCAGCTCTCACGTCGGTGTTGGTACATCCTCTTATGGAGTAGATAACACTCACTGCTCTCTTCACTTCACTGACTGGAGTAGACCACATTACTTTGTTTATGGCTCAGGCTTTTGTCCTTTGGGTGAACCAGCTTTTGTCTTAAAGTGTTTGTGGGTTTGAAAAAGACAGGAATCTCATACTGTTTGGAAATTCCCTGAAGTTTTTTAGACACACTCGCTGTGTAAGGTATGGTAGAGGCAGTGTCCACCAGCAATTTGACCAGAAGTGAAGAAGCAGCTTGGATGAGCAGCGAAACATCTTCACTCCTACAACGATTTGTCCAGTTGACAAATTTAAACTTCACTTTTCCTGGTTCATAGACGATAAAGCCACTTCATATTTAGATGCAGGCCTTAAACAAGACTTATTTTGACCCTAAGAGCTGCTTTTATAAGATATACTGGGACGAAATTGTACTTTCTTAATAATAAATATACTTCGATTTCAAAAATTGCTCATTTTTGTATTAACCCTAAATAAAAACCCAAACTATGACTAAAACGTCTTCAACAGAAGCGTCACTGTTGTTCGTGCTCCTCCAGTCTGTCTCTGATGGCTGGTTTTGTGCATGTGTAACATCTGAATTATTAATCAACATAGAACAAGACACTGAAAATGAACTTCTTCACTTGGATGTCTCTTTGTGGTAAAAATTCCATCATTTTATTTGTCATTCTACATATTTTTGAGTTCAAATCTGCTGCCAGGAGGACACAGAGTTTTAGTTTAGTTGTTTATTCAGGGTTAATGCACAAAAGTGACCTACATAAAGATGTCATATGTTTGTGCAGGTTAGAGCAAGACTGATCTCCCCCTGCAGCGAGTCCCTGGACAAGTTGATGTAAAAATGGAGTTCGCTAAAAATAAAACCTGCCTGTGATTTCTGAGGCTGAGCTGGTGCTAATGTTATTTTGAATGTGTCACAAACAAAAGATATGTTTGTTACTGGATAGCAGTGGTGGAAGAAGCACTCCATTGTGTTACTTAAGTAAAAATACAGATACTGGAGCAAAAAAAAAAAAAGTTAAAAAGTAAAAGAGCAGGAAAATCTGAAATCAGCCACATCCGACCACGGCGAGACACAAAACCACGACATGGACTGGAACAATGGCAGGGTCAAATACCACCGCTGGATCAGAGAGGTGGAGCAGAGAGGTGGAGCAGAGAGGTGGATCAGAGAGGTGGATCAGAGAGGTGGAGCAGAGAGGTGGATCAGAGAGGTGGAGCAGAGAGGTGGATCAGAGAGGTGGAGCAGAGAGGGCTTCGACATCCGCAATCGAGGTTCAAGGAGAATGAATCATGACGAGGGAGCACACACCTTATCACACACCTGGGATGCAGTCCTGGAGGAGGTGTCAGACAGTAGAGGATGTAAGCTTCCCCTACTGTCTGGAAAACTACACCATCACTACACCATCACTACACTACACCATCACTATACCATCACTGCACCGTCACTACACCATCACTACATCAACACTATACCATCACTACACCATCACTACACTGTCACCACATCAACCCCACATCAACACCACACCATCACTACATCATCACTACACCATCACTACATCAACACTACACCGTCGCTACACCATCACTACATCATCACTACATCAACACTACACCGTCGCTACACCATCACTACATCATCACTACATCAACACTACACCATCACTGCACCATCACTACATCATCACTGCACCATCACTACACCATCACTACACCATCACTTCACCATCACTACACCACCACTGCACCGTCACTATACCATTACTGCACCATTACTACACCATCACTACACTATCACTACACTGTCACCACATCAACCCCACATCAACACCACCCCATCACTACACCATCACTACACCATCACTACATCAACACTATACCATCACTACACCATCACAGTACCGTCACTACACCATCACTGCACCGTCACTACACCATCACTACACCGTCAGTACCACAACACTACACCCTCACTACCTCATCACTACACCGCCACTACTCCGTCACATGAAGCTTCTGAGGAAGATAACAGGAAGTGAAATATGTAAAGCTGATAAAACAACTTTACTGTATCATACTTCTTCTAAGTATCATACTTCTAAATTTAATACTGAAGAAAGATTGAACTTTACCAAAGACATTTTAAACATATGGAGTGACAGTGAACATAAGTATTATCTAATCAAGGTGCCTCAAAACATGGTCAAAGCCCGACAGTGCAGAAGGCGAGTTATGTCTGCATTTCAAACTGATTTTTAGACTGGTACAAAATATACAGTTAATAATTGTGTGTGTAGGGTCTATATGTCTAAGAAAGAAAATGATGCCAACTGGACTAAGTTTAAAAAGATATATACTTTATTTGCAGATTTTGTGGTGTAGTTCGATGCCTGTATGGACTGTGTCACAAATATAACTGTTTAGGTTGAACTTTTAGAGGTTTTCCATATATTTCAGCTCCATCTAAGAGCAGCACAGCACACTCTAGAACCTTTTATGTGTTTGTGAATGCAGTACCATCGCTGCAGTCACAGAGTTAGAATCCTGATCGACTGAGATCGTGACTATGCCAGAGGAGGCTTGTCTTTTAAACCTAATTGTGCCGAGTGGTGGATTATTGAGAAATGATCAGTCTAAGGATGAAGCTGGTCTCCTCTGCACAGAACAATCTGGTCTCTCACTATGAGTCTCTGCAGTTTTGAAAGGAAACTGTGTCTCCATCTACTCTGATACTGTGTCCTAACAATGCTTTTATATATGCAGCTCAAGGAAAAGTTATGCAGTGCACCTTTAAAGCTAAATTTTAGATTTTAATGCCATAGTTTCAATTTTTAGGACAAAACACGTCCCATTGTCAGCATAGCATTCTTTGTAAAGATGCACCCATCCAACTTTTTCTGTTCTGATACTGATGTGGATACTTTGGCTTTAAGTATCTGCTGATCCCCGGAGTATGGGGTCCAGGGCTATTTGCTAAAGGCATTAAGCATTAAGTGAGACCTGTTCCCGGTGCATGTTGGACTCCACCAGGGCTGCCCTCTGCCCTTTGTCACTGTTCCGTTCATTGTTTTTCATTGTTGTTCATTGATTTACCTGTTCACTCTGGTCATGAGCTTTGGGTAATGCCTGAAAGGACAAGATCGCGTACATAGGCAGCCGAAATGAGTGTCCTCTGGCTGGGCACTACCTTAGAGATAGGGGGAGGATCCGCTGCTCCTCCACGCCGAGAGGAGCTAGCTGAGGTGGCTTGGGCATCTAAGCAGGAGAATGGTGGTCACAGCAGCCCCTAAAAATGACTGCACCTTAAAACGCTTAACTAAATAAATGCATTTTGAGTTGGCTTTTGAAGTTATCAGCAGACTCCAGTGAACGCAAGGAGAGCGGGAGGTCATTCCTTAGTCTGGGAGCAACGGCTTGGAATGAGCGTCTCCTCTGGTCTAAAGACGAGTGTGGGGACCATGAGCAGGTTCTGATCCAGAGACTTCAAAGAGCGAGAGGGGTCAGGGGGCTGGACCAGATCGGTGATGTAGGAAGGAGCCTCACCGTGCACAACCCTGAAAGTCAGCACCAACGCTTTAAAAGTGGGTCCAGTAGGAGACCAGCAGCCAATGAAGAGCTTTGAAAACTCAGTGTATTTCCAATTGTTTGTGAAGTATACTCAAGACTTTAAGATGAATTATGAAACTTTAATGCTTGTCTCAATGGAGATGTTACTGTTTGGCTTAGAATGTCCCACAGTATGGAGACAAGCAGGTGATGCCATGGGTCAATCTAAAAGTTACGGGTCAGATCTGTTCAGAGGCAACCCTGAATACATGCTTATCAGTCTATTTTACCCAATAAAATCACCTGCACAAATGTGACACAGATAAGTTTCATGATGTACTGTGAAACCTTTCAAGCAAAGTACGGTAATAACTTCTCACACAGGTGGCAGACCCAACCGTTTACCAGAAAAGTTTAGTTTTGCACCTTTCTTATGAAACTGTAATGCTTATATTTGTTTGGCAAGACCTCAAATGCACATATCTGATAAAGATTGTTTTTTTATCCCCCATAAGAACCCTGTTTATTTCTCCACAGTATCACAGATTGCACATAAACAGATATAAACAGCCTCCCTTGCGCCGGCTCTGTCCCTGGAGTGGCTGTGCTGTTGTAGTGACTCTGAACGCTGCATTGCCCTTTGCTTTGGCATTTACAGGACACAACTGTGCAAGGAAAAAATATATCGTGTCTCGTTTAACAGTGTCCCTGAACGCAACTCCTGTTTGTGTGCTCCACTGATTGCGTCTTCCAGAAGCATAGGCTGTATATATAACCGGACTTAGCTAACCCGCTAGCCCCCGCGGTCCAAACAGGCTCTATCGACTCTGGCTCCAATTCGCTTTCTATTGAAAAACTGTTGTCCCTCTCGTCGTAATTGCTGCTGTCAGGCTCGTCATTTTGATCTTAACTTGTTCGTATTAACCCCCTCTTCTATTTTTACTCCGTTATTGTGTCTGTAAATCAAGATATGAACATTAATAACAGACAAAAGTTGTGGGCAGTAAGAGGCGTTAGCTTCAACAGCCTCGCTCCAGATTGGCTCTTTGGTTGCTATGATACTCATGGTCGAAACACGTCAGTCCTGCTCTGAATACAACACAAACTAATGCTGGTGAAATACTGTAAAAATGAAACTGGAAACTGGAATCTGAATGGTATTTACTATTTACTAATTATATTTCTGTGATTGCTGGGCTCCATGAAAGAAAAACCGGTGCAAAGTTTATCGTCTTCTCTGTCAGCATCAATACGAAAGTGATAGTTTGTCTTCAGGATTTTTAAACCTTGTCTGAGGAAACAAATTTAAGCGATAAGATTAATATTCCAAGTCTATATTAATAAAGAACAATAAGGACTGATTCGAAGGTTGGCGGTTTGAATCCCACTCTCAAAAACATCATTGGTAGAGGGGTCAGACACAGGTTGGCGGTGCGATTCCAGCTTCCATAGATGTCGCCTGGCTGTCGTTGTGTCCTTGGGCAATACACTTAACCCTCCCCAACCCTAGTGTCTGTGTACACCGGTGTATGAATATGTCTGTGAATCTGTGAGTGTTTCCTTGATGTAAAGCGAGTGCCTTGAAGGTCGATATATAAAAATGTGACCATATCCCATAAGGTTCAACATTTGCGGATGAGAAGTTTGGATATTTCTTTCAAAAACAGCAAATCTCACCTAGAGCCATATCAACCTCTGCCCTCCATTTGCTTTTTATTGCTAAAATAAAAAAAATCTCAACAGATCTGACCTACAACTTGGCCTAATGCTGTCACCTACTCATCTCGATGAAGATAAGTACATTTAATGCAGTGACGTGCGGTCAGGTGAGGCAGGTGAGGCTGTGACTCACCTGTCATCACAGAGAAAAAAATAATGAAATGGTTATATTTATCCAATGATTTGTACGGTGCCTCACTGACTGTGCTGTAGCTCAGCTCTGCTGCTTTAAGCGGCTGTGAAAAGGCGCCAGGTGAGGCACACAGTTACCCTGCCTCATGTTAGGGGGCGCTCATGAGCCCAGGGATTCTTGTAACTCCCGCAGAATAGGGGCTGCACACTACAATTTAGAGTTAGCAAGTCAACTTTAGCAATTCACTTTTTTCTTCATGTTTGGCCCTATTTTTTAAATGGAGGAAGATACATATTAAAGCTCAAGCTGTTTTCTAAACTGGACTTTCGGACGAAGCAGGAGGTTATAATTAAAGCAAGAAGAAGCTAAAGTAGCTAAATGGTTTGCTCCAGACGACGGGACTAAAGACTCGCTCTTTTCAAACAGAGACGTACGAAATGGTAAGAAATGTAATTACTTCAATCCACTGAAAATTGGGGAAACAGAATAAGGATAAAAAAACAATATAAAACCAGCTCTTTATTTCATACTATTAGAGCTATTTCATACAGACTTTGGAACTTTTATTTTGAAATTATTTTTTATTCTGGCCCCAAGTCACTGGGAGAAAAACTGACCCTGGGTCAGATTTACTCGCCGACACCTGGTTTATATGTTTGTAAATCTGATTGTGACGACATCAGTGCCTCACCAGCCATGAATCTCACCGCACGTCACTGGTTTAATGCCATACTGTGGAAAATTCCAGGCCATGCGAAAACAGCTCCATGGAAAAAAAAAAAAACTAGAGTCAGAACATCAGTCAGAGGCAGAGATATTAAATACACTTTGAGCCCCCGAGGTCACAGTGTTTTGTGTAATGTCAGATGTGATTGACTTTGGCACAAAAGCTTTTGGTCCAGACCTGCCTGATAAATGTATTTGTGATATTTCTGTGGACGTCTGCTTTTAAAATAATATAAACAAAATAGCAATTCTCCATAATGGTGTGTTTATATGGCCAGAGACAGCAGACACTCATTAAATACAAAAGTGAAAGAGGCTGTGAATAATGGACTCCAATGAGCACTTTGGGACATCAGCGTTAGAACAGTTCTGTTATTTTTGTATTCACGTTTTTTACATCCACTGAATAAAAACAACAATAAGTTTAATGTGTGAAAATGGTGCGAAGGTTTTCAGTTAAGGGGAAATATGGCATGATGCTTATCTATCTCCATGGAGCAGGTGACATGTGAAGTTACAGGTCAGATCTGCAGACACAGTAAGAATGCATGTGTTTTTGAGCAGTAATTTAATAAATGTAAGATAGATTAACTTACTAGGTTACCATAATGTGGAATATTTGAGGTAAAGTGATAACATGCTGGTGGCGCATGCAAAACTTAACTTAAAATAGTTTTTGTGGTTGTTTTACTTGGGATATTGCACAGAAAGGTCTAAGACGGGGCTATTCCACCGGGCCAGAGGTTCACAGCGCAGCACCACCTTTGACACTAGATCTGATTTAATAATAATAACACATGGTAGATTAGATTTTTGTGAAAAATAAAATACAGTTAAAGGCACAGATTGAATTTAGAACATCAGGAATTCTATATGTACCTTCAAGTAAGAGACTATTACCAAAAAGTAATCAAACCGGACCTCCCGAGTGAACTGAATATAATCACTGTGACACTTTGGGATACGTATAAGAACAAGAGTGCAAAAATGATATCTAAATAGTATAAAGGTTTAGGGGCCAACAGGAAAAATACGGCGTTATACATTAGGGATAAATGGGTAAAAGAAATTAAAGAAGAAATAAGTGATGATAACTGGTATAAAATTTGGCAAAATCAGATAACCTCAACTAATTCAACAAATTGGAGAATCTTTTGCTGGAAGAATATAATCAGATTTTTCATCACACCAAAAACTAAAAAAGCATCTCTATCAGTGGATCAACCATGTTGGAGACATTGTGGGGAGTATAATGTGGGACATGCTCATGTGTTTTGGAAGTTCAACAAGGTGTCACAATTTTGGGATACTTTGGGCAAAGAAATGGAGAAAATATCGGGGTACACACTATCAAGGACATGCATAACGATGTATTTTGGGCAAACTACTGACGCACATATCCCAAAAAAGGACTAATACTTAATAAAGATATTATTGGCAGCATCAAAAAAAACCATTACACGCAAATGGCTTAAGGAAGACCCCTCTACGCTTGGCAACTGGAAGGACATTGTGGAAGAAATTCACGCCATGGAGAGACTTACATATATTTTAAGGTTACAAAGAGAAAAATACAAAAAAAATGGGAAAAATGGGTTTTGTATTTAAAATGACAGCTGACCCACTGTTCACTGTTATATTTTATTATTTTCAAAAGATTATAATAGAAGTTACAAAAAAATAAAATACGATTAACATTCCTCAGCAAAACTGGCAACTGAGAACCCAGCATCAGTATTAAACAAGGACTAAATCAGGACCAAATGAGAACTAAATGAGTCCATCGACTGTATAAAGAAGTGGACTGAGTGAGTGTGACGTCTCCCATAGTGCTCCTCTCCAATCAAATGAAGCTCGTCAAGACAGCAGTTATAGGGGTGAATTTGGAGCCGAGTTTCATATTTGAAATTCCAACCACGAGTATCATAACAACCAAAGAGTCAATCTGGAGCGAGGCTGTTGAAGGTATCAGGCCTCCCCACCCACTGGTTTAGCAGGGAGCGGGCACTTAGCAACACTGTCAATCAAACCTGTTGATATCACTGGCCGGAGCGATTTGTCTGTAATTAACGTTCATATCTTGATTCACTGACACAATAGTAAAAAAAAAAACACCATCATGTAGCTCAGTTTAATACGAACATTTTAAGACTACAATGACAAGTCTGACGGTAGCAGTTACAGAGAAAGGGGACACAGTTTTTCAAAAGTGAATTGGAGCCAGAGTTGATGGAGCTGGAAGCGCGTCCATGCACTCCCTATCGAGTTACCCTGCCTCATGTTAGGGGGCGCTCGTGAGCTCCCACAAAATGGTGACAGCAAGCTACAATTTAGAGTTAGCAAATCAACTTAAGCAATCCAGTCACTTTTTCTTCTTGTCTGGCCCTACTTTTGAAATGAAGGAAGATACATATTAAAGCTCAAGCAGTTTTCAAAACTGGACTTTCGGACGAAGCAGGAGGTTATAATTAAAGGAAGACCAACGCTAAAGGAGCTAAATGGTTTGCTCCAGACGACGGGACGAAAGACTCGCTCTTTTCAAACAGAGTGGGACGAAATGGTAAGAAATTTAATGAGTTTGTCGTAACGTCAGGCAGAGGGACCAAAAAATGCGGAGCTCAAGATAGTTTAAATAGTGTTTATTTACAACAAGTGAAATAGTTCAGGCAAATGGCGGTTGATCAAACGAGGAGCTGGGTGCAGGGTGCAGGTCGGGGTCCGGGGAGAACACAGAGGTGCAGAGATGTAGACGAGGGCAACAATACCAGTGCGGGGAGGCAGGGTCTGAGGCATGGGTCCGGAGCTGGTCCAAGAGCCTGGAGAGTGACAAGAAATCCAATGAGCAGGAATAGAAAGACAGGAACATTACAAAAAGCCAAGCTAGAGTATTCACGTGGAACATGTAGACGATCTGACACTGAGTGTCTGGGCCTGGCTCCTCTTATCCCCAGCAGGTGTAATTGATAAGATGATTGTCTCCAGGTGCGCACAGGAGGAGCCAGGGACTCCGCCCAGCTCCGGACACGGGCAGGTGAGGGAAGGAAAAAGGACAACGCACGAGGCAGGACAGACAGGGATCATGACAGACTTCAATCCACTGAAAATTGGGGAACCAGAATAAGGATAAAAAAAAAACAATACAAAACCAGCTTGTTTTTTATTTCATACTATTAGAGCTATTTCATACTTTTTTATTCTGACCCCAAGTCACTGGGAGAGAAATTGGCCAAATGTAGTGACACCTCACGTCACTGGTCCTCACCCAGAATATTACCAGATCTAAACTAGGATCAACTAAACAAGAGAACATATTTTAATATTGGATGATTGGCTGTGGGCCACATTAGACCCATATGGAGACCCCGATGTGGACCCCGGGCCACAGGTTGAATAGCCCTGGTCGAAGAATAAGCAATCCACTGATCCGAAGGTTGACGGTTAGAATCAAGCTCTCAACATAAAACATCATCGTTGAGCAGTGAGCTCCATTGACCCACAGGTTGGCGGTGCGATTTCAGCTCCCACAGATGAATGTTGTCATTGTGTCCTTGCGCAAGACACTTAACCCACCTCGTCCTCAGTGTCTGTGTCTGGTGTATGAATGTTTGTGTGAATGGGTGAGTGGTTCCTTGATGTAAAGCGTTTCGAGTCCCCTGAATGTGGAAAAGCGCTAAAAATGTGACCATTTACTATCTCCATGGAGACAAGCAGATGATAATGATTTAATGCCATATTGTGAGACATTCCAGGTAAAATAACATCTCCATGCAGACAAGCAGGTGAACTCCAAAACAGAAAAGTTACATAGAGCAACTTAAAATAAAATAGTTCAGAAAACTATGAATGAGTTTTAGAAAAAGCTTCACTCATGGCTTTAAACGGCAGCGTTTTAAAAGGCCGTTTCCCTGCAGCGACAGTGGGAGCAGCTGTACCAACAAGGTCGACCCATTACTGAGAATAAATGAAAAAGGAGACAAAAAAGCCCCTCGATAAACCAGGCCGACGTCAAGACACTGCGAATATTCACCCAATGCAACTGTATTTGAGAAATGTGGAAATATATTCTCCTGTTGTTATTTATTATGTGAAGGAAATGAATTAATGAAAATGTGAACAAGCCCATCTGACGTTTTTATCGCTTAAAAATACCTAAAACGAACATGCTTTCTACTACGACTCCCTCTCCACAGATCTGACCAGTAGCTTGGCCTAAGGTGTCATCTGGTTTCCCCCCGGAGACTGGTGCGTTAATGCCATACTGTGAAACTTTCCAGGCAAAGCTAATTGATATTGTTGGGTCATAATTATGTCAAATAATAAATGAAAGACTTGAAGCTGCAACTTTTCTAGTGGAGGGTCCAACACCTTCTTGCCTCCTAAAATGCTCCAGAGTAAGGCATTAAACTTCCTTCTCCATGGAGACAAGCAGGTGACACCACTAAGCCAAGTTACAGGTCAGATCTGTGGAGAGGCGACCCCTTTCACAGACAGAATGCATGTGTCTCAAGGTATTTTTGACCACTAAAATCACCTTGAAGAAATACAACAAAGATAGATTTAAAGCCCTTAAACATCTCCATGGAGACAAGCAAGTGGTGGACCCCCTAACAGAAAAGTTACATATAACACCTTTAATTAACTTTTTATGAAACTGTGATGTTTGTGATGATTTCAAATACTAAAATACATAGTCACATCTTGTCATTTTGCTGTGTCCAAACTCCTGCGGCCGATATTATCATTTTGTGGAACATTTTTGGCTGCTCTTCCCTTTGCTGTTGATTAGTTATATCTTTGTTAAGGAATGCAAAAGCACGTTCAAACGCAGAACACTTAAATATTTAAATGAAGGGGTCGCTGGGCTCTGAGCTGAGGTCGAGTCTCTGTAGATGAGGCTGGAGCTGCTTTGTGCCTCGTGTTTTGGAAAATAATTTATTCGCAGGGTATCACAAGATGTAAACTCTGAGATACAAAAATATAATTAAAGGAGCACGATGTCAGGTTTCTGCTGGGGGGGGATCACCTGACACCTGTTCGTCTCGGCACATGTGAATGGTTTGCTGTCTTTTATTATTATTTATTGTGTTGAATAGTTTATTTTATTTCGCAGTGTGCAGTAGTTTTTGTTTCTAATGAAGAGACTTTCTAGGTTTAGTCATGAATAATTTAATTCAGTTTAAAAAGTAATATCTAGGCCTACAACACCAAATGTCCTTCAATGGTTTAAAGTAAAATAAGTATACAAAAACAGTCTTTAGTTTTCCAGAGTCCCGACTAAAATGAAACAAACTCGCAGAGGCACAAACTATTCGGAGACTTATTCCACTGAAGAAGCTCTGGTCTCTGCAGGTGGACACAGGAATAACACATCATTAACATATGATTATTACTGTCTAATTCAAGAATCACACTGAACTGTACAGAACATGCAGAGACAATGCTCATGTCATTGTCCTCAACCTTCTCAATAGGTTTTCAGTTAAAGGTAGGGCATCAGGTACAACGTCCTCCTACTCGTACACCAGCCATGGATACTGTCACTCAGGTGAATTGGACTCACAAAGAGTGCAGCCAAATGTCTTAATAAATATAACTAGAAGTGTCCTTCAAACAGGCAGTTCAGAGTATGGATAATCGGGCAAACAACAACTGAGGAATCATGTGTTATTCAACATCAAATCTCAACCAACACTGGGAATACAATAAGGGGAACAGGCTGGGGAAATAAGCTCATGAACAGGGACTCAAACAGGGATAAACGCAGGTACAGATTTGCAGAAATACAAACAGATAATTTCAGACAAGCTTGAGAATTGCTCTTCACAGGTCAATGATCTAGCAACAACTGACTGAACTGAGGGAGTATATATAGCCTACACTGGGCTGATTGACAAAATGAGAGGCAGCTGCATCGAAAACAGGGAGGTAACAAAAGAAGGACTGGAGGATGGAGCTGGATGGGGATAAACGAACAGGCAGAACTATTACAGATACAAGCGATGATACATTGTCACTAGGAAGTATATGTTGTAAAAAAATAGACCTGTTTAAATAGTTTGCGTTGGTTCATGTTGTTCATCTGGGGCCTGTGTGTTGGTTGTTCTTTGAAGTCCTGCCTTTTTCTGAAAGTGATACAGGGATTTTATTGGCTCACTCTTTTATTTTAACTGATACTGTTTGCAGAAAGGTGCTGGAGAAAAAAATCACTAAGCATCAGCTGTAAGACTGGTTGTCTGTGTAATCCCTCAGTCGTCCAGGTCTGATCCATAGTGGTCCAGTTTCAGTTTCAGTTGGAGACAATAGATGTTTACAGTTCCAGTGTAGTTAGCCCCTCTCTTCAGATAGATATAAAGCACCAGCAATCCTACCAGAACTGAAGAAGCGGCTTGTATGAGCAGCGAAAAGTCTTCACTCCTACAACGATTTATCCAGATGACAGATTTGAACTTCGTCTTTGCTGTAACATTGATTATGAGCAGCTAAAGCAAAGTGTTCTGGATATCACTCTCTCATGTCTGCAGACTCTGTGGAGGCAGCACATTCAAAGTACAATTCCCACATTCTTATAGATGAATTGTGATGCAAACAATTAGTCTCATGGAAACAAGCCTTACACGAACCTTCATTTCAAGGGAAGCAAACACAAACATGTGTCAAGATACAATGAGTTCACTTGAAGCCGGAAACTAGGAGTCTTACCTCCAGAGCAGCTCTCATAATCCACCTGTATCCACACTGTCTCCACACTGCAGAGGTTTTATAACTGTCCTGTGCATTTGAATTTTCCTACTGAAAGTTTTGGGGACGAAAATTCCCAAAGGAGGAACTTCAGTCATATTTTCTGAGCCTGATTAAAACATACAGGTTCAACATCGGCCACAATCACGCTGCGTTTGTAAGACCAGGGCCGGCCCAGTCTATAAGCAAACTAAGCAGCTACTTGAGGCCCCGAGGCCAGCAGGGGGCCCCCAAGAGCCCATACATTTACACTGAAATTAATATATTATATCACATTTTACTGGAAACGGGGCTTGTCTGTTTACAGCAGTCTAAACATCCCTTTCAAACGATTATATTTGTTTTATATCTATAGAAGCAAAGGATTCGTCCGTTGCCAGGGGCCCCAGAGACAAATTCAGCTTAGGGCCCCCTGTGTAAGACTTAAAACATGCTGGACACATAATCCTAAATAAGTCATGCAAACATTTATTGAACGAAATAAAGGCAGGTCATATTTTTCCATTTGTGACATAATAACTATTGTGTAAATTAGAAGTTTTGGTCCATGTTAACATTACTGTCGCTAGGTAACAGTTGTATGTCACATGTGCGGCCTGTGTCCAACCAGGAAGTAGGATTATAAACCTCATCAAAACTCTCAAACTAGGGAAACCTAATCCAGAGAAAGCCATCGCTATTTCATGGACCAGCCTTGTTTGCACTTGTGGTCCTATGAAGGTAAGACTATTGTTCATTTTCACTGGGCAAACCAATACTGACACAGCTCCCAATAGAACACAATATATTTAAAGAAATATTCTCATCCCGGTATCTTTCAGGGATCTGTTCAGTCTCTGTACACAGGGGAGGCAGCAGTCACACAATGAATCCGCGCTCTAAGATAAACTGAGCTGCAGTTTACACCAGAGAGGAGGCTGACAGTAATGTGATATAGTCTCTGCTTTAGCGTCCCACAGGCGCCTGTTCAATATATCACTCTGTATACGTCAGTGGATCCTTGTTTGTTTTGTATTCCCAGGATTGTGGCCACGCTGTCACGCAGGATTTCAGAACGTCCAAGGTGATAATTATCCAAAAGCCGTCGTGTATCTCCAGAAACTATAAAAAAGTAAGAACAAATCTATTCTAACTGGACAGAAAGTTTTTTGAGTCCAATTGAGGCTTTTTCAGTTCTGGGTCAGATGCTGCTGGACACTGCCTTTTATTTATCTAAAGCAGTGGTTCTTAACTTAACCCGGTTTGATCGAGCCCTCGGGTGCGGCCCTCGGGTTCGGTGAGTCAGTCTCAGGGGTCAAGACACGCACCCGACTCATATGATTCGTGATGAGACGCTTGTCCATCACTGGCTGCAGGTTCATGCTGCTTGTTCAGTCTGTGCTGCAGAGAATTTAGTGACTCAGTATCAACTTGTGACTGTCCTGATGGTTTGTCGTGTCATTTCTTTCTTAACTCTATAGCGTCAGATTCTGTCACCGCCCATAGACTCGCGGACTGTGAGCGTCTCCACCGTGTCCCAGTTCGACAAATGCACCTTCGATGTGTCTATCGAAGTGAAAATGACATGAGGCACAAGGTGAAGCCGCATTTCTGAACTGGTCTCAAAGGAAACAGCAGAAGTCACTGATTTGAAGTAAATATTCATTATTATTGGACCTGATGGACATTAGGTGATGGGTGTGTGTTAAAATGTTAAAAATAATAAATGACATGGATACAATAAGTTCATTATTGGAATACATAAGGTTAAAAATTTAAATAATTTCAGTGTGGTAGCATTAAAAAAGGTCATGTCTGTGTGAAAAGTATGTATGTGATTTGTTGTGAGTTCATGTGTTGGTTTTGTTCTTTGAAAACAGTGATGTTAGTGCACAGTTCATTTTGTGACCAGTAAAACTCACCTATGTCTTGAATATGAAAAAAAATCATATTTTATGTTTCAATAAAGAAGAGTTTGGGTGAATGTGCAGATGAAACTGGTGGGGTTCAGTGCCTCAGTAAAAGAAATGTACTTCTAACAAGGTTAAGAACCACTGATCTAAAGGGAGGAGCTAGATACACTGAAGATAATAAAGTAAAAATGTTAGCCAAAGACAATTTTTATTAGGAAAAACAATCTGTCCTTGAATAAGAATGGGGGGGGGGGCTTAGACATCATTTATCTCCTATTTATAACTCCATCCTCAGACCTAAATCAACACAAGGGAAACAATAGCACTAGCCTGTATGCTAATAGGTGTGAGAGCAGCCATTAGGGGCCTGAACTATTATGCAAAATATGACTGAGGCACAGTTCACACTTAGTGCAGCTCGACAGACCTAGAAGGGATAGAATCATATTTTGGTGAGGGTAAAATACATTTGGCTTTTTGAAAAATCACTACACTAAGAGTAAACTACGAGCTTCCTCTGACACACTCACTTTTATGATGTAGCGTTTGCCACATGCTTGTCTCCATGGAGATGATGCCACATGCTTGTCTCCATGGAGATGATGCCATATGCTTGTCTCCATGGAGATGATGCCACGTGCTTGTCTCCATGGAGATGATGCCACGTGCTTGTCTCCATGGAGATGATGCCACATGCTTGTCTCCATGGAGATGATGCCACATGCTTGTCTCCATGGAGATGATGCCATATGCTTGTCTCCATGGAGATGATGCCACGTGCTTGTCTCCATGGAGATGATGCCACGTGCTTGTCTCCATGGAGATGATGCCACGTGCTTGTCTCCATGGAGATGATGCCACGTGCTTGTCTCCATGGAGATGATGCCACGTGCTTGTCTCCATGGAGATGATGCCACGTGCTTGTCTCCATGGAGATGATGCCACGTGCTTGTCTCCATGGAGATGATGCCACATGCTTGTCTCCATGGAGATGATGCCACATGCTTGTCTCCATGGAGCTTGTGATGCCACATGCTTGTCTCCATGGAGATGATGCCACATGCTTGTCTCCATGGTGATGATGCCACATGCTTGTCTCCATGGAGGTGATGCCACGTGCTTGTCTCCATGGAGATGATGCCACGTGCTTGTCTCCATGGAGATGATGCCACGTGCTTGTCTCCATGGAGATGATGCCACGTGCTTGTCTCCATGGAGATGATGCCACGTGCTTGTCTCCATGGAGATGATGCCCACGTGCTTGTCTCCATGGAGATGATGCCATGCACATGCCCACTTGTCTCCATGGAGATGATGCCACATGCTTGTCTCCATGGGAGATGATGCCACATGCTTGTCTCCATGGAGATGATGCCACATGCTTGTCTCCATGGAGATGATGCCACATGCTTGTCTCATGCTTGTCTCCATGGTGATGATGCCACATGCTTGTCTCCATGGAGGTGATGCCACATGCTTGTCTCCATGGAGATGATGCCACGTGCTTGTCTCCATGGAGATGATGCCACGTGCTTGTCTCCATGGAGATGATGCCACGTGCTTGTCTCCATGGAGATGATGCCACATGCTTGTCTCCATGGTGATGATGCCACGTGCTTGTCTCCATGGAGGTGATGCCACATGCTTGTCTCCATGGAGATGATGCCACGTGCTTGTCTCCATGGAGATGATGCCACGTGCTTGTCTCCATGGAGATGATGCCACGTGCTTGTCTCCATGGAGATGATGCCATGGAGAGATACATACGTTTATGCAGATATATTAGGTCAAGGTAAAGTTCAGATCTGTGGAGGGGCCGTCCACTCACAGTAAGAAGTAATGCAGGATTGTGGAACATTTCAATAGCAATTTCAATTATTCAACGTATTATTTCACATCCCTCTCATTAGTCATTAGCCACATTTGTTTTAATAGTTTAAATGTCCTATATCACACAAAATGGATTCCAGTGAGATTTAAGCCATGTTATAATATTGTTACCTCCTCAAAAACAGACCTGGAGTTGTGTTTTGTTTCACTCACACGTTTGAGTAACACTTTATTATTTTTGTCTACATCTCTAAAACTAAAATGCGCTGCTCCACCTTGTGATGTCATGCAGTGGTAGTTTTCAAGATAGCATCTACCTTTTACCTTGAGTTTACTAGAGATTGGCACCTCCAGGTCTGAAATCATTCAAATGATTCTAGTCAAGGTGTGTGGAGTTTAAAGGGAAGAACTCAGCCTAAATATGCAGAGTTTGTGTGTTAAACATGTGTGAATGAAACAAAACACAACTCCAGGTCTGTTTATGATGAGGAAACATTATAACATAGATCAGAAAATAGCGTAATGTGGGGCCTTTTAATTTAAAAACTGATCATTAATTCATTCTACAGACACTTTTTGACGCCCCTGTTGTCGGAGGCGCACTGCATTTACGATCGTGGTCCAACTTTGAATAAACGATCGAGTCTTTTTGTTGCCTGGGATCCAGAACACAAACTTTTTCAATACTTTACAAAGATGGGCGTGATTGACAGGTGGATTAGCCAATCAGGGACACGCATGGTTCATCCTTATGAGAAAAAAGAAAGGAATAAAAATATCACAAGGGGCTGAAAAATATCTTCGATTTCAGCAGAATCAAGGGGCGATGCATTGATTTTATTTGTAAATTATAGGTGACCAATGAGCTCCTTTGTTTCACACGAGTCACTGAAAACAACAGATCTGATTGGACGATCACATTTGACCGGGTTTACATCGGATTTTTATCAATCTATATAAAAAATACAGAGAGATTCATTCATTCTGGATTTGTCAGGCAAGTCTTTTGGAACAGTCCTCTCCCTCTCGTGTTTTCGGTCCTGCATCTCTGCCCCCTGACTCTAACCCATAATGACAACGCGGCGTTCCCACTCCCCTCTCTCCTCTCGGGGTGCACTTTTGAGGCAGTCTGCTGCATTATGCAAAGACACAGCTCTTTAATGCTAATGCTACTGCCATAATGGAGACTGACTGTCATTGTCTTGTCATTTCCCTGCAGTGAAAAAGACGAAATACTTCAACAGAGAAGAGAGAACCAGACCCCGAAGTGCAGGGCGGGTTTGAGGGACATCAGCCGCACAATCATGACGGGGGTGTATATGTTTAGACAGGTGTAATGGGGCCACACTAACGGGAAAGAGAGAGGTTGACTTAGGATTTATGGAAGTATGGGATATGGACTCAAACATGGCAGCGTAATGGAGCTCAACAGTTATCGTTCGCTCTGGTTTCCATTGGAATATTTTTCCATTTGTTTCTCCCCATAGACTTTTTGAAAAATCCAGATATTAAGAGTTTTAAAGACGTCGTGGGAGCTAACCAGCTATGTGCTAACTAATATCTATAGCCAAAAAACACATTTAAAACACAAGATTCGCTGAAATGCTTTGAGCGGTTTATGAAGTTTCAGGTCTTGTGGTCATTAGTTGCCTGAGTAAGCTTTCAAACTTTAAATATAAAGTTAGTTTGGAAAGTCTATGGGAAAAATGAATGAGAAATGGGATCCAGAACCAGGTGGACCATTTACTTTTTATATTTCCTCAATATGGAGTAACACCGCTCATTGCACACAACTCGTGGTTAATTCCTACATTGCAAACTTTTAGATGCTTTGAGGATTTCAACATTTAGCCAAAGCCAGGTTCAAGACCAGAGGAGGCAGAGACTTTTCTGTGACAGGGTCCAGACTTTGGAACAGTGCCCTCTGCCTGTCAGACCCCCTCAGTCTTTGACGCAGTTTAAGACTAGACTGAAAACTCACCTCTTGTCCCTTGCATTTAATACTAGTTAGACAGGATATGTTGGTGTTTTATTGTTCTTGTGTGACTTTTTATGTGAAGCACTTTAGTCAGCTGACGTTGTTTTTAAATGTGATGTATAAATAAAGTTGAATTGAAGTTTAAAAAGTCAATCCGACCTTTGTGAAAGCTGCAAGTGCCCTGTCAGCAGCAACACGGGCAGTTTGACTTCACAAAACATGCATCGTGCTCTATGGAAGAATCAAATCTTATCAAAACTAATCGAATTCACATGAAGACAGACAGAGGTGTGCCTTGTCCTACATTATACAGTATTATAGATCCGTGAATACAGGTCAGTAGTAAAAAAATTATGACTTGAATTGACAGCAGTGCCACGAAAAGATGAAAACAGGACTAAAAGGCTAAAAGGTGATCTGATGGACAGTGGCGGAGTTAGAAATCTGGGGGTCCAAGGTGAATTGAAGTTTGGGGCCAACCCTATAATGGCAAAGTGCTTCACAGAATAAGAAATATATTAAAATCCCAATACAACAAATCAAAACATACATACTCATCATAGAATTAACATTAAAAGAGAAAAGTGCAGAAAAAAACAGCTAAACAGAACCGATTTGAGCCTGGATTTAAACATTTTTAAAGTAGAGGCCTGTCTCACACCTTCAGGACTGTTCCAGGTTTTAGCTGCATTAAACTGAAACACTGACTCTCCATGTTTAGTCCTGACTGTGGGACCAGCAGGAGGCCGGTCCCTGAAGTCCTCAGAGTGTGAGATGGTTCATGTGGCTCTAACATGTGGGAGATGTTCCTTGGTGCTGGACCTACAATAGACCTACTATTGTATTTGTACTGCTACTTTGATTTAGGATCGTATTTGAACTGTTAGAGCTGATTGATTATGTTCAAATCAGGGTTGGGTTGCTTTCTCCTCTTTTCAGCAAACAGTTTTCTGATGGATTTTAACGTTGAGACTGACTGTGGTGCGAGCAAATCGACTGTCACATCCAGCTACCCTTCTGTGCTCATTAAACATAATTCTGTCGCCTGCTCACTTTTTCTGTGGAAGCCCCGTGGACAGAGCAGTTTCCCC
Source organism: Periophthalmus modestus (assembly GCA_019594935.1). Classification (NCBI taxonomy): domain Eukaryota; kingdom Metazoa; phylum Chordata; class Actinopteri; order Gobiiformes; family Gobiidae; genus Periophthalmus; species Periophthalmus modestus. The sequence goes on from JAIEZT010000084.1 coordinate 30,801,002, forward strand.
TTCAGTCTCACATGTACTGAAGGAGTGTGTGAGTCTAGCGGAAATATGGAGCAAGAGAAAGACAGGAAGACAGAGAGAGAGAGAGAGAGAGAGAGAGAGAGAGAGAGAGAGTTGACAAAAAGATAATACTTTGATTTTCAGCTCAATTTATTGTGATACTTAGAGGATATAAAATGGGTCTGAGGCCTGGGACATTAGGCGAGTGATTGGGGGCCTCTCCAGGTTTGGGACCCTACACGGCTGCCTACTTTTTCCTAATGGTAGCGCCGCCTCTGCTAATGGACCACTGCAAACAATAGAGCTTAAAAAGAGAGCGATGATAGTAATACAATACAACATAGGCCTATAGATTGCATTTATGTGACATTATAACACTCTATAAACCCTATAATTTACATTTAGCTCGAGGACAGGCCAGAATTCTATGGGGAGATTGGCTGTTTAACTGTCAGATTGCAATGCACATGAGATATCTTGCCTTAGAACACACTGAAGACCATATCCATGATGGAGGTTTGAACCAGCTATCCACCGTTTGGCAGGCAAACACTCAACCCACACCTCCACCGCTCCTCCATTTCTTCACATAATCGCATAAACAAACTGGTAATGAAACACTGACATTGGAGGCGTATCTCCTTCTCATTTGCAGTTATCAGTGTTTGTATCAGAGCTCAAAGTGTTCATGATTGGTTCACATGGGTTGGACTTCTGAAAAGCCCGTGTACGTGAACAGATGTATTTCACATAGCTGTTTCCCTGTGGATCTGTGGAAACACCTCATATCTCACACGCTTCATCTGCTCAGGTTCGGTTCCAGCCATACGTGCGAAATCTGTTATTTTTCTAAACCTGTATTCACCCCCTGTGGATTCTGTTATGTACAACACATACAGCTTAAGGCTATAGCTTTAAAGGAACATATTGTGATTCATGTAATGTGCTTTTTCATACAGGCTTCAGTAGCTGAGTAGTTAGCATTCACGTTTCACAGTAAGAAGGTGTAGAGTTTGCATGTCTGGGTGGGTTTCCTCCATGCATTCTGGTTTTCCCATTAACCCAAAACATGCACCACAGGTCAAACCCTCCAGCTAAGGTCCTGACCAAGACTAGATCACGAAGATGGGTCCCTGAACACTGAGCTACGGTGCTCACTGCTCCTGAGGAGACGCCCCAGCGGCATTGAAGGATCGGTCAAATGCAGAGGACAAATTTTCCACAGTAAAGTGTAACTTAACCCTAACTAACTGTAAAAATGTGACTAAATGTGACCCAACTGGGCTATTGTAGATACAGTCTGATCATTCTAATCTGTTTTGGAGACTGCCTCCTAGATCATTTGCGATTTTAATGATAAAAATATAAATGCAAATAGGGGAGGAGGTCCCAGGGAAGACTCAGGACACACTGGAGGGACTATGTCTCTCTCTGGCCTGGGAACGCTTTGGGGTCCCACCGGAGGAGCTGGAGGACGTGTCTGGGGTGAGGGAAGTCTGGGAGTTCCTGCTTAGACTGCTGCCTCCGCGACCCGAAGAAAATAAAGAAATACTTTAGTCTTTTGAGGGTGCACATAAAATTATAGTGGGGTTAAAAAGTCAGTGTTACATGAGTACATTTCATAACTGATCAACATAATCCACTTTAGCTAATATGACTCCACAACTGTTTACTACAACTGTGAAGTAAGAAGTTGTATCTGTAATTCAAAATCCCTGTGATACTGTTTTGTGCTTGAGTAATTGGAGAAATCGGATTAGTTTTGCAGTAGATTTTATCAAGATGAGCAACGAGCGTATCTCAAAATGAAATTCAACCATGTGAACTGTTTGGTCCTCACACAGACACTTATCAGTCACATCTGTAATTAGAAATCCCACACGACTTTGTAACCTTAAAATGTTCTTCAAGAAATTCAGTTTTATTTCTAAATGTTCGTGGAATTGTGTCATATTATGTAATTCACTTTTCTATATGTCTGGGTTAAACTTGTCAGGAGTAGTAAAGTAGTAAACTGTACTTGAGTAGAATTTTAAGGATCTGCACTAGTCAATTTTACAGAGGGTAATTTTCATTTTTACTTCACGACATTTGAGAGCAGTATCTGTACTATCTACTCTGTTACAGGACTGAAAAGTCTAAAGTACTTTTCATATGATTTGAGGAGTTATTTTTTATCATGTTCAAGCTTTGGGCCTGAGCAAACAAAAAAACATACACAAAATTCAGAAGAAATATTAAGAAATTGATTTGTACTGTTGTAGTAATTTGAAATGTATTGTATTTTGCATGTGTTGCCATGGCGATGCCTTAAAACACGTATGTTATTCCATGTTTAATGCATCTACTCTTCCAATGTGAGGACAAGTGGAGTGTTAGCACCATCCTGAGGGAGTGCCAGGTCGGCCGGGTGCAAAGTGCGGGCTGTGAGGGTCGTTCGATGCCGGTTGCAGCTTTAATTAACGTTCTATCGTAAGTGGCTCAGTTACGGTGGTGCTGCTGAGATCTGCAGTGACCTCACAGTTTTGAAAGGTCATTATGTCATGTACCAAGTTCACTCTAAGCGAGACGGACGGGCCATACCTTCACTTTGCACAAACGCTCGAGAGAGATCGCCACACATTTCAGAGCTCAAACTCAACACAGAGAAGAGAAAGCAGAAACGATGGAGCACATGAACAAGATGCCGTCAGAGGTCAGAGGGAGTTGTACCCAAAACCCTACACGATTCAGGAGTCATTTAAACAGGAGGACTCCCAGTGTAGTGCCAACCTCTGTCCCACCCGGCAATTTGTGAAGGCGCCAGTCTCAAAAATAACATGGTCTCCCTGCCTGCACTGAACTGTCAAGGGATGGAGAGCGGGACTACCAGTGTCCAGCAGAACAACCCCACCCTCCAGGCTTCGGTCCAAAAAGGGTACTTCAAAAAACACCAGCCAACCCTGGAGGAAAAATTCAAAGAAGGTGTGGAAGAAGGACAAGGTGAACCACTACAAGAGACAATCAGTCCCTCACAAGAAGGTCCAGGGGAAGAGACCAGTTCAGAACAAACAACAGGAACATTAAAGTCAAAATCTCAGGAGTCCAGGAGAGGGTTGTCCTGTGCACCACTGTATCGAGGTGCTAACCAAGATGCTACTAATCAAAGTGCTGCTAATCATCATGCTGCAAATCAACATGGTGCTAATCACTGTGCTGCTGATCAACGTGCCGCTAACCCAGGTGCTGCTAATTATCATGCTGCTAACCAAAGTGCTGCTAACAGAGATGCTTTCAATGGCCCCTCCCAAGGCCCCAAACAGAGGGACAAGAGGAGGCGCAAGAGGAGATGGTACATGGACAAACCCTCTACGGAGCACCGCAACAAGGAGCAGAGGGGAATGTACCAGCCCAACTACAGACAGGACAATAGGACGGTCTGTAAGGAGTCCGGGAAAAGCTGGAGGAGGTTCTTCAGCCCTATGAACTATCAACTCTATTAACTCTTCACTTAAGTAACAAAATCGAGAACTTCATCCGCCACTGCCTGTCTTGAACCACAATCAAGTACAGCTAACTGCAAAGGTATCACTTACATTTACTTGACTAACTAATAATTGTACTTCTTATAGTTTTCAGACACCATTTTACTCCTAACAGCACTCTTACTTTTTCTTACTTGAGTAAAAGTTCCTCTTCCCACTGTGAGTTAAGTGACAAAAAGCTTTATGTTGACAGTGTGAAATGATCTGAGCATGTTTCTTGCACCGCTCCTTCACATATGATTTAGTTTGACTCATTTTTGAGGTTTTTACCAGGCCCGTCGACAGGAATTTGGGGGCGCGGAGCAAGAAGCCCTCACATGGGCTGAGGGGCTGATTCTGTGCCCTTAAGACCCTGAGTCCTGGGACGATAGACCCCTTTGTCCCACCACTGTCGACTCCCCTGGTTTATACTCTGAAAATACCAGATCATGTATAATTATTTGTGCTTTTGTTCTTCCAATTATAAATCAGATGTTAAGTCCATACGTTTGTTCTTCCTTCAGTACTAGTTTCCTCAAGTCGGTTGTTTGACGAATCCTTTGTACTTTGGTTGGGTAGAGAGTTTGTCCATCGATCTTAAGGTTAGCCGTCAGATCCACTGATGCACAGGTTGGTGGTGACACATGAATGCTGTCATTGTGTCCTTGGGCAAGACACTTAACCCACCTCGCTCCCAGTGTCTATGTACACTGGTGTATGAATGTGTTTGTCAATGGGTGAGTGGTTCTTTGATGAGTACTTTGAAGGTGGAAAAGCGCTATATAAAAATGTGACCGTGACCATTTACTAGTGATGGGCGAATGGAGCCTCGTGACGCCTCAGTCGCAATATCGTCTCAAATGGTTCGACGTGTCTGAGGCCTCGGAGAAACACTGACCTCTAGTGGACAAATTTAACTATTCCAAATCAGCACACAACCCATGATTTGGGAACCCAAAACTCTATTTTCTATTTTATTAGAAGTCATAAATAGTATATATTCTATTTTGAACATTAAAAAAATACAACAATTTATATATCACATGTTTTTATTAAGAAATATAACTTTTGTGTGATCCCAAACCATGGATCACTTTTTTTTCCATTTATAGATGCCATCGGAAATGAAACAAATGCCAAAAGTCGCCAAAAGTCACCAAAATCACCACTAACGTCACACAATACTCCGCACTACCCAACATTTTTCAGAAATATTGGTGCATTTATGGAGCTTTTATACTGTAGCAGTTTAGCTCTTGTCAAACCACAGAAGTGCACTGAACACTCTGAAGCTCTGAACCAATCACAGAGCGGAACATTCGCTGAGCCAATGAAGCGCTTCGATTCACTGAAGCGACTGACACGCAGAGCGAAGGAGGGGGAGGGACCGACACTTCGACACTTCGGTCACGTGAGCGGCTGCTGCGAGACGAGCTCCGAGGCAGAAAGAACGAGACGAGCTCCAGAGCTCCGCCTCATTTTCCCATCACGACCATTTACCTTTTACTTCTACATTAGTAATTTAAGTTTAAAGTAAAAGTACTCTATTATTTGGTAACACTTCCTATCTGTAAGAAGATGGACGGGCTTTTTTATTTGGTTGATGGAGTAAACCAGAGCATCCACCAGACACAGGAAGAACATACAAACTCCACACAGAAAACCCTCGAAGGAATTGAACCCAAAACCCTCTTGCTGTGCGTAAACATGCTTTGACTGTCCTTAAACTAAAACTATTCTCATTCTAAAGTCAGTTTGTGTTGATTTGGCGAGTTAAATGAAAGGCTCCTGTGAGACGACATAACACTGGTTCATTAATATTAGAGTTTAATCAGACGCTCAGGTGTTTTACATAAGTCGGGTCATTACGAAACAAAACATAACGAAGCAAACTTTATGTGAATTTTTATGAGTACTATGTGATTATAAAATGATAGAATTATGTGGCGCATAATGGAAAGTGCAGTCATAAACAAACCTAAAGCAAACACGTAGAATACATTATGAGATATTAGCATTTGCCCTGTGTGTATAAATGTACACAGCAGCTAGCTAACCTGCTTTTTGTATTTTATTTTATTTCAGAAACATCAATATTTACAACCTAGAGTGCATATTTACAAGTGAGAAAGCAAAATGAAGTGGACATACAGAAATGAGCTTCAATTCTGGCATCAATTCACTTTCTATTGAAAAACCCTCGCCTCTCTCGCTGTAACTGCTGCTGTCAGACTCGTCATTTTGGTCTTAAAATGTTCGTATTAACCGGCTCTACGTGATCCTGGGGTTTTTATTTCACTATTTTGTTGGTAAATCAAGAAATGAACATTAATAAGAGACAAATCACTTCTTTATACAGTCGATGTTCCTGATACAAGAGAGAAACAGTAACACAGCTAATGACAACGTGATGCTAATAGACTGACCTGGCATTAAACTTATCTATATCTTTCCTACCAAGCCCCATTACAGGTCAGATCTGTGGAGAGGCAAACCCATTCATAAAAATAACATGCTCAAATAAATGCTAGATAGATATGTTTAATGCCATATTTTTATCCCAGAAAAAGCAGTAGCATCTCCACGGAGACAAACAGTAAAGTTACACAATGCACCTTTAAGTGTAGAAAGTAGAATGAGTCCAGAGAAGATCATTTAATACATAAAGCTGAAAAGTTACGTGAACTAAGAACTAGAACTAGAAATCTGGCTTAGTAGATTTATGAGGAGTGTTAACGACTCTGCCACTGTCCTCAGTCAGTATAAATGTTCATTCAGTTTCCTCATTTCAAATAATTTAGTCCTGAAGTAGACTTGGTTTGGTCCTAATCTAGTCCTGGTTTAGTTGTGGTCCAAGTTATTCTTAAATCTTGGCGTGTTTCTCATGCATAACTTCAGGACTTAGATTATTTTCCAGACTAACGCAGCATTCCAGTAATTCAAGCGGATGTTTACTTCCCCAGTGCCAGAACGAAGTCGTTTCATTTCTGCAGGTAGAATCAGACTGGTCTGGTGCCCAGTTGTGTAATTACATTGGACAGAGCTCAGAGATCTCACTGTTGAGAGCAGATACAATCTGTGTGTGCTCCTGGGCTGTACGCTACACACACACACACAGAAACACACACACAGACCAGACACACACAGAGCAGACACACACACACACACAGAAACACACACAGACACACACACAGACCAGACACAGAAACACACACAGACACACACACCCACACACATACACCCACACACAGACAAGACACACAGAGAAACACACACACAGACATACACACAGACCAGACACACATACAGACCAGACACACACACACACACCCACACACAGACAAGACACACAGAAACACACACAGACACACACACAGACCAGACACACATACAGACCAGACACACAAACACACACACACACAGGCGCGCACACACACACACACACACACAGAAACACACACAGGCATACACACAGAGCAGACACACACAGAGCAGACACACACACACACACACACACAGAAGCACACAGAAAGACACACAGACATACACACAGAGCAGACACACACAGAGCAGACACACACACGCACACACACAGACACACACACACAAACATACACACAGACCAGACACACACACAGAGCAGACACACACACACACACACAGAAACACACACACAGACATACACACACAGACACACACACAGAAGCACACGCAGACATACACACAGACCAGACACACACAGAGCAGACACACACACACACACACACACACACACACAATACCTTTAGAGATTCTCAGTCACACAGGAGGAGCTCGGAGTAGAGCCACTGCTCCCCCACATGGAGAGGAGCAGCTGAGGTGGCTCAGATGCCTCCTGGACCTCCCTGGGGAGGTGTCTAGACACGCTGGAGGACCTATGTCTCTCGGTTGGCCTTGGAACGTCACAGGATCCCCTCGGAAGAGCTGGAGGAAGTGTGTGTGGAAAGGGAAGTCTGGGCCTCCCTGCTCAGACTGCTGCCTCCTCCACACTTACACACTCCTCAATCTGTGATGGGAAAAATAAGGTCAACTTTATTCCTTCCATCTCCTTCCACTTATCCGCTGTGGGGGCGGCAGTCTAAGCAGGGATTCTCAGACTTCCCACACCCCCAGACACTTCCTCCAGCTCCTCCAGTGGGACCCCGAGGCGTTCCCAGGCGTTTCTTTTTGTTGCCCCTATAAGGTAAATGTTATTCCCATCTGAGCCGTCCTTCAGTACCACTGTGGTCAAACATGTGCAGTGCTCAGCTTGAGGATCTGGGTCAGGTCAGGAGTATGTTTTTGATTGACATGCATAATACCCGTACACAGGGAGAATGTGCAGACTCCAGACAGATCACACGCTGTACCGGGCCTGTCAATGCTCAATCTTGTCAAATCTCACAAGCTAAGCAGAGCTGTGCCTGGTGAATACTTGAACGGGAGGCTGCCAGGAATACCAGGTGCTATAGTGTCAAATGAAAGGGCTGGGGCACTGTTGGTGGAAGGGGCAGATGGCACAGAGTAGCAACTCGCCTCTGTCAGTCTACCCCAGGGCAGCTGTGGCTACAATAGTTACCCTCACCGGAGCATTATATAAATTGATTGCATTATTATTTTATTTATTTTATTTCTTTTATTTTATTTTATTTATTTTACTTATTTTATTTTATTTATTTTTTTACTTTTTTTATTTATTGTTTTTTTATTTTTTTTTTATTTATTTTATTTTCAGGTAGTGTCTGTGTCTGCCCCAGGACAGCTGTGGCTACAATAGTAACTTACCCTCACCGGAGCATTATATAAATTGATTGCATTATTATTTTATTTATTTATTTATTTATTTATTTATTTATTTTATTTATTTTATTTATTTTTATTTATTTTATTTATTTTATTTATTTTACTTATTTTACTTATTTTATTTTTACTTTTTTTTATTTATTGTTTTTTATTTTATTTTATTTATTTTTTTTTTTTACTTTTTTTATTTATTGTTTTTTATTTTATTTTATTTTTTTATTTATTTTTTTATCATCAAGTACGACTCAGGCAGTGTCTGTGTCTGCTGTAATGCGTTCAGACAGCAAGTAGTAACAAACCTAACCTCCAATAATCCACACTAACCCTTTCAGCCTTGGTACCACGTCCCATTCTTTATAAAATTATGTGTTTGTCAGACATGCGAGCTTTAATCCTGTAGAGAAGAAACGACGTGTGAAAAATGTAAGTCGCTCGCCGTCTGGTCCTATTACATCTCCTATTAAGCTCCGCGCCGCAGTCGATACCTGGCAACCGCAAGATCTGATTCACTTAAGAGACACGACTCACCTTCTGTTGTCAGAACATGTTGGGTTTTGTTGCCATCACTGAATCTGCTAAAAGATAAGAAATAAAAACTATCGTCTCAGTTTTAGTGATTGGGGAGACAAGGGGATGTTAAAATGTTAGGTACGCCGGGAGAGGATGAGTAGAGGAGGGACGGCAGGGTGTTGTCATGGTAATAACATTTAAAACTCGCTTTCGATACTAAGGAATAGACTCGATACCGATTCCAATACTAGGATGATGATAAAAAACACCCTTTATTTAGACAATAGAATGTGATTTTCAACTTTAAATGGTAGAACATCTGTGTAATCGCTCAGTGTCCAGTAGGTTTATGGATGTTTGTACCAGTCTATGTGTCTTATACTTGTTCTGATTCAGGTTCATTTCTGTCCTGTGAATGTGACTTTTTAATATCGATACCTGCTCAAGTGAGTATCTAGTTTCGATACTAGTTTTAGTATCGATTAGAACAGATTTTTGACAACCCTAGATACAATAGAAAGGTGAATAGATTAAAAGGTGATTGGTTAAGTAAAAAAAAACAGTACTCAAGGGACAGTTTCTGAGGCTGTGTTCACTTCCACACGAGCTGCCAAATTGGGACTAAACCAGGACTAAAGCAGGACTAAAGCAGGACTAAAGCAGGATTAAACCAGGACTAAACCAGGACTAAACCAGGACTAAAGCAGGACTAAAGCAGGACTAAAGCAGGACTAAAGCAGGACTAAAGCAGGATTAAACCAGGACTAAACCAGGACTAAACCAGGACTAAAGCAGGACTAAAGCAGGACTAAACCAGGACTAAAGCAGGACTAAAGCAGGACTAAAGCAGGACTAAACCAGGACTAAAGCAGGACTAAAGCAGGACTAAACCAGGACTAAAGCAGGACTAAAGCAGGACTAAACCAGGACTAAAGCAGGACTAAACCAGGACTAAAGCAGGACTAAACCAGGACTAAAGCAGGACTAAACCAGGACTAAACCAGGACTAAAGCAGGACTAAAGCAGGACTAAACCAGGACTAAACCAGGACTAAAGCAGGACTAAACCAGGACTAAAGCAGGACTAAACCAGGACTAAACCAGGACTAAAGCAGGACTAAACCAGGACTAAACCAGGACTAAACCAGGACTAAACCAGGACTAAACCAGGACTAAACCAGGACTAAAGCAGGACTAAACCAGGACTAAAGCAGGACTAAACCAGGAACTAAACCAGGACTAAACCAGGACTAAAGCAGGACTAAAAACCAGGAACTAAACCAGGACTAAACCAGGACTAAAGCAAAGCAGGACTAAACCCGGTACTAAGCAGGACTAAACCGGGACTAAAGCAGGACTAAACCGGGACTAAAGCAGGACTAAACCGGGACTAAAGCAGGACTAAACCAGGACTAAACCCGGTCCTGGACTAAACTCAAACCAGACCAGTGTGAAGACCCCCATAAAATAAATACATAAATAAACCACTTTTAACGTTTTTACTTGAGTGAAAGTTACGTCACAGGTGAAGAGATATCTGCCTGTATCCACTTAGATGTTATTGCTTTGGAATCATGGAATATTCCACGGTGTGGCATTAAACCTATATATTTCCAGGGACACAAGCAAGTTACAGTAAAAATCCATGTCTCTCAAGTTGAGTAAAGAAAAACATCCAGTGGGCGACAGTGGCTTAGTTGGTACAGCGTTTGTCCACTGATCTGAAGGTTGCTGGTTCAAGTTAGATCCATTAAATATAAGATAGATTTGTTTAATGTCATTCTGAACCCTAACATCTCCATGGAGACAAGTAAGTGACACCCACAAGAAAAATTACACAGTGCATCCTTAAGTTAATTTCCTTTATGAATGTAATAATGTATATACCACCAGAATAACCCTCAATAACCACACACATGTATTTCTGAGAGTCTAAAATATGTTCATTCTATAATATCACATGGCAGACTTTTGAAGTTCTCCCAGACTCTGCCCTAGGCCGGTTTTTAAATGATGATCCTTCTTTTTCGTCTGTGGAACTCGACCCAGACGACTTCTACAGGAGAGATGATTCATGACCAACTTCAAACTTTCAACGATTTCAGCAAGTCATTTGAGTATGTAAATTTAAACCACTTTATATGAGCAGTATCCACTTTATCTGGTCCACAGTGGAACGTAACGAAGTAAAAGTAGTAAAGTACTGTATTGTTTTACTTTTACTTCACTACATTTGAGAAGAGATATCTGTACTTTCTACTTCACTGCATTTTTAACTGGACTGAAAAGTAAGAAAAAGTAAGAAAAGTAAGCCTGAAGGTTTATTTTATTTTATTTTTTTTATCAATTTCATAGTCAAACAAAAATATAGAAATAAAAATTGATTCAGCCTTATAATAGCTCACGAAACACTTTTGCTTTTACTTTTTACTTTAACATTTTACTACAGTATCTCAGTCCAATCCACTGGCCTACAGGTTGATGGTTCGATTCCAGCTCCCGTAGATGAATGCTGTTGTTGTGTCCTTGGGCAAGACACTTCTCACCTCTCTCAGTGTCTGTGAACACTGGTGTGTGGATTCATGGGCGAGTGGTTCCTTGATGTAAAGAGCTTTGAGCGTCTTGAAGGTGGAAAAGCGCTATATTAAAATGACCATTGACCATTTTACTTGTACTTAAGGTTGCAACCCTGAAATTTCCCTATTGAGGTTCTGTTATCATCAGCCTGTTGTATTCGTGTTACCTGGTCTGCCAAAAAACAGACAAAAACGAGTGAGTTTGCAACCCCGATTTGAACTAGCTGCACCTGGGGAGGATAAAGGAGCCAGGACCAGACACTCGGGGTCAGATCGTCGTGTCATCTTCACGTCATGCTTTGGTGTACTTGCTCGTCGATCCATCGTGATTTCGCTCCTCGGAACTACCCTGCAGCTCCGTCTCCGACCCAGCTCTCCATGTCCGGTATGAACCCCCCGGCCTTTAACCCTACGACCCCCGACCCGGTATGTAGTGATGGTGAGATGAAGCCCCATGAAGCAGCGATACTTTCAGCCAACTGTTCCGGCACATGTACCGACACTTCAGGATTCATTTACTCTATAACGCCATCAAGAGGTCAATAAAATGTACTACAATCTAGTTTCCACCTCAGCGCCATCAATTGGACAAATGTACAAAACCAGTGACAGGACGACAGTGAAACACATTAGAAACAGGAATCACTTGTGTTACTTGTAGTAGTGCTTCTAATTAAATAAACAGAATTAAACCCCAATTTTTTCATTAGTTTTTATTTTAAAAAAGTAGTTTCTCTAAAGACTCAGGATTAAGGCGGTTCTGCTTTTTTGTGAGGATTTCTCCTGCTTTGGAAAAAAAAAAAAATCCTCTCTCGGGCCCAGATGAAGCTGGAGTCACAGGTTCATGAGGCCAGTGTGAAACATTTGGAGACTTATTTCTTTACTTTCTCCGTCCTGCAGTGGCTCCTCCCTCATTTTATAATTACTATAGAAGACAAACCTTGTTGGGAGTGATCGAGTCAAAGTTCTCTTATATTTCAAATGACACACGGTTCACGCCAAACCAGCAAAACACTTCTGAATCAGTCACATGGTACAGTGCTTCAGGAAGGTTCGAACGTCATCGCTCACGTGATCAAACCACGCTCTGAACCGCACTTCACCTGGATTTTTACTGATTACTCGGACCACAGACGTAACATCGCTACCGATGTTACGTTACCGGTATGAAGACCCCGCCTTTGACCCTGCGACCCACGACCTGCTCCAGGACGACACCGCTCCCAACTGTCTGTTATGACGACCTTCATTCAGTTTCCTATATCGACAAATAAACTCCGTTCTAACTGTTTTCCCGAGTCCTGTCTCTTTGGTCCCCCGGTCAGTCACTATGACATAAGTGTAAGAGCCTCCATTAAGGGCCTGAATGATTACGCCAAGTATGACTCAGTTCACACTATTTCTTGCTCATTAGCCCTAGCGAAACAGATTGGTGCGTTAGTTTCAATGCCGTTAGCTCCTCCCTTCAGACAGATATAAGGCAGGTCCAAAGGTCTTCGCTCGTTTGTCCGGTTGGCGGATAGGGATTTTTCTTGTACGACCAACACAAAGGACTAAGAAACAGCACAGATTTCTGCAGAATCAACAATCAAAGCACCAACCTGTAAAAGAAGTTACATATTTTGCTCAGAGACACTGTGGTTGGACCGTCCCAAGTTAGGAGGACATCTATGCTCCTATTTCCAGAGGCTTTTGGATTCAGAAGAGTCTGTCTGGTCAGGTCACGGAGGTCTTTTGTGGATAAGTTACTATGGTTACCTGCAGATTTTGTAATGAGGTTCGAATACAAATAAATGGACTCGGGGATTAGTTTCATCGTGTATAGATTGTCCTTTTGTAAAACAACTATAGCCTCATATTTCGGAGTCGCATTAGCAGCAGTGCCTCTGTCCATTAGATACATGCTTGTGTGTATAGCCTCACATTAAGCCCAACAAGAGAACTGGGTGTGCCCATATTTCCTGTATAATTACACAGGCCACCTCTGCGGCTGCATCCAATTAGTTCTTTGACCAACTCCCCACTGCCCTCTTTAGGCCTTTGCTCTGTCTGAGGAAGCTGCTTTATAATGTATTCTGCTCATTCCCAAAGCAGAGGAGCGCCTTGCTGGAAAACATTCACTCTCTACTTATCGGTGTCCTATTCATTACCGTCATTTGGTTTGGACCCACACAGTTTGTTTCCTGGTTCATTCCATGTGGCTGGATTCTGCATAAAACTAAACAAAATAGGTATTATTATAATTCAGATGCATGCGGCACATTGTGAAGCACTGGTAGTTTTCAGATGAGTCCTCTCTATGATGGAGTAACGCTTCATAATAACTACACTTATAATACGACCTAAATCCTAATGAACTAACAGTGAATTAAGAATGATTCAGGGTTAACGGCTTAAAAAACAACTACCGCAACTCTTTAATTAAAGGCACAGTTAACAGTTTAAACTAATCAATAGTTTTGTGCCATACTGAGTCAGGTTTGTGGAGATGCAATCCCACTCACCTGAGGACAGATGTTATTTTAAAATTTTTCACTGCTACAAAAATAGTCAAAATGAAAAATAAAAAAACCCAAACTAGGACTTAACTGGGACTTAATTAGGTCTAAAGAAGGACTAAATAAGCCCAGACTTAATTAAAACTGATCTAAACCAGTCCCAGACCAGGATGAGGGGCAGGTATAGAGTACTCAGTTATATTTACTCTGCAGTACTCGAGTAACTTTAAAAATAGATCAACTTCACAAAACCCGTACTCCTACTTCAGTTCTGTATTTGGGTTTACTTTTATTTTGGTGGTCTGTGTTGATAGTATAAAATGAGTTGAACATCTCTGTTTCTTCCAGATATATTTAGTTGTTCTAATATTTGTGGCACAGTTTTTAAAATACTACATTTAAATGTTTAAATGTGTTTTAATGTTTTATCCTCGCTCTTACATTCATCTGGTCACATGATCAGACAGTGGTTTTCTTCTTACCTGAATCATTTCTTAGACCAGACAGTACTTCAGCTTCACCCGTGTGATTTATAATAATATATCATTATAAAGATATAATAATATATAATACCATAATTCCTGAATTTTATATAGTACCTAAGTGATATACATTTACAAACCACACGCACACACACACAAACACACACACACACACACACACACACACACACATACAAACACACACACCTAAACACACACACACACACATAGACACACACACGCACAGACGCACACACATAGACACACAAACACACACACAGACACACATAGACACACACGCACAGACACACACACACACAGACACACACACACAGACACACACACACTTAAAACACACACACGCACAGACACACACACACAGACACACAGACACAGACACACACACACACGCATATACACACACACACTTAAACACACACACGCACAGACACACATACACACACACACACACACACAGACACAAACACACACACACACACACTTAAACACACACACACACACACGCACAGACACACACACACACAGACACACACACACACACACACACAGACACAAACACACACACACACACACACACACACACACACACACACACACACACACACACACACACACACACACACACACACACACACACACACACACACACACACACACACACACATATACACACACACACACACACACACACACACATACATAGACATAGACACACACACACACACACACATATACTCATAGACACACACACATATAGTCACACACACACATACATATACTCATAGACACACACACACACACAGACACACACACACACACACACACACACACACACACACACACACACACACACACACACAGACACACCACACACACACACACACACACACACACACACACACACACACACACACACACACACACACACACACACACACACACACACACATACATAGACATAGACACACACACACACACACACACATATACTCATAGACACACACACACATATAGTCACACACACACACATACATATACTCATAGACACACACACACACACACAGACACGCACACACACACTCACACACACACACACACACACACACACACAGACACATACACACACACACACACACACACACACACACACACACACACACACACACACACACATCAGTGACATGTTCTGTTTCATTCATGTTTCTTTTGCTCTAACTTCATCTCCCTGAAGCTCCACATAAAACTTGTGCATCATTATTTGGCAGATCTGTAAAACGATGAGCCGCTTAATAAAGTCACCGCCACAAGAAAACACGCCGGAAAAAACTCTCTTTCCACAAGTTCCCAAAACGCTGGGTAAGTAAAACATAATGAACCAAAATTGACATCGCCTTTTGTTTTGAAATCCGGCGACGCTGAAGGAGCGAGTGGTAAAACAGCAGAAATGAGAGGAGAATATGTATGAACGTTATAACACTATGAAGATGTATGGGCCTCACAAATCAGCCGCACGCCTTCGTTTCCTCCTGCCATTTATCTCCATAATCTGAGGTTCTTCAATATGGATGCTAATGCTCTGCTCCATCCTTTTGGTATCTGCGTTTTGAAGCCGCTCGGAAAAAACATGTGACATCAATGTAACGTGTGCGACCGAGAAACTAAAAAGGTCAGAGAATAACAGCAGACAGTCTGATGGCATCGTCTGTGGGTACTCTGTGAACATTTAAAGCCCTACCACGTAACTTTCTGACCAAAATGTTTGATAGTTTGTTTCCTACCCGAACGAAACCGGGACTAAACTGGGTCTAAACGGGGGCTATACAGGGACTGAACCGGTACTAAACCAGGATTAAACCAGGGCTAAACCAGGACTAAACCACAATAACTGTCGTGATGTGGGGTGTGAGGCGGACCAAAAGTGCGGGACTCGGGGCAAGTTTAAGGGTGTTTATTCACAGAACAAGACAACATAGGTGACGGGAGGACATACGAGGAGCTGGGTGCTGGGGTGCAGGTCAGGGTCCAGATGTGCAGGGAAGACATGAGACAGGAAACACAGCCGGTACCGGGAGACAGGGTCGGAGAACACAGGCAGGACACGGGCAGGAAGCACAGCAGAGACACAAGGACCAACAGTGATGTGAACAGCACGCAGACACACGGTGAAATTCAGCAGTGACGATCAGACGACCTGGCAAGGAGAGCTGGGTCCTGGCTAGGGATGGGCGAAATGAAATGAGATCTCGAGGTCTGCACCGAACAAAAATGGGCGTTCCCAGTGAGATCTCAAAATGAGGCGTGCATCATGAACAAGGCAGTCACGTGATGAGATCTCATTCAGAGGTGGTGACGTCAGAGTGGTTCACCCACCTCCAGCGCTTATAAGCGCTTTGAATTTGCGGCGGCACTTGTGGTGTTGTCGGCGTTTGTAGGAGTTAGCGAGTCAGAGAGTCAGAGAGTCAGCGAGTCAGCGAGTTAGAGAGTCAGCGAGTTAGAGAGTTAGAGAGTCAGCGAGTTAGAGAGTCAGCGAGTTAGAGAGAGTTAGAGAGTCAGCGAGTTAGAGAGTCAGAGAGTCAGCGAGTTAGAGAGTCAGCGAGTTAGTGGTATAATTCTGTCAGTAGACACAAGAACGGTCTTGATTGCCTTGTGACGTAAGCAATAGTCCATGTTTAAATTTTCAAAGTGCACTTGGGATCTGGGTTGGACTAAAGTGTTTTTTGTTACAACTCACATATTGAACTCTGGCACTCTTGAGACGAGCACCTTGCTATTTTCAATACAATTTAGTGTCCCAATAAATCAAATCCGTTTACAGATGGAGCCTTCAAGAAGGAAATCCTCCCGATGTGGGAACACTTTGTAGTGTCCGGCCATAACAAGGTGTGAATGAAATAAATTAATGGCTTTCATAACAATCTCTATAAAATAGAAAAAGACCAAAGCTCAAAAGCTACATATTTATTCAAAGCCTATTACAACAATCGCTCAGAGTAATTACACAAGTGAGTGTGTTCAATAATTTGTATGATTTTTTTGTTTTGTTTTTTTTTGCAACATAGATCTTAACTGTTTCTGTTTTTTAGATGACATTTGGCATGTGCTAGATTCTAATATACGCAACAGCAGAAGCACCAACAGCTTTGTGGCAGATGCCACAATTGAAGTAGACCGTATCTAGCTGAGGTTAACATTCCACGAAATGAAGACCCACTAATGTACTGGACCAAAACAAAAATGTTGTACCCGACCCTTTATAAACTGGCCAAAAGTTTCCTGTGCTCCCCGGCATCCTCAGTCCCATGTGAGAGAGTATTCTCCAAGGCTGGAGACATTCTTTCAAAAAAAAGGAACCGCCTCAGCCCTAAAACCCTGGAAAAAATTGTATTTCTAAATAAAAATCAGTGAAAGAGATATTTGTGTGACATATTTTATTTTTTTTATACAGGCCTTTACAAATAACCAATGTGTTAGTTGAAATAATGTAGACTAAAAACGCGGCACAATTTGGTTGTAATGTGTGCAAAGTAACAGCAGGTGGCAGCAAAGTGAGATCTCATTACTGAATCACATTTTAAATCACTTGGCTGTGAGGTCTCATCATCTCATGAGACCTCATTTTGCCCATCCCTAGTCCTGGCTCCTTTTAACCACCTGCAGCTGCATTGATTGCCCTGATGGGCTGCAGGTGTGTGTGGGAGGAGCCAGGGCTCCACCCAGCTCTGGAGTCAGGTGAGGGAGGGGGAGAGGAGACACAGGAGGCAGGAGCAGGCAGAGATCATGACAATAACAAAATGAAAACACCAGGATCATGTAGGGCGGGTTAATACGAACATTTTAAGACCAAAATGACAGGTCTGACACCAGCAGTTCCAGAGAGAGGGGCAACAGTTTTTCAATAGAAAAGGAATTGGAGCCAGAGTCGATGGAACCGGAAGCGCAACAAGCTCACTTCTTGTTTGGAACACGGTGGTTAGCGTGTTAGCGATGTCCATTCATATATAGCAGGGGTGTCAAACACATTTTCACTGAGGCCACATCAGCAAAGTGGCTGCTCTCAAAGGGCCAGATGTAAAATAAATCTAACTACTTTTTAAACTTGTTAATTAACTGTTTCTGCATTTATTACTTATTCAAGTTACAAATATTGTACATGCATTTGCCTAGATGTAAAAATATGTCT
The DNA here is from genome assembly GCA_019594935.1 of Periophthalmus modestus. NCBI lineage: Eukaryota > Metazoa > Chordata > Actinopteri > Gobiiformes > Gobiidae > Periophthalmus > Periophthalmus modestus. The sequence continues at coordinate 30,819,589 of JAIEZT010000084.1, forward strand.
GTGTAACTGTGTATCTCCTGATAAAATGACATTTTAAGACCATCATAACTTTTAATCTATGCTGTCGAGGGCCACATAAAACGATGTGGAGGGCCAAATTTGGCACACGGGCCTTGAGTTTGACACATGTGCTATATACAGTCTATGAGTCTGATATAAAACACATCTATCTCTTTTCTATTTAAGTTAGATTTTTGTCTTATAAATAAATAGATATTTAATTTTTTTTTTAGACAAAACAGAAAATGTCATTACTGGTCTATGTTGAATACACTGTTAAAGACGCACTATGTAACTTTTCTGGTGAAATGTCTGCCACCTGCTTGTCTTATCTTATGTTATTTCTTTGCATTAAATCTTCCACAGTATCGCATTAAATATATCTCCATGGAGACAAGCAGATGACACCACAAGACCAAGTTACAGGTCAGATCTGTGAAAAAGCGCCTCCCTTACAGTAAGAAAATGTGTTTTACAAGGCAGTTTTAAACAATGAAAAAAAAACAGTATTGAGTAAATGCTATACTGTGGAACATTTCAAATAAAGGGGTAATATTTCCATGGGGCCAGACACAGCAAAAGGTTACATAGTGCATCTTTAAACATATTAATTAGATTCTGAAAATATATCGTAAACATGCTGGTTCCTGACACATCTTTAGTATTATTAATCGTCATGGAGATTCGTTCTGCCATTGTTGAGCTTTGTGCCAGTAAAGATACAAACTTTTTAATTACATTTAAAGTCCCTGGAGGTGGTTAGGTTTTCACAGGCGTTATCAGGCTCACACAGGAGCGGAGATATTTAATGCAAAGTTATTTATGATACAGAAAAAAGTGCCTTACCTCAGGCTGTAGAGACGGATTCACAGGTGAGTGAAACAGACTGCCACTGAGGAGCAAGGACTAAACCGGGACTAAACCGGGACTAAACCGGGACTAAACCAGGATTAAACCGGGACTAAACCGGGACTAAACCGGGACTAAAGCGGGACTAAAGCGGGACTAAACCGGGACTAAACCGGGACTAAAGCGGGACTGAACCGGGACTGAACCGGGACTGAACCGGGACTAAACCGGGACTGAACCGGGACTAAACCGGGACTAAACCGGGATTAAACCTGGACTAAAGCAGGACTAAACCGGGAATAAACCGGGATTAAACCGGGACTAACCTGGGACTAAACCGGGACTAAACTGGGACTAAAGCAGGACTAAACTGGGACTAAACCGGGACTAAACTAGGACTGAATTGGTACTAAACCAGGATTAAACCGGGACTAAACCAGGACTAAACCAGAACTAAACCGGGATTAAACTGGGACTAAACCGGGGCTAAACCGGGACTAAACCAGGATTAAACCGGGACTAAATTGGGATTAAACCAGGTCTAAAACAGGACTAAACCAGGACTAAACCAGGACTAAACCAGGACTAAACCAGGACTAAACCAGGCATTTTGTCTTCTTACTTGAGTAGTTTCTTGGACGAAGTGGATACTTTTAACTTTGTCATGATCCCTGCCTGCTCCTGCCTCCTGTGTCTCCTCTCCCCCTCCCTCACCTGACTCCAGAGCTGGGTGGAGCCCTGGCTCCTCCCACACACACCTGCAGCCCATCAGGGCAATCAACACACCTGCAGGAGGATAAAGGGAGCTAGGACCCAGCTCTCCTGGCCAGGTCGTCTGCTGATCGTCACCGTGTGTCTGCGTCCTGTTCACATCACTGTTGCTCCTCGTGTCTCTGCTGTGCTACCTGCCCGTGTCCTGCCTGTGTCCTGCCCGTGTCCTGCCCGTGTCCTGCCCGTGCCCTGCCCGTGTCCTGCCCGTGTCCTACCCGTGTCCTGCCCGTGTTCTGCCCGTGTTCTCCGACCCTGTCTCCCGGTACCGGCTGTGTTTCCTGTCTCATGTCTTCCCTGCACCTCTGGACCCTGACCTGCACCCCAGCAACCAGCTCCTCGTATGTTCCCCCGTCACCTGTTGTGTCTTGTTCCGTTAATAAACACCCTTAAACTTGCCCTGAGTCCCGCATCTTTGGTCCGCCTCACACCCCACATTATGACAAACTTCTACTTGACGACATTTGAGAGCAGGAATCTGTATTTTCGACTCCACTACAAATGAAGGGAAAATATTTTTTATTATTGTCCGAGAACCTGCAGCAAAGTCTGAGGGTTTATTTTTAACATGTTCATAATTTGAGCAAAAAAAACAAAAAACAAAAACAAATAAAAAAACTGATCGTTTCTGTTGAGCAAAATTCAGCACAATTTTTTTTTAATCAAAATCACTGCATTTGAAGCTTTAAACAGGTATTTTAATACTTTTAATTAAGTCGATTTTTTTCATGTGATACTTTTTATTTTTTGCCCTGGTATCTGTACTTTTACAGTAACAAACCTGAGTACCACTTCCACCGTTTGGTACAAAATAGGTTGTGACATTCTCTCTACCCTCGTCTGACTCAACGGGAGCCCTGGCGATATATTTGTTTTTCAGTGGGGACTGAAAACCACCTTGGCGTTGGCAGGCGGGCGGAGTCCAAGGCCTTGCACACATCAATCACTGTTCACACTGTCAGCTGGAGCGATTGTGGAGGAGCAGAGCCGACGAATGCCAAAAGATCCGAGGAAAAATGGACGCCAATGCCAAAAGATCCAAGGAAAATGGACGCCAATGCCAAAAGATCCAAGGAAAATGGACGCCAATGCCAAAAGATCCAAGGAAAATGGACGCCAATGCCAAAGCCCAATGTGTCCCCTCTCCTCTCCACAGTCACCTGCACTGCACCTTTACTCAACGAGACGTCTTCATATTCAAGGCACAGACACCGGGAGTCGTCTGGGGATAAACAGGAGACGATATGAAGGTAAGTGGATACAGGTTCAAAGGACGGATGTAGATAACAGACGGAGTTAAAGGGAATAGGTTTTGCTTAATCTAATTCTTAGATATGTTCAAGCTGCATCTGATTGAACCATCTCAAAAATGTGAAAAACTAAACCGAAGTTCATTTTAAACAGTTTGCAGTGGTCCAAACGTTATTCCTTTTCTGTGACGGTAAGTTAGCAGCAATGATCATGTTAGCAGCACACTCCTGATAATAAAAGGCTTTATAATCAGACTAAACCAGGACTCATCCAGGACTAAACCAGGTCTAAACCAGGACTAAACCGGGAACTAAATCAGGACTCATCCAGGACCAAACCAGGACTAAACCAGAACTCAACCAGAACTAAATCAGGACTCATCCAGGACTAAACCAGGACTAAACCAGGACTCATCCAGGACTCATCCAGGACTCATCCAGGACTCATCCAGGACCCATCCAGGACCCATCCAGGACCCATCCAGGACTAAACCAGGACTAAACCAGGACCCATCCAGGACTAAACCAGGACTGAACCAGGTCTAAACCAGGACTAAAGCAGGACTCATCCAGGACTAAACCAGGACTAAACCAGGACTAAACCAGGTCTAAACCAAGACTCATCCAAGACTCATCCGGGACTAAACCAGGACTAAACCAGAACTAAACCAGGACTAAACCATAATTCATCCAGGACTCATCCAGGACTAAACCAGGACTAAACCAGGACTAAACCAGGACTAAACCAGGACTAAACCAGGACTAAATCACTCTTATTTTGACCTGCTTATAAAATATATCTGTTTGGGGCAAGACAAATTTGAGTGAAACTTATAAAACTTGTTAATAGTAGTATGTAGTTTTTGGCAAATACAGCATGTTGATCTAAATATGTGATGTGTTCAATTAATACCCCATAGAAGTAAAACAGCCCCTCTTTAAAACATACGGCGTCTGAGTTTCTGTTCTGAGAGCTGCTAATGAGCTGCTAATTGGCCAGTTCAAGTGTCATACCTGAAGTTTTCCAGCAGAGGGAGCCACTTAATTGCAGCTGTTCAATTGAAAGTGAAATGCTCATACACCAGTGTCTTGCCCAAGGACACAAACAAAATATATGGCGAATGAAGAGTTATATCAAGTTTTTTGGACAGTCAATGACGCTTTACATTATCCATTCACTCCATACCTGGTGGGATAAGTAGTAAAGTACTGTACTTAAGTAGAATTTTTAGGTATCTGTACTTTTCACAGTGGGTACTTTTTACTTCTATTTGAGAGCAGGCATCTGAACTTTCTACTCCACTGCCTTTTTGAACTGGACTGAAAAATAAAAAGTACTTTTCATATGATTTGAGTGGTTGTTTTTATGTTCGCAAACAAAAATGCACAAAATTCATGAGAAATTGATTTGTAATATGTATAATTTTTAAATCAGTGTCACTACATTTAACACTTTAACCAATTAAAACACAAAATCCGCATGAAATACTTTGACTTTTTGCTCTTAAAGTACTTTTTTAAAACCTTTTTTTCATGAGATACTTTTACTCGAGTAACTTTTTACCTGTATATATCTGTACTTTTACTTTTCACAAGGTAGATGTTTCTGTGATCACATGTTGGGCGGTCAATTGAAGTAATGTGGAAGAAAAAAACCTATTTGAGCATTACGCGACATTCAGCACACACCATGGAAAACAAGAAGACGCCATCTTTGGTTCATCTATCAGGAAAGGTCGTTCTAAATGCTCTGAAAGAATAAAAGAAAAATATTTAGAAACAAAAGAGTTATGGATTTTTGTTCAACAGTCAGTGACTCTTTGTATTAGAGGGGGCCTATGTGAGCTTTATTACCCTGGGCCGTCAAATTTCTGCCAGCGGGCCTGTCCATGGGCTCAACCCTGCTTAGCCTCTGAGATTAGACGATTCTTCCACACTTGAATTTTTGTAGAGGAACGTTGCATTAAGTGAGAACAGCTCGAGCTCAGATGTGGTGTGAGATTAATTCCAGCCACTACCTCTCAACTACTCTGTATTTTTAGCCCCCCTTCTTGCCCTTTCACCTGTATACAGCCCCTCTCCTCACAGCCACATCATAAGACCGCCATGTTAACCCTTAATCTTCCTCTCCATTGTGTGGTGTTGGTAATCCGTGATTTTAGCCCTCGTATCTGACCTGAATCTCTGCTTTCTCCTCTCTCACACTCACGCCCCCTTGACTCTGTTAACTCCAAAGAATTTTAAACCTGTCCGTGTCCTCACAGTACTGCATTCTCCATTGGTATTTTAAGCAAAGAGCTGTGAGGTCTTAGAAGTCAGCTGCCAATAATTCCTATGAGGATTCAACTTCAGACTGAAAAGAAACTTCAATATAGAAAGTTATTTTACTTCTTATAATACAACAAAGTACCAATTTGGCACCACTTAATAACTACACCTTAAGCTACAGCCTTAATAAAGCATGAATACAGACTTAATTCATAATGAACAAATCGTTACTTAAGAACTATTCAGGCTAAGTAACTACTTAATTGCTCCCCTAACTTCTAACCCTTAATTAAAGGCCCATATTACGCAAAACTGTCTCTTCTGAGCTTTAAACCATGTTATAATGTTGTTACCTCCTCAAAAACATCTGGAGTTGTGTTTTGTTTCATTCACACATTTGTTTAATCTTTTATCTACATCTCCAAACCTGAAAATCCTCTGTTCCACCTTGTGATGTCATGAAGTGGTAGTTTTCATGTTAACATCTCCTTTTATTTCAGAATGTATTGGCAATTTCTGGGTTGAAGTCTAATTCATAATCTATCATTTGTAGTTAGACTGGCCGACCTGCCCCTGTTGCATTCTCATGTGTCACCACTAGATGCAGTCTGTGTTACTGCTGTCTGATAGTGTGCCAGCTTTGGCCTGACAGAAGACGACCAGAGAGCACAGGTGAGTCTGAACAAGACCAAGTGAGGGGAGGGAGGGGCCAGGTGAGAGGAGGGGGAGGGGCCCAGGGGAGAGAAAGGGGAGGGGCCAGGTGAGAGGAGGGGGAGGGGCCAGGTGAGAGAAATGGGAGGGACCAGGTGAGAGAAAGGGAGGGGCCAGGTGAGAGAAATGGGAGGGACCAGGTGAGAGAAAGGGGAGGGGGCAGGTGAGAGAAGGGGGAGGGGCCAGGTGAGAGGAGGGGATGGGCTAGGTGAGAGGAGGGGGAGGGGCCAGGTGAGAGAAAGGGGAGAGGCCAGGTGAGAGAAGGGGGATGGGCCAGGTGAGAGGAGGGGGAGGGGCCAGGTGAGAGAAAGGGGAGAGGCCAGGTGAGAGAAAGGGGAGGGACCAGGTGAGAGGAGGGGGAGGGGCCAGGTGAGAGAAAGGGAAGGGGCCAGGTGAGAGAAATGGGAGGGACCAGGTGAGAGGCAGGGGAGGGGCCAGGTGAGAGAAAGGGGCAGGTGGGGGGAGGGGGAACAGGTTTCACATCTGCCATTTACTGGTAATAAAAACGATCTAATAAAGCTCCAGACGGTAGCTTTAAGGTGTAGTGTTTATAAAAGTGGTACAGATATTTGAATATAGCCTTGTTTTTAACCAGATTATTGGGATTAAAAATAGGCAGGCCATTGTTAATCTGTGCTGATTGTAATTGTCTCATTGTTCTATGTTTTAAAATGCATGTGCATAAATCCAGTAGTACAAGTACAAGTAGTAAAGTAATATAATTAAGTACAAATCCTAGGTATCTGTACTTTACTTAAGTAGATTTTAAAATGGATTTTTTTTTTTACTTTTACTTCACTAGATCTGAGAGCAGGTATCTGTACTTTCTACTTCACTACATTTTTTAACTGGACTGAAAAGTAAAAGTATGTTTCATTATTATATGACACCTGCTGAAAAGGGTGAGGATTTATTTTTATCATATTCATAATTTGAGCAAAAAAAATTATGCAAATAAAAGCAGCTCAAGTAATGATTGATTCAATTGCTTCTGCTGAACAAAATTCTGCTAAAATCTTCATCAAAATCACAACATTTGAAGTCTTGTAAGGCTCAAAATATGCATTAAATACTTTTACTTTTTACTCTTTTAGTACATTTTTAAACAGGTACTTTAATACTTTTACTTACATAGATTTTTTCATGTGATACTTTAACTTTTACTTGAGTGTTTAGTTGCTTCTGTATCTTTTGAGCACTTCATTGACCACTGCATGAATACTGCAATAGACGAAAGAATGAAAAAGCAGCTTTGTGGAAAATATTGTACATGTTTTATTGTTTATGATGTAGTTGGAGACCTGTCTGACCACGTCCACTGTGCGAAAACACAGAATAAATGACACGGAAACTCAATAACCACCAACAGTGATGTTCAAACTTATGCACCAAGTACCACTGCAGACAATATCTGGCTTCATACAACAGGACTGAACCAGATCTAAACCAGGACTACAACAGGTCCTCCTAATGAGCTAAAAAAAGAACAAGTAGGACTAAATCTGGACTAAACCAGGATTAAACCGTGACTACACTGGGATTTAACCAAACGTGTCTATACCAGAACCAATCAATGGACTTAAACCAGATCTAAACCAGGACTGGATTACAGCTGCAAACTCTATTTCGATAAAAATCTATCAAAAGATATGGTTTAGAGTCGGTCTAAACCCGGTCCAAACCAGGAAAACTGTGACCGAGCCCTTAAGTATTTGAAATTGGGACTTTAAACTAGAAGTAAACAAAGTATAAACCAGGACTAAACCAAAATTAAACTATGTCAAAACTAAAATGTAATCCAGATTAAAACAGGATTTAAACCAAGTCTAAACCAGGACTTAACTGTTCCAAGGCGGGACAGTAGTGAACCAGGTCTAAACCAGAAGTAAATCAGGACCAATCCTTCACTGGAATGGGTTTAGACAAGGATTATAAGAATATTATACCATGCTAAAACTATGATTTAACCAGGACTTAAACCAGTTCTAACCCAGATCTAAACCAGGTCCAGTCTCCAGATGGCTCCCATGTACCCCCAGTAGTACATGCACCCCAGTTTGAGATCCACTGCCCTTTATAATGTATTGAATCTTCTTAAATGATCTTCTCCATCCTCAGCATGTTTATCCGGGCCAGTCTGGAGAACCAGCGGTTGGAGTGCGTGTTGTTGTGCGACGCCGTCTGCACAAAGCCAAATTTCTGAAACAGGGCGATCGCTGCCATTTGAGAAGAACTAACATCGAGAACCACACGACCATAACCGCGTTCTTTGCAAAAATCCATCGCCTTTTCCATCATCTCCGACCCGAAATATTTACGTCGCCACGGAAAAGCCACAACCAGGTGCATGAGTTCTCCGTAACTCATGGCATCTTGACCGAATTCGCTTTCCTCGCCAATGACGCCCCCATTCCAATCGTCGAATCGCTCGCCTTCAACTTCGGAGCGTTTCCCGATCACGGCCGCGATGCCAACCAACTTTTGCTGCCCCTTAACTTCGGTTTCCGCCACCCAAAACGCACTATCGGGGCTGTCGAGGTAGCTAGCTTGAACGTTAGCCATGTCCGTGGTCATCCTCAGCTCCATGTAGCCTTCGTAGATTTCGTTGCAGCAGTAGTAAAGTAGACCGGCCCAGGCGCTTCCGAAGAGGAACGCTTGGAAGTACGAGCTGCCTCCCAGGACGTATCCAGCCATGGAGATGCTCAAAGCGATGCCTATGTGATCCGGATGACTCAGGGTCTTGAAGAAAGCCGGATACACGTGCTCCATGATGCCGTCGCGGAAAAGTGACATCACAGCGGGTCGGTCGGAGGGAGCGTACTTCCGGATTGAGAATGGGACTGAATGGAAACAGAGAAAAAAACACGAAAGATGAGTATTTCGGATGACGACACAACATCTTATAAAGTAGCTTGATGTTTTTCCCGATGTATTTGAGCAAAATCTGTCCTTGCCCCAGTACAGATGTATGGTACAAGTAGAAGCTCAGTCAAAATACATTTTCTGTGTACTGCATCTAATTGTGAAGTGTTTTATTGTTTGAGAATCAGGAGGTATGTGGTAGAATGCTAGTTGTTGTTAGCTTTACCGTGACTAAGCTCATTATAGACCATTATAACTCGCCTAAACTTTTTTTTTTTACTTTTTCAGTCATTGTTTCTGTGTAAACTCTGCACACCTGACTGGGCGACAGGTGCGTAGGACGAGAAGCACTTTGTTTGAAAAGTAAAAGAAACTCCCCACCTCAGGGCGACCAAAACGCTGTAAAGTAAAACTGCATCAAGAGTGAGACAGTGTGCTGGAGTTTCCTTTACTTTTCAGTCCTTTTTTAGCCATAAAAATCACGTTAACAGAAGAATCAGCGTGTACTTTTACCTTTTTTCACACAACTACCTCTATTTTACATATCCATCCTTATTTTTCCTTTGTCGCATCAAATAACCGACTGGGAGAATCCTGGCAGCACCTGCGCTCTGATTGGTCGTCTTCAAGGGGCGACGTAAGCACATTACCGTAATGACAGTAACATATTTAAAGAACCCCACGCCTCTGCTTTGAGACGCTTTTTGAATTTACATGAAGCACAATTGGTTGCAGAGTTACGGTAATGGAAAGTCCTCAACCGCAAATCTATTGGCGGCGATAGCATCCGACACAATAGGGTTAATGTCTTTCTTATTCTGTAAAGGACTGTGAATGACTCACCTTGCCTTGATAGTTGTGAATGGCGTTTATAAACTCATCACTGTGAATAATTAGAATGCTCGTAACGCATAAGGTAAGTGAGAAATAACACTGGACTAAAGCGTTTATAATTAACTAGTTTTTAAGATGGTTTTTAATTCAATTCAGTTTATTTTTGTATAGCCCAAAATCACAACAGCAATCAACAATGAAACAGAAACAAACGAGCAAATTATCAACAGAAAACAAGCAAATGAAGAACTGTCCCAGAACTTCTCGTGTCCTTAGACCTGTCTTCTCCGCAAGGACAAACGAAACAAAAAGAAACCCACTGGGAAAACGAGAAACCTTGAGGAGAACCACAGCGAAGGAGAGATCCGCAGCTGCAGATGTGTCCAGATCAATCAGGTACAAGTACAACATTTCTTTTTGGTTATTACTTCTGAAAATATCACATCATGGAGCAACAGCGGTTCAGTTTTTGTCTAGTCCACTGATCCGAAGGTTGGCGTGTGTGTGAATGGGTGAGTGGTTCCTTTGAGTGACTTGAAGGTGGAAAACCGCTGTATAAAAATGTGATTCTTTACCATAATTGATACTGCTTCTTGCCCCCACCTGAAAGACGAACATTGTTAGAAATAGAAACCACCAAATAGACTATATTTAAACTGATCTGTTGTAGTTATTTCAATAGGAAGCCAAAGAATTTGCCTAATAGTCTGAATTAAAGTAGATTATAACACTGGCTAAGTCTGTACTACTGAACAGCGCCATTATTAGAAATCAACATGTGACACGTTCCATTATACAAGACATATTTTGACTGCTCTTTGTACATTACAGATTATTACAGTGGACTCAGGTTTAAGGTTTAATACTTTCATTTGATCCATTTCGAGATCTTGAGTCTTGGTCAGGACCTAAGCTAAGAGGATTTGACCTTTTTGTTCATGTTTTGGGTTGATGTCGGAAACTGGAGTGTCCGAAGAAAACCCTTCTCGAACACAGGGAGAACATGCAAACTCCACACAGAAAGGCCCAGGAGTCAAACCCACAACCTTTTTCTTGTGAAATGTTAGCCACCGTTGATTTGGCAGATTTTTTTTTCACTTAAAGGTCCAATATTATGCAGAATTGATTGTTACGAGCTTTAAGCCATGTTATAAGGCCGTTACCTCCTCAAACACAGACCTGGAGTTGCATTTTTTCATTCAAATGTTTGAGTAACACTTTATTATCAGTCTGTCCACATCTTCAATGCTCTGTTCCACCTTGTGATGTCATGAAGTGGTAGTTTTCAAGTTAACAGCTACATTTTACTTTTTGTTCAGTAGAAATTGGGGCTGAAATCATCAAAATGATTCTAGCGAAGCTGTATGGAGTTTAAAAACACAGCGCGAGAGCACTTCCTGTATCACCACATGATGACATCACAAGGTGGAACAGAATGTTTTCAGTTTGAGAGAAGAACTCAGCCTAAATCTGCAGGGTTTGTGTGTTAAACGTGTGAATGAAACAAATCACAACTCCAGGTTTGTTTGTGATGAGGAAACGACATTATAGAAATCAGAAATAGTGTAATTATGAGTCTTTTAAATGCGTCTTTATATTTCATGTTGCTCGGCTAAATTCCAGTCTGAGTGAGGCTGGGGATAATCTGCTTGTTGCAATCACAAATTCCTGATGGATTTCACAATGGGCTTAACGCAATCATGTAATGCTCTCAAAAACGAAACATAAAATAACATCATTACATCCAGTTTAAAGCTATACTGAGTAATTTTTCTGACTGGGGGAATGCATCACCTGCTTGTTTCCATGGAGACATTATTACTTCACCTTGAATGTCATTAAACTGATCTATCTCCATGTATATCTCCAATCAGGTGATGCTACCAGATCACGTTACCACTCAGATCTGCGGAGAGGCAGCACGACCCACTATAAGAAAGTACTTTTTATGCTTATCGCCATAGCAACCGTGGAACATTATTAGCAAAGAAATAACCTGACCACGAAGAAAAGCAAGTAGCCAAAAAAGTTACTCCTTTAATTCATCCTGCTCCTCGCAAAAGTGAAAAACAACCGTAACGTCTCCGAGATGAGGGTGGAAAAAACACGATTAGAATTAATACGACGTTTTAAAATGCTGCAGAACACATTTATAAAGGCGCTAATGACATAATGGAAGTTAATGAGGCAACGAAGAGGGAAAAGTCGTGATAAAAGACATGAAATGATTATAAGCTCCTGTTATCCACGAACCCTCCCTGTGTCATTATCGCTATTGTTCCTGATTACTTTGAGAACATGGAAGTATAAAAATAGTAGATGAGTCTTACTGTTGTTTTTGGGCGCCATGGCGTTTAGTTCCAGGTCTGTGGTTGGTCTGAAGGACTTAGCGCAGCAGCTAGCTCTCGACTTAAGCCGCACACAGAGGAGGAGAATTAGCCGATCACAAAAGGATTGAAACTGGGTCTGAACCAACCAGCTCAAGTTAGCAAAGGTCTTACTTATTTATACTCATAATTAAATACTTTTGAGACCACAGTGGCACAGTCAGTGAGTAGGTTCACCCACCAACCGCAGAGTTACTGGTTCAAATGTCATCTCAAGGTTTAGCGAAGGTTTTAGTCCTGTCTTGGCTGTTAAATTAATGATATTTAAGCTTTCTCTGTAAATACTAATTAGCAAAAAAAAAAGTTTTATTTATGCTCACACAATTACAGTGGCACAGTCAGTAAGTTCACCCCGAAACCAAAGGGTTACTGGTTCAAATATCACCTGAAGTAAAAAGCGCTTTTTCACCTTCTAGGCTCCTAAATCGCTTTATATCAAGGAACCACTCACCCATTCATACACCAGTGGTCTCTGCTGAGCTTTTATTGCTTGGTCTGGAATGTTCCACAGTATGGCATTAAATCTATCTATCTCCATAGACGCAACAATCAGGAGCCACCACTAGGCCGAGTTACCTGTCAGATCTATGGAAAGGCAAGTATGAATGCTTTTTTTTTTCTTTTCTGTGATTAAAAAGGCTAGTAACTGAATAAATGTTAGATATGTTTAATCCCATACTGTGGAACATTCCAGGCGAAGCACTAACATCTCCATGGAGACATCTGAAAGGTTACATAGTACACCTTTAACAGACATTCCAACCACTTATGAGAGTCTGGAGCCTAGACCTGGTTTGGACTTGTGGTATTTTTGGTTTAGTCCTAGCCTAGACCTGACTTAGTCCAGGTTTAGTCCTTGCTCAGACCTGGTTTAGTCCTGTATTAGTCTTGGTTTAGTCCTGTGGTAGTCCTTGTTTAGTCCTTCTATCGACTTGGTTTAGTCCTTGCTCAGACCTGGTTTAGTCCTGTATTAGTCTTGGTTTAGTCCTGGCCTATACTTGGTTTAGTCCTGTGGTAGTTCTTATTTAGTCCTTCTTTGGACTTGGTTTAGTCCTCGTTTCTTCCTTGCTCAGACCTGGTTTAGTCCTGTATTAGTCTTGGTTTAGTCCTAAGCCTATATTTGGTTTAGTCCTGTGGTAGTCCTTATTTAGTCCTTTTTTGGACTTGGTTTAGTCCTGGTTTTGTCCTTGCTCAGACCTGGTTTAGTCCTGTATTAGTCTTGGTTTAGTCCTAGCCTATACTTGGTTTAGTCCTGTGGTAGTTCTTATTTAGTCCTTCTTTTGACCTGCTTTAGTCCTGGTTTCGTCCTTGTTCACACCTGGTTCAGTCCTGGTTTAGTCTTGGTTTAGTCCTGTGGTAGTCTTCGTTTAGTCCTTTTATCGATTTGGTTTAGTCCTTGTTCAGACCTGGGCAGTCCGATGGTAGTCATAGTTTAGTCCTGTATTAGTCTTGATTTAATCCTTGTTCAGACCTGTGGTAGTCCTGGGTTAGTCTAAGCTAGTCAAAACTTCTCAAAAGCACAATTATGAGTAGACTGATTCATTTTTTATAGTTAAAATGTATAAAACATATGAATGTCTTTAAATCTCCCTCAACAAAGTGCTCATCTGGAGGCGTCCCTTGACCACTAGTTGGGAAACACTGCTACAACAAACTTACCAGACCTTAAATGACTTTGATTATGAGTGATCCCATTTTAAATTGAAGACATAGTCAGATTAGCCAAATGCACGTTCTAATTGAAACGAACCCTGGTGTACAAAACGTGCTGTGCTTAGGAAAGCTAAGTGAGTTATCTTAAGTCCTAATCTGCCCCATCGCTGGAGTAAAGAGGTGGATTTCACTCTTAACACATCCAGAATTTATTAAGTCAGAGAAGTGAGAGAAATGGACAACTTTAAGTGCTCTCAAATTCTCTTTGTACAAGTCGGTAAGAAATGGAATAATAGGAGATCGTCTATAATAGCTCAGGAGTGTACAGGTTTAGACCTGGTTTAGACCTGGTTTAGACCTGATTTAGGCCTTGGTTAGACCTAGTTTTGACCTGGTTTAGACCTGGTTTAGACCTGATTTAGGCCTTGGTTAGACCTGGTTTAGACCTGGTTTAGACCTGGTTTAGACCTGGTTTAGACGTGATTTAGAACTGGTTTAGACCTAGCTTCGACCTGGTTTGGTTTTGGTTTAGAACTGGATTAGACCTGGTTTAGACCTGGTTTAGACTTGGTTTAGACTTGGTTTAGACCTGGTTTAGACCTGGTTTAGACCTGGTTTAGGCCTGATTTAGGCCTTGGTTAGACCTGGTTTAGACTTGACTTAGACCTGGTTTAGACCTGATTTAGTCCTGGTTTAGACATGATTTTGTTACGATCCGCCTGTTCCTGTGTCCTGTCTCCGCCTTGTCCCTGCTCCTGTGTCCTCCCCACCCCCTCCCTCGCCTGTCTGTCTCTGGAGCTGGGCGGAGTCTCCCGGTCCCGCCTGCACACACCTGTTACTCGTCAGCCTCATCACCGCACCTGCTTCCCATCAGCTCATCACCCGCTGAGCATTTAAGGACCGGGAGCCAGACGTCCGGTGCTAGACCGTCCGCATGTCTCATGTGAATATAGCTCTACTTGTATCCTGCTCGTTTGCTGCCTGTTTTTCGTCGTGCTTACTGGATTTTTGTATTCCTCAGACTCCAGCCCCTGCTCGTCCCAGCTCCTCTGCCTCTGCCTCCGCCCTGGACCCTGCTCCCGCCTGGTATCGTGTCTTGTCTCCTGTCTTTGTCTGCCTACGTCTCGACCCTGGTTTCTGCCCTGCACTTCTGCCCTGCACTCTGGTCCCGCTGGATATTCGTTCTTTGAACTGTACATTTATCACAAACTTGTAAATAAACACTGTTAAACTGCCCCGGGTTTTGCACTCTGGTCCCACAACCTAGACTTTGTAACAGATTTAGAACTGGTTTAAACCTGGCTTAGAGTTGGTTTGGTCCTGGTTTAGAACTGGATTAAACCTGGTTTAGACCTGGTTTAGACGTGATTTAGACCAGGTTTAGACCTAATTTAGACCTGATTTAGACCTGGTTTAGACATGATTTAGAACTGGTTTAGACCTTGCTTCGACCTGGTTTGGTCTTGGTTTAGAACTGGTTTAGACCTGGTTTAGACCTGGTTTAGACCTCATTTAGACCTGGTGCTCCCACCGATGACTGCCATTGTGTCGTTGGGCAAGACTCTTAAACCACCCAACCCAGTGCCTGTGTGTGTGTGTGTGTGTGTGTGTGTGTGTGTGTGTGTGTGTGTGTGTGTGTGTGTGTGTGTGTGTGTGTGTGTGTGTGTGTGTGTGTGTGTGTGTGTGTGTGTGTGTGTGTGTGTGTGTGTGTGTGTGTGTGTGTGTGTGTGTGTGTGTGTGTGTGTGTGTGTGTGTGTGTGTGTGTGTGTGTGTGTGTGTGTGTGTGTGTGTGTGTGTGACTGATGTAAAGCTCTCTGAGTGTCTTGAACATTGAAAACCGCTGTATAAAATGTGACTTATAGATACATTTTTGTCCTAAAATCCCCCGTAAATTGTACATATACCTTAGTTAAGATCTGGTAGTAGACCTAGTTTACACTCAGGCCCTATATTCATACAACATAATGGGTTAAGTGTCTTGCTCAAAGACACAACAAAGCAGGGATTGAACCACCACCATTGCCGATATACTTCAAAGGGGCTGATTTTTAATGTAATAAAGTCAAATTATAGTGTTTTTTATTGTCCACAAACAGGGAAGTGCACTGTTAGCATGCTAGTTGTTGCCAGCATACTGCGACGCCTCCGAGAGCAGTGAAAAGTCTAACTCTAAACTGAATAAACAGAATAATTAGGATGCTGGGAATGTGTAACGAATAACTTTGAACTACTGCAAACCATCGAAAATGAAGAGTTTGACATGTTTTTAAGATAGAATCAGCCCGAGTGCCTTTGAATCTTTAAAATATTCTCTAAAATATATACAGTGTTTTCATCGGCGTGTCCTTAAGTGTCAGGTATTATAACATTGCTTTGACATGATTAGATTGTGTGGACAGTAAAGAGGCTCCTACTTCTGTTTAAGTCGCCAGCTCTGCCTCATCAGTGTGAGGAGCACTGAGTGAAATCTGGAAACACCTTCAGCTCGATGCAGTTTGAAACGAGTCCGATTTTATGTTTGTGAAATCAGTGATATTGGAATTGAGCAAATGAAATACACAGAATAATTTAAAGTGGATAAATCATGCATAACTTTTACTGACCTCTATATATGGAAAACACATTTGCAGTTTGGACATTTGGAAAATCTTGGGTTCTGATCATAGACTGTGTAAAGAAGTGGACTAAGTGAGTGTGACCAGGGTTATCCATAGAGTTCAGGTCCAATCAAATGAAGCTCATCGAAACTCGCAGTTATAGGGGCCGATTTTGGAGCCAAGTTGCATATTTTGAAGTCCAAGACCAAAACTATGAGCCTGACAGCAGCAGATATGGAGACAGGGGCGACAGCTTTTCAATAGAAAGAGAACTGAAGCCAGAACCGTGCCCATGTTCGCTTCCTATTTGGACTGCGCCGGCTAGCAGATTGATAACCTGCTATATTTCATTTTGAATAGTTACCACGGTAACAGCTCAAATTTTTCATCACTGGTGAGCCTGGTGATAATTTTGGACTTGACGGAGAAGATTTCAGGGTTTTCATTTACGTAATTATCTGGAGAAAATCGTAATGGAGTGATTTGTGGGCGCTCACAGAAGGATGATTCACGTTTAATGGAACAAGCGTGAATGAACAAACACAGGTATGATGTTTTATGAAGGAACAACAGTATTACCTAGTTAAAAGCTCTGAGAGTCTTATTGTAAGGTCTACAGCATAGACTTTGTGCCTCAAAGCTAACAGTCACTTTTATTAAAATCTGAAAAATCTATTCAAATTCAAATAGATTTAAACCAATTATTTTTATATGTAGAATACTTATTTTTGAGGTGTTGTTTTACCCCTGGAGAACCCAAGAACCCTTTTCTTCTTTGGAAAATTTTGAGCAATGCCTTAAATTACTGCTATATTTTAATCCTTTACTCCCTAATTTAGGATCAGGGCCAAATTTGACCCACTGGGCTCGCTAATTGATCCAAAAAGAATATAAAACATACTTCTAGACATTCTGCAAGCTATTACTAAAAAGATGAACAAAAACAACACAATTTTACCAGCCGCCGGTTTGCTGAGAAAACGATTTTGTTTGTAGTTTTCCAGCTCAGTGGTCGGCCATCTTGTCACTACCTTCTGGCTCATTTTAGTTCAATATTGATCCACTAGGTGTCTCTATGCAGGGGCCAGAAGTGGCACTCTGGGCTTTTGAAGTTAAATTTGACTTTTTTGTTTTGTTTATTCATTTTGGGTATCAGGAATTAACTGTGGCCAAATTTGACCTCGTGGGTTCTCTAGGGATGGGGATGGGGATGCCCTCAAAATTAGCATTAGCCTTAGCATTGAGACACAATGCAAGACACACAAGTATTCCTTTTATTTGTGTAGTGTTTAACATGTGGTCAGTGACATCCATGCACAGCTCCCTGTCCACTACCTGATCTTTAAATATTTATTCATTTTTGCGTGAATTGACAAAAACCTCATAAAGATACAATTAGACAGGAAGTAGTGGCGCTAACAGTGAACAGAGCCTATTGCTGTAATGGTCCTGCCGGTCTGCCCCGCCGGGGGGTTCTGATTCTACCTGCCCGTCCTGCTGTCCTGCTCACCTGCCCGTTTGTCCTGCCCTGTTCGTCTGCCCCAACCCTGCCTGCCTCAACCCCTCTGTCTGCGCCGCCCGGGGGGTTCTGTTCATGTTCTGCCTGTTTGCCCCACCGGGGGGTTCTGATTCTACCTGCCCGTCCTGCTCACCTGCCTGTTTGTCCTGCCCTGTTCGTCTGCCCCAACCCTGCCTGCCTCGACCCTGTCTGTCTGCCCTGCCGGGGGGTTCTGCTCCTGACCCTGCTCCGCTCCAGTTCTGCCTTTTGTTCGCTGCCTCCCTGGTTACCTCTGCACCTGTTCCCAGTTGCTAATCAGGAGGGCAGTCTTTATATTCTGTTCCCTGTTCTGTTTAGTTTGCTGGATTCTTGTTTGTGTTTTTTGTTGCGTTCGAAGATGCTGTAGTTTCAGTTTGTTCCTGACTTTTTTCACCTGCCTTTTTGTGTAGCGGACATGCAGGCTCTGCTTCTGTTTTTGTTTGAATAAACTTGTTTGGAGACCTTGAGCTGGGCAGCCTCCTTTGTGCTGTGTTTGAATGAACTACCACCCACCGACCGTGACAATTGCAGTTAGTATGTGAGTTTTGAACTAGTTAACCTATGGTCCTGAGCAAATGTATACTGCACACATGTCAGTTAGACAGGGATGAACACTTCATATAGAAGTGTTCATCCCTGTTTTTCAGTGAAATAGTCGACAAACCACACACTGCATAAGAAGAAGCAGCCCGAGTGTAAGCCCAGGAGAGGAGCCCATCAAAAATATGTTTTTATCATAAGGAGGAAGTAACCCATAATGATTGATGACTTAAGGAGGGATGAGAGAATGCTGCAGACACAAGTGGGATGTACGCTGTAATGAGAGCAGACAAACACACTCTTGTTCTAAAGGCCCAGGAGAACAGCGCTCGAGTCTGCTCAAAAAGAGACACTACACTCGCTGTCAAAACGGAGTCTACTGTTTCACTATTATCAAGGAGCCCAGCAAAGTCCATTTATGACAAAAATGAATTAAAATGACACACTTTGGGTTAGTATATTAGATTCAACCGACTCTAAAACGTGGTGATGTTCTAGAGTTAAATAGTCTCAAGAGCCACTTTTCCCTGTTGATTACATTGTACTTTGGCATGAAATATCCACAATGTAAAATCACAATGTTGAAACCTGATCATTTCTATCAGTAACTAGACCCAAGTACTTATTGTAGCGCAACAGAAATCTGCATTTTGACAATATTCATTTTAGCCACCCTCTCATTTCTATTAACTTACATTGGCCTATATGTTGTAATCTGAAAAATTTGCACAATAAGTCAGTCCCTTCCCAAAAGTCACTGACAGTTGAAAAAAATCATAACTCTTTTGTTTCTAAATATTTTTCTTTTATTTTTTCAGAGCGTTTAGAACGACCTTTCCAACATTAATATGAGCAAATACAGCACCGAGGAAAATGCATTGTCCCAATCAAATAAATGAATGAATGAATGAATAAATTAATTAATTAAATAATAAAAAAAAAGTAATTTAATTTTAAAAATATAATAATAATAATAATAATAATAATAATAATAATAATATAATAATATAATAATAATAATAAATAAAAAAATAAATCCTCATTTGTGGACACCAGGACCTTGTAGAGAAAAAAATGTATTGCATCCTAGACAACCCAAAAAATGTGTCCTAGGAGGTTGTAGGCATTCAGATTCATAGTTATTGTAAAACCATGCGCCGCTGCTAGCAAGCTGTGCAATCGGCTGTGCAAAATGCTATTCAGCTAACGCTAACCTACTGATAGCAAAGTCGATACAAACACGTACCATTATTCATACAAATCCAAACTAACACAAACTGCATTCCGTAGTTTATTTCACCTGGTGTGTTACTTACGATGGACATTTTCGGCTCAAGTTTGTCAAATGATGCAGGAAGTTTGTCTCGTAAATGTGTGTGTAAGTTGCTCATGTTTGCCCTCGGAGCCATTTCTTTTTTTTTCGGCACATTGGTACTCATCTTGTTGGTCTGGTTTTTTTCAAATCCATAATAACTCCACACATCAGACTTCATCTTCTTGCGTGGAGGATATAAATGTGGGCCGTCATTGGGATCCAGATCCACCGCCCATGAGCCACGACGGTGACTGAGGTGAAGAATTATCGCCAAGTCAGAAGAGACACAGGAGCTAACAAGTGTCATTGCTATGATAGAGGGCCCCCTTGTGGACAAACACCAGAACTAACATCTAAACACTGTATTGAAACCATAAACATGAGGCAGTCTGGGGCCGTAAAGGTGATTAAAATGGTGTCGATGATCACGATTAATAAAAAATGGCATGAATGAACGATTAATTACGGACCTTTTTTATCGTGATTAACAATTATCGCATATTATCCATCCCTGGTCACGCATCATGTTCTGTTCTGTCTGAGCTGAGAGCTGTTTTCGCAGCTCTCAGCTCAGACATCACAGTTACCATAACGCCATGGTTCTGACACCGACACAGATTTAACACCCACAGTGTCAAACTCTCAAAGATACTGTCGAGGAGCTTTACGTGATCTTTTAAACTGGTTGGAGGAGAGCAGATGTCAAAATGCAGAGACATCCAGTCAGGAGTGAAGTGTAACGAAGTAAAAGTAGTAAAGTAATATACTGAAGTGCAAATGTGAGGCATCTGTACTTTACTTAAGCACAATTTAAAGTGGATAATTTTTACTTTTACTTTACTACATTTGAGAGCAATATCTGTACTTCCTACTTCACTACATTTTTTAACAGAATTGAAGTAAAAGTATTTTTCATTATTGTCTGAGAGGAATTTATTTTGAACAGGTTTATAATTTGAGCAAATAAAAAATATACTAGAAAAAACGATCAATTCAACTGCTGCCGTTGAACAAACTTCAGCATAAATCTTTATCAAAATCACTACATTCGAAGCTCATCAGAAAAAACGACAGTGAAATACTTTTACTTTTTCCTCTTTAAGTACATTTTAAACTGGTTCTTTAGTAATTTTACTTAAGTAGATTTTTTTCATGTGATACTTACCTTTACTTAAGTAATAAATTTTGAGTACTTCTTCCACCAGTGCATGCAACAGACATAAGCAGAATAAACATAACTGTATTTAACGATTTGAATCCTCAGCCCTTTATCAATCAGCTCTCAAAACCATTCATTTAAATGCACTCTCTCTCCCCCTCTGTCATTCTGCCATTTCACTTACAACCCTCCGCCGTCGCCGCTCTCCTCTTCAGGGCAGCAGCAGAACCGACAGCCTCCTCAGCGTCTCGAAATCCTCCTCTTCAGCACCACCAGCATCTAACCTAGGAAGGAGGTATTTTTCTTAACAAATGTATTATACTCTTCCTACAGCGAGGCCAGTGTCAAAGTTTAACAGTTGATTCATTCACCTTTTCATTCTTTTTACTGTCTAAAATAACCAGGCTACTGCATTTTAAAGGGCCCATATTACACCATTTATTTTCTGATCTATGTTATAATGTTATTTCCTCATCAAAAACAGACCTGGAGTTGTGTTTTGTGTCATTCGCACACGTTTAACATACAAATCCTGCATATTAAGTCCTTCTCTCAAATGGAAAACACCCTGTTCCACCTTGTGATGTCATCATGTGGTAATACAGGAAGTGCGCCACTGTGTTTTTAAACTCCATACAGCTTCACTAGAAACATTTGGATCATTTCAGCCCTGGAATTGTCAATCTCTACTGAGCTAAAGGTAAAAGTAGGTCTGTTAAAACTACCACTTCATGACATCACAAGGTGGAACAGAGCATTTTGAGCTTTGGAGATGTAACAGACTAATAGTAGAGTTATATAGGACCTTTAAAGTACTTCTCACTTACTTATGTATTCTGAGTAGCGTAATTATTCAACAAGTTCTTTTCTTTTCATAACTGCTAGAGACCAGAATGGAGTTTTACCATCACCTAACAACAACTAGCATGTTAACGTGCACTTCCTGACCATCGGGAAAATGAAACGTTTCGTAATTAAATGCAGACAGTACACAGCAGACTTATTTTGACCTCAAGAACTGCTTATACAACATATCCGCACTAGGGCAAGACACATTTTGCTGAAGTACATGGAAATATATTGTGTACAGATACTGGGCCAGGTTGAATTCGTGTAGTTCATATTGAAGGGGTGCACATTTCTGTCAGCGGGTTTTTAATCTACTATGTGAAATATCAACACTGTCCACGAGTACTTTAATAAGTCTAAATAATGCATAAGGCTTCACCATAACACAGAGTAGTACTGCGCTGCATACCAACGCCTCACTGCAAACACAAGACTTTTATTTACATATTGTGTCTCTGGTTCTGCTCCTCTGGGTGCAGGGGCTGACTGGGTGAGACTGAATCGCATCTGTCTCACTTACCCAGCCCCGCCTGGTCTGAGGGTAAGAGCTGTAGAGCGGACCACGCCGGGATCCCAAGAGACCGCTTTTACTCGAAGGTCCTATATTACACAAAACTGACTCGTGTGAGTTTTGAGCCATGTTAAACTTCTGTTACCTCCTCAAAAACAGACCCGGAGTTGTGTTTTGTTTCATTCACTCATGTTACCTTTAACCATTAACCATAGTGACCATTTATTATTAGTCTGTACATCTCCAAAGCTCAAAATGCTCTGTTCCACCTTGTGATGTCATGAAGTGGTAGTTTCAAGTTAGGAATTGTTCAATTCCAATTCCAGGGTTGAAATCATCCAAATGATTCTAGTGAAGGTGTGTGGAGTTTAAAAACACAGTGAGAACTTCCTGTATTACCACATGATGACATCACAAGGGGGAAGAGAGGAACTCAGCCTAAATCTGCAGGGTTTGTGTGTTAAACATGTGAATGAAGCAAAACACAACTCCAGGTCTGTTTGTGATGAGGAAACATTATAACATAGATTTAAAAAAATAATAATAATTGTGTAATATGGGCCCTTTAAAGTGCCTATAGCAGGTTAGACTATTTATTTCACTAAAAAGATTATTATTATATTTTACTAAACAAATGTACAAATGTGTTTCTCTTTTATTTATGTATATATATTTATTATTATTATTATTATTATTATTATTATTATTATTATTATTATTATTATTATTATTATTATTATTAATATTAATATTTTTCTTTTTATTTATTTATTCTTTTTTTTTTTTTTTTTTTTTTTTGTGTGAAGTTTATCACCTAATTTTACTTCCTGGTTGGACATGGACAGCAGATGTGACACAAGGGCCATTTCATAACTTACCTAGCAACCATAATGTTAATAAGGGCCAAACCTTGTGTAAATTGCTCAATAATTTTGATCAGTCAAATAAAAATAAATTACATCTTTATTGTATTATTTAAATGTGGAAACTGCGTATAAATTGTTCCTGTATTTTGGATGGACTTTTCGGTGTTGAGGACTCTACTCCCTGTATTTTTGACGTCTGGCAAATCCAAAATGATCTCTCTGAGTACTTTTTATACAGATTGATCTCAGTCAGGTCCTCACATCCTCAAGCCCGGTCAAACGAGATCGTCCAATCAGATTTGTTTATTTCAGTGACTCATGTGAAATGAAGGAGCTCATTGGTCACTTAGATTAACAGAGTTTAGCGCTTCACCCATTGATTCTACAGAAATCCACCATGTTTTTTCAACTTCCTGTGATTTTTTTTTTTTTTTCCTGATACAAACAGACCATGCTTGTCCCTGATTGGCTAAACCACCCGTCAATCATGCTCATTTGAAAACAGATCCACCATGACCATTGTCGTAAACTATTGAAGAAGTGTGTTTTCTGGATTTTTGAAGTATTTTTTGTATTTTTTTCTATTTTTTTGGCACAAACTTTGTAAAACTATTACCACATACTACCCCACCAAACCAGTGATAATTAGAAAAAGATGAAAACCATGTTATCTCTCACACCTGCCCAGCCTGTCTGCTCTGAGCCTGGAGCGAAACAACGAGAGAGGACCACACGGGGATCCCAAACTCAGATAGAGATTGTGTTTAGCATTTGGGAGAGGCAGTTTTTACTTAAGGTTAATTGCTAACAGGGGGACAGGGAGACGCGAGCACAACAACTCGTAATAAGATGAGGTCAGTGCTGTTGTTGTTGTTGGGCAGAATCTTGATTGTCTGGTGTTCGTCTCCATGGAGAAGTTACGAAATATTCCACGGTATGGCATTAAGTTTATCTATCGACGATTTATTTCATTACAGGTCTTTTTATTGCGCTTATATAATAACTTCGGTTAAAAAAAAAGCTTTCTTGGTTTGATCGGCTTGCCTCTCCACAGATCTGACCTGTGACTTGGCCTGCGTATCCCCCTGGACATACTGTAGGTAAGTTTAATGCCATAATGTGGAAGAATCTAGTGTATCTCCATAGAAACAAGCAGGTGGCAGACTTAAGTTACACAGTGTGAGTTTCAATAAGCAGATCACATGTACCGATGCTGGACATAAGTAGTTTAAAGATGCATTGCGTAACTTTTTTCCGAGCGGAGAGCCCGTCACCTACTTGTCTTCATAGAGGCGTTATTGCTTTACCTAGAATGTTCCACAGTGTGACATTAAACATAGCAGCTACAGTGGACTTAACTTAAGGTTTTCCATGACTTTTCCAAAACCATTCCCACATTTTCCATGACTTTGAATAGACAAGTTTCAGTCAGTTATGGGCGACAGTGGCTCAGTCGGTAGAGCGTTGGTCCACTGATCTGGAGGTTGGCCGTTTTCAATCGTTGGCTGAGCGTTCAGATCCAGTGACCCACAGGTTGTCGGTGCGATTCCAGCTCCCACACGTGAATGGTGTCGTCGTGTCCTTGGGCAAGACACTTAACCCACTTTCCCCCAGTGTCTGTGTACTCTGATGTGTGAATGTGTGAATGGGGGAGTGGTTCCTTGATGTAAAACGCTTTGAGTGCTTAAGATGGAAAAGTACTTTTAGCATTTTCAATTTTAAAAAGAAAACATCCTGAGACTGAACTTTCTGTAGTATGACCTTGGAAACAGCAGCAAACAAACAAATAAATGCTTCATAAAATTGAATCGTATCTGATAAAGTATTGATACTTTGCATTGACATCTCACTGGGGGTGTTCTACATATATCTCTATGGTGGGATGTTCAGCAGTTGTCATGGTGACACAATGCACATATTGGCAAACACTGGCAAAAAAGTTTTAAGATAGTTTGAAAACTGAAGAATAGATTTAAACCACACATTGTGACCAATACGAGAGTTCATGGTCCAGTTTAGTGAGTGCAGCTAGCTAAAAAACTGTTAGCTAACTGTTAGCTAGCTAGCTCGTGAGTGTCGTTTTATGTGTGAGAGACTTGTTTAACAGCACAAACCAGCTCACCTGTTCTATCTCCATCTAAACCAGCTCTTTCTGGTCAGATTGTGTTAAACCGAAGCCAGATTAAAGTCAAACTTGAGCGACAGAGCTTCAGACAGAGCAGTGCCTCCAGTTAGCGCCACACCTCCAGGGAATGACATCAGCTGCCAAGTATCTGCACGCCAGCAAACGTAACTAGCAGGAAAAGTTGAGTGAAGATAGTGCAAGAATACCAACATTTTAAGAAGCCTCAAAACTATTCTCGTGACGAATGACCTCGGAACCGACGTCTGAATAAAGCAATTCTCCAAAAACCTTGAACTAAAACGTTTTCTGAGACGCACTCATCCTTCCCATGTACAGCCGTAATTCCTGCAAAACCTGCGTATTTCCAGACACAAACTCCACTAATGCATGTTTTATTTAAAAGACTAGCAGACGAATGCACTTTGAGCTGCTCATTTTCTATTATTGACAAAATCAGCAGAAATATAAACAGCCTCCAGCCAGAGAGAAATGCTTTTAATGAGAGCGATAACAGACTCTGGCAGCTCTACAAAATGTAACAGGTTTGAATGTTTAAAGCGGGACCACCTCATTTTCAAACCGTGAATGGAGGAAATAACTGTTTAAATCTCTCTAACCGACTCGTATAGCTCTGAAAAGCCTTTGGCGCCATCTCTGTCTGATACGGTTCATTTGTATTCAACTCTTTTAAATGTGTTATTGTGTGTTCTGTCCGTCGCCCCGAGGATCGCTCATCGTAAGTAACTTTGACTATTTCATGGGTGTATTCTTGTGCGTGTATATCTCTTTTCTGAGGGGATTTGTAAGGAGATCGAATGGAGTTTATAAGAACAGGAGCTACAGGATGTTCGTACAAAATCTTGGATCAGAACATCGACCCGGCGGTATCGCAAACACGTTACAGAATAAGATCACCACCTTTTATTGTGTTGAAAATGCTATATTCGCCGAAAACAATGTACTGTATTGATACTTTGCAGCCCAACATTTCCTGGTGCTAACTGGAGGCACTGCTCCCTCTGAAGCTCTGTTACTCAAGTAAGACTTTAATCTGAGCTTTGTTTTAACACAAACTGACCATGAAGAGCTGATTTAGCTGTAACTTCAACATGTGTTAAACAAGTCCCTTTCAAATAACATACAGTTACAAGCTAGCTAGCATTAGCCAACAGTTTTTTGTTAGTCACTGTCACCGTTTTTTGTTAAAAATTAAACACATAAACAAGATGAACACTCATATTGATCGCAGGCTTCTGAAAATGTGTTATTCAAATCCATTTTATATCTTTTCTTGAGTTTTTGCTAATGTGTCCATTGTGTCACCATGGTAAATGCTGAAGATTCTGCCATAGACATGCATGAAGAACCCACCCCGCATGATGCCACAAGTCAAAAGTGTCGATAACAATGTTTCAGTTTAGTTTTTGACTCGTGTCCCCGTCCCTACGCTCTCTGTGCTAAGTCACTCCCCGAAATATAATATCTTTTGAATTGGCCAAAGAGATAATATATTATATAAGGCCTAGATAGAACATGTTCTGTTGCCATGGCAAATGTGGCGGCCATCTTGGGAGTGGAACAAGAGGAAAATTCTGATTGAAATTAATGTAAAAAATGAGCCAAAAGATGGGTTTTAAATGGGCATATAATGGTGTATTTGTGTCAGAGTAATGCAGAACTCTACCTGTCTCGGTCAGGACTATTTTATCTGAATTATCAAAATGAATATTCACCCTAAAAACACTGCACTGGTCTATTTGATGCAGAATTCATTACCAAATGGACACAACAACTGATAATTATTCTGTTTAATTCATGCATATTACTAAAGAATATTTTATGCCCTAAAATGAACAATATTTTTTTAGTATGGTAGAGCACAGTCATGGGATAAAGTGCAAGGCCCCTTCTGATCGGAAATAATTACCCTCTTTAACATTTTTCAATTGTATTTTCATTTTGTATATCCCATTACTGTACAGTGGGTCACGGAGGAGCACGTGTGTCTGTCTGTATGTTTTGTAGTAGTATTAAAAGGGAAAATTATAACTAAAAGTCCAGCTCCCTATTAGTTTGTATGAGATTTCTACACTCAACATCATGGCCATTCTTTACTATAGGTTACCATGGCAACGATCTCTCCAGTGACTGTCCCTTATTATAGCTCATTGGGGCAAAAGTCTTCAAAATATGACCTATTCAACTTCTTGTTATAGGTGACATTTTGAGGACTTTTCACCATTCAAAAGATAGAATATTTTGTTTTAAATTGTCTAATGCTATGGAAACGGTACGCATTTTTCATCATTCTAAAGCTCATGCATAAACAGGAAAATTAAATTAATGAATAGTGACGCACGGCTCTTTCCCCCGAGCATAGGGTCAGTGCATTGTTTTATAATATACAGAAAGTCTGATTTTGTCACCAGTATATAAACAAAATTGATTCATTTACAAGAATAAGGCCGAGTACCAGACGACAGACTGTATAAAAAAGTGGACTACGTGAGTGTGACGTCACCCATAGCGTTTAGCTCCAGTCAAGTGAAGCTCATCGAGTATCATAGCAACCAAAGAGCCAATCCAGAGCCAGGCTGTTGAAGGTAACGCCCCTTCCTGCTCACGCCGCTGGCTTAGCAGGGAGTGGGCGCTTAGCAACACTGTCAATCAAACGCACACATGTCAAACTCAGGTCCGCGGGCAAAATTTGGCCCTTGATATACATATATTTGGCCAGCGAGATTATATCAAATATGTATTAGAGCTGTCCCGCCGGCCGCTGCACCAGTATACCACATGCACCTCTAATACTATGAATCCCAGAATGCTTTGCAAATGTGTTGGCGCCGGCCCACCACTTCTGTTGCCACTTATTAGCATCTGCTCCCTGTCTCCTCACTCAAATTTAATCCATCTCTTCTGAAAAACAGATGAAATTTTTCAATAAATATTTAGTTTGGCCCACGACTTGGTCACAGTTTTTAATTTTGGCCCTGTGTGAATTTGAGTTTGACACCCCTAATCAAAAGTGTTGCTAACGCTAGCGGGAGTGACCTCGGGGGAAAGAAGGTGCCTGATTTGTCTGTTTTATTGTTCATATCTGTAAAAAAAAAAGCGAAATGTAAGTCTATATAGTCTGAGAGCAGCAGTTACAGAGAGAGGGTTGACAATTTTTCAACTTAAAGTGAATTGAAGCCAGAGTCGATGGAGCTGCGTATGAGCACCTCCTGTTTGGAACACGGCGGCTAGCAGGTTAGCTATGTCCATTTATATATACAGTCTATGTAACAGACTTAAAAATGTTATTTAAACAAATTTACAAGTGCAGAAATGCTGTACTTGTCTCTTGTTTTAAAAGTACAGTGGTGCAGGCGTAAGGTCCTTGAAAGTCCACTCTCTTAAACAGCACTGGGAGCAACAGAATTTCAATAGAGGACACTGACTTTGAAATCACCAAAACTATGAGGCTTTCAGGGTCGTTGCGGAGAAGAGGAGAATACAGCGCAGCATTGGACAGGAAAAAGGACATCGTACATTTATAGTATGTTAACGTTGAAGTGCATGAAATTGAAGAACTTTGGTCAGATTTGTGGGGGAAAGTAGGTGGGTTTTCATTCGCGGGAGCTGGAGCTGCACCGCCAACCTGTGGGTCAGTGGATTTGAGCGCTCTTCCAATGATGCTTCACTTCGAGAGCGGGATTCGGTGGACAAACACTCCCAAATCCCAAAAAAGACTAAAGGTGGATTCACTGTTTGCAGTCCTCAGTTTTGGTCCAATGAAGCTCAACAGTGACCAACAGTGACCGGCTGCCCCTGGTTTCAGAAGCAAATATCCCCTTCATTTTTCCCATAGACTGGAATATTAAAAGTTTGAAAGCTCAGGGCTCAACTAATGCTTTATACGCCGCTGAGTTATTAAAACATTTTGCAGAATCTTGAGTTTAAATGTGCTTTTTGGAGTTTAAACAACAGTCTTATGGATATTAGTTAGCAGATATCTGGTTAGCCTCGGCGATGTCTTTGAACTCTTGAATTTTTTGGAAAACTTGAATGGAAAATTTACTTCAGGGACCAGAGTGGACTTCGGAGTAGGCGGGACTTGTAAGAATGTTCGTTTCTGGTGTAAGCGTCAAAGAAACATAAAGTCAGAGGGGTTTAATGAGTCCCGCACAGGTAAAGTGAACAATGAAGCAACGGCCTCTCAGGAAAAAGATACTGCACAAAATCTTCATGAGTTCCCACACATTCCATAGGTCTGCGCCCCCTGGTGGTGTTAGTAAGTCAAAATACCAGTTTGATGTAGCGCTGCACTGCTAGAAAATACCTTAGAGAGTGTTGAGCTCTGAAGTGTAGCAGAGTGGTTAACCCCAGAACAAGAAGGTTGGATTGATCATTGATTTTTTTGTTAGTTTGCATGTTCTCCCTGTGTGTGGTAGTGGTAAGATGCACTGTGTAACTTTTTGGAGGGAGGGGTCTGCTGTCAAGGTGTTTCCATGGAGATGTTTTTGCTTTGCCTACATGTCCCAAGGTGCAGCATTAAACTTCGCTATGAAGATAAGTAACTGATGCCACTTGGTCTGATCTTTGGAGAGGCAAGCTCACTTTTTTTTTTTTTTTTTTTTTTTTTTTTAAATTAAAACACCCGTTTAAAAAAAAAAAAAAATCCCAAATCTAACTTTAATGCTATGCTACAGAACATGCAATCTCCATGGAGACAAGGAGCTAATGGACCAGCAACCAGAAAAGTTACACATCCATCCATCCATTTTCTTCCCCTTGTCTAAGCAGGGACTCCCAGACTTCCCTCACCCCAGACACATCCTCCAGCTCCTCCGGTGGGACCCAAGGTGTTCCCAGGCCAACAGAGAGACATAGTCCCTCCAGCGTGTCCTGGGTCTTCCTCCTGGTGGGATTTGCCCGGAACACCTCCCTAAAAGTTACACATTGCACCTTTAATCAACAATTGGTGTTTCAGTAACAACTAAGCTAATTTCAATGCACCATTCTAGAACTGGCAGACAGCTGTCGACAGTCCATCTGTGTAGTCTAACCCAGATGCCCTCCCCCAGTCTCTTTT
The DNA here is from genome assembly GCA_019594935.1 of Periophthalmus modestus. NCBI lineage: Eukaryota > Metazoa > Chordata > Actinopteri > Gobiiformes > Gobiidae > Periophthalmus > Periophthalmus modestus. The sequence goes on from JAIEZT010000084.1 coordinate 30,849,747, forward strand.
CCCTCTCCAGTCTCTCAGTGGATTTTAACTACAGCCAAACAGATGCAGAAGTGACCAGTGTGTTGGGATTTAACCACAGGGCTGACTCACTCTGGGTTATATGTGGGAGCACTGCTTTTACCTGCTCGGAGTGATTAAACTGAAAATCAAACTCGGAAGGAACAGAACCTCCACTGAACAGACTGTACCGAACCTCAAAGGCAAGACGAACTTTAATTATCACTAAAACGAAAAATAAAACCAGATGAGTCTAAGCCAGTGGAGAATGTCCCCCAGGTTGTTTTAAAAAAGGACTCGTATATTACATAGACTATAGGAAAAGATCTAAACTGTAAATGTGATGTGGAAGAGCATTTATAAGTTGATTTTCTAAGGCTGCACTCACATTAGCCCAATCAAACCATGTCCACGCACGATTAACCACTAAAGCACGGGACATTTATCCAGTCTGAGTGCAAACAGTGCTCAGGTTCGACTGGTCCCGTTGGAGGAGGTGGGCCATGTTCGTGCACAGCTATGATTTATGTTTCCAAGCCCTGTCTCGTGTGTGGAGAGGATAAAGGATGAAGAGGAAAAAGTGAAGTTTTTGAGCCTCGTCTCCTTAAAAACATGAAAAAAACCAGACCTACTTCATTTAAAACTGTTACTCGCTTACCTTATGCATTCTGAACATCCTAATTACTCACCACGATGAGTTTACAAGCACAACTTTCAGAGGAGAGCTGGGTTTTGCCGTGACCTTAAAGCTAACATCAATTAGCCTGCAAACTTGTTCAATAAAAGGCTTTACAATTAAAAGCAGACAGTACTCAGCGGATGTACTTTGAGCTGCTTATACAATCTATCTGTACTTGGGCTACACACATTTTGCTCAAATACATGTGAAAAGGGTCTTTAATGGTTCACTATGTAACTTTTCTGTGTCTGCCACCTGGAGATCGTATTGCTTTTCCTGAAATGTACCACAGTAAAGCATTAAACCTTTATGGGTCGAACCAGGGGACATCACTAGGTCAAGTTACAGGTCTGATCAGTGGAGAGTTCACAGTAAGAATGTATGTTTTCCCAAGGAATTAAAGCGTCTGGGGTGAAGGAAGTCTGGGAGTTCCTGCTTAGACTGCTGCCCCCGAGACCCAACCCCGTAATAAGAGGACGAAAATGGATGGATGGATTATTTGAGCAATAAAACACACAATGATTAATGAAAGACGAGCTCAGTCACAGAAGTAGAGCTGCTACCGGAGGAGCTGGAGGAAGTGTCTGGGCTGAGGGAAGTCTGGGAGTCCCTGCTTAGACTGCTGCCCAGAAACGCAGAAGAAAATGGATGGAAATGGATGGATGGAAGTTTAACGCTATACTGCGTAACATTTCAGCAAATTCAGACCACCAGAAAAGTGAGAGATCTTAGTAGTTTATTCAATTTCTCACTCTCGCAGGGTCACCTCTCCACAGATCTGACCTGTAACTTGACTTTATCTGCATCACGGCTAAACTGGGATCAAACCAGGACGAGAGAGAACATGCAGAGAAATACCTCGGCTATAAATCTAGTCTGTTTCTGTATAGATGAAGCTCTGATACCAACGCAACAAAAAACTTTACCATCTCCAGACTGTTAGCGTCTCGTGGTCCGCTCTGTCTGTGATGAATGGACTTCATTTCAGGAAGTCAGACCTACAGAAAGTTCACAGGATCCATATGAAACAAAACTAGAGGCTGCGCTCGGACTCGCTTATCCTCTGCTCGGCTTATTCTCCATCGTTTTACATGATTTTAACCTTTTATTTACTGATACTTTAGTTAAATTTTAGCTTTAAAGACGACATATTGTGCTTGTGTGTGCTGTATAATCTATGACACCTATGGACAGGGGTGTGGTACTAAATCCTGGGGCCTAGGTAAAAAACCCGGCCCGCACTACATATTGTCTTATGAAAAATGCTTATTGCAGAGTTTGTGAGGGGCCCCTTCCTACACTGGGCCCTCTACCCAGTACCCTTTACCCCCTCTTAGTCCGACGCCCCTGCACGTGGATCATTATGTCATAATTTGCACATTTTAAATCGCAATATTCATCTAAAACGACTTAATAAAAGACATAAGTAGCTGATGTATAGCTGCAGATCACACTAGCAGCAGTAGTAGAAGTAGCAGATTTTTTTTCATTTGTACTAAAATGAATACGCAACGCTGCCGAGTCCTACACGTATCAACAATTAAGAAAATAAAATAGTAGAATGTCCTGAGCAGTGCGTGTACCGCTGGAAACCGGGCTGGATCAGTGACGTCTTGAATACAGAAGATTAAAGATTATGCCAATTATAACATGGTTAAAAGCTCCAAAAAGTCGATTTTGCAGAATAAGTCTCCTTTAATGAAGATTAGTGAAGTTCAACAGAGCGATATTTGAAGTTATGCAGCACTTTGGAAACTGCTTTTGTTTATTTAATGTGTTATATCGGCAGTGATAGAATTTTTCAGGTATCTGCAATTTACTTAAGTAGATGCTCTTTACTTTTACTTCACTATGTTTAAGAGCAGGTATCTGTACTTTCTACTTCTTTTTATTATAGTTTGAGACCTGCTGAAAAGGCTGAGAGGTTATTTTTACCAAGCCTGTAGTTTGAGCAAACAAAAACGAACAAATAAAATAAAAATAGCTAGAAAAAACGATCTGTTCAGTTGTTTTTTGCTGAACCAAACTCAGCGCAAATCTTTATCAAAATCACTACTTTTGAGACTACTACTGCTCAAAATCTGCATGAAATACATTTACTTTTTCCCCTTTAAATACAAACAGGTACTTAAACATGTTACTTTTTATGTGATACTTGTACTTAAGTTCTTTTTTGCTTCAATATCTGTACTTTTACTTAACTAAACTGACTACTCCTTCCACCACTTGGATCATGTATGTAGTTTCTTTCACTTTTCCCACTAGTTTAAAGTTATATTGCTTATAAATTCCCACACGTACACCTGCTTGACCAAATCTCTCTGAAATATTTATTCTGAAGGATTAAGATGGTGAAATAAAAATGAGTTTATTGATGGATTCTGATGCAAGACGGATGCAACAGCAGAAAGTGTGGCTCTCAGGTTACAGGGATTTCCAGATTTAAAACCCTAATATAGAATTCATTTGGAGATGTGCAGTATTCAGTTTGTTGTGCTCTAGTAAAACGGTAAATGCTCACATTTTTTCTACCTTCAAGGCACTCAAAGCGCTTTGCATCAAGGAGCCACTCACCCATTCACACACACATTCATACAGCAGAGTACGCAGACACGGGGGGTGATGTGGGTTAAGTTTGTCGAGAGTTGGATTTGAACACAGACAAAAAGCAGAGCGGTTGCATTATGTCAAGTTCTTTTTAATGTCTGTATTTGTACACTATGTTTCGTGTGGGTGTCCCTGGATTCGTCCACCTTTCCCATAACCCATAGCAGCTCTTGGCCGTGATTGGAGGAGGGTTTTCCAGCCTGGCCAATCACTGGGGCCCATCTTCAGCCGCCTCCCAACTACTTAAGAAGATCCGGGACACCTGTTCGGGGCTGGAGTGGTCTGTCTGTCAATTCTTTTGTTTAAACCTTTGCAAGTTACCCTTTGTTTTAACCCTTTAAGAACTGAGCACAGTGGGAGAGAGAGAGAGGAGAGCTGGAGGAGGAGAGAAGAAAGAAAGAGAGAGGAGGGAGGAGAGGAGAGCTGGAGGAGGAGAGGAGAGAAAAGAGAGAGAGAATGAGGGATTAGAGAGGAGAGCTGGAGGAGGAGAGGAGAGAGAGAGAGTTAGAGAGAGGAGAGCTAGAGGAGGGGAGGGTGTGTAGAGGAGAGAGAAAGAGAGAGAGGAGGAGAGCTAGAGGAGGAGTGGAGAGAAGAGAGAAAGAGAGAGAGGAGAGAGAAGAGAGCTGCAGGAGGAGAGAGAGGAGAGAAGAGAGAGAGAGGAGGAGGAGAGGAGAGCTGGAGGAGAGGAGAGAAAAGAGAGAGAAATGAGGGAGGAGAGAGGAGAGCTGGAGGAGGAGAGGAGAGTATAGCTCACTTACATTTTTATTCTTTTTTTTATCCATAAAAATCATGTTAAAGTATCAGAATATACAGCATTTTTTCACACAACTACCTCTATTTTACACATCCATTTGTATTTTTTCTTTGACGCACTGAATAGCGCTCATTCGTCGTCTTCGAGGGACGACAGAGGCAGATTACCGTAATGACAGTAACATATTTAAAGAGCCCCGTGCCTCTGCTTTGAGACGCCGTTTGAATTTACATGAAGCACAATTGGTTGCGGAGTTACGGTAATGGAAAGTCTGCAACTGCGAGTCTATCGGCGGCGATAGCATCCAACGCTATCTGATGAGTTAATATTTTTAGACGCCTTTTGTTTAGTTTACCCTTACCATCCCGGTTTTCTTTCATTGCTTCCCTGTCCCCACACGAGCTGGGTCTTTTTCTACCAGTGCGTCGTTAGGTAAGGCGTCTGTTAGCCATGCAGCTCCTGGTTTAGCAGGGAGCCAGGGCTTAGCAACGCTGCATCTCAAATCTGTTGCTAACGCTAGAAAGTGCGACCACAGGGAAAGAAGGTGCTTGATTTACAGACACAACAGCGAAATAAAAAAACCCCAGGATCACGTAGAGCGGGTTTATCTGAACATTTTAAGACCGAAATGACGAGTCTGACAGCTGCAGTTACAGAGAGAGGGGCGACAGCTTTTCAATAGAAAGTGAGTTGGAGCCACAGTCGATGGAGCTGGAAGTGCGTGGTTACTGGTGTTGATTAGATTTATCAGTCAGTGCACGGAGCATTGTCAAAGTGTGTACTCTGGATCCCAGGCAAAAACGTGAAAGTACAATTATCTGAAAAACTCGAAGCTATTAGCACAGATTGGCAGCCATTTTCCCCTCGTCAGCCCCGGGCCTTGTATTATTGCTTACTTTGCGCTTACAAAATGCCAGCCAATCATTCACTGGGTCCAATGCACTTGTCACAGCACAGTTATAACAAAAACGAAATATTCCCATTTACACATGCAATACAAGACACCATTTTCTCCTGTTCAGAAATAACTAACCACAAAACACACCAACCTGGCTAATCTTAATTGTCATGCAAAATTATGTAGATCCCCCTCTCCGTGTAGTCTCCTCGGGGCTAGCGGAGCGGTCTAATTACTGCTATTCAACAGACTATTTCCTGGCAGCGTGACAGTAGCCTCTTGGCAGGAGTCAAAGTTTGAATTGGCGGTCGGGGCACTTGAAAATGGAGCAGACAGAAACAAAAACAAAAGCAGAAAAAGGTAGCAGAGGAATTACAATGAGAAAGTCGTGTCTGGTAAATGACTCTAGAGTTGTTCTGAATGGTGTAAAATGTATAGACCAGGGATAGACTCACTCAAACCGGTTTCGAGATGCAGTTTTCTTAATCTGAGCTAACCTATCCCATCATTATCAGTGGGGGTTTTTTTTTTATGTGTAAAGGTGCGTTATGTAACTTTTCGGGTGGAGGGCCGTTGTATTTGTCTCCATGGAGATGTTACTGCTTTACGTATTTATTTATTGGGATGGAAGTAGTTCAGTGGTAAATGTGTCTCACTCCAGTAGATATATTGTATGACCAGCTGCTGAGGTCAAGATAAGTCAGCTGCGTCCTGTTTGCATCTAGTTATGAAGCGCTGTAATGTCCGATAATCAGGAAGTGCATGTTGCATGATAATTGTTGTTAGCTTTCCTGTGACTACTGGCCTCTGAAAGTTGTGAAAAGCGCCCATAAACTCATCACTGTGAATAATTAGGATGTTCTGAATGCATAAGTGAGGAATAACTCTGGACCACTGCAAATGGTTCACCTTTCGTGGTCTCGCCGTATCACAGATTCACAATCTTGCACGCTTTTTTTTACAGTGTATGAGCGTGCATTCTGTTCTGCGTCCTGATTGGCTGAGGGACTGTAGACCATTGTGTCCTGCGTCCTGATTGGCTGAGGGACTGTAGACCATTGTGTTCTGCGTCCTGATTGGCTGAGGGACTGTAGACCATTGTGTTCTGCGTCCTGATTGGCTGAGAGACTGTAGACCATTGTGTTCTGCGTCCTGATTGGCTGAGGGACTGTAGACCATTGTCCATCAGTCTCCTCCGTGTCTCCTGTACAGTACAGAACGTGTCAGACAAATTTACATAAATGTTGGATCACAGTGTGACTCTTAAGTGCTGAAACCTTTGCAGGCCATCGACGAGTACTTTTCACGCAGTACAAAGGCCATTTAATGCGAACAAGAGCTACTTTGACAAATCTCAGAAACTCTTTGGACTTAAAAGTGTTTCTCTGTGGATGTGGCTGGAGCAGAGGCACGAGAACAACACATTTAAAGATCATCGAGGAAGAGGGAGATAATATACGAAGGTTTGAACTTTGAGAGAGTTTAAACAAGAGAAATGTGAGAAAATGTTAATGCCTGTGTGAGAAAAGTGTATAAAGTGTGTGGTGAGGGGTTTTACAGCCAAGAAACATATAATAAATGTAAAAAATAAAGCTGATACTTCGCCTGTTGCGGGTTATTTTTAGAACATAACCCCCAAGATAAACGAGGGACCACTGTAGTTCTGTTTTTCTCAGTAAAAATCAAGAACAAAACCTTTAAATAGCACAATCAGTACATAGTTTAGGAGGTATATTTTTAAGCTGTTCAGTCTAATAAATGTTGTCTCCATAACTGTGATGAAATAGTTTTAAAAAGCCTAAAAATGACCCTTATATTGTTATTTTTCCAGTCCAAGTTTGCAGAGGAACAATTAGACACAACAAACATACGTCTTGGTTGGATGTTCACGTTTCCATTAGGCACTAAAAATGTAAAAGAAGCATTTTTGTGGCCGTATTTGCAGTTTTTTAAAGTCATAAATCGATTCTAATTGGACACGAGAGCAGCTGAGAGCGAGTTTCACTGGTTTATAATGATTCGAGATGGGAAAGTCCACGATAATGAAGTGATGCGGTCAGACGAACGCAAGCGCCAACGGAGGAGAGGAGGAGAGGAGGAGAGCTAGAGGAGGAGAGAGAGGAGGAGAGAGAGCAGGGAGGAGAGGAGGAGAGCTGGAGCAGGAGAGGAGAGGAGGGAGAGGAAGAGAGAGAGAGAGAGAGGAGAGCTGGAGCAGGAGAGGAGAGGAGAGAGTGAAAGAGTGAAAGAGAGAGAGAGAGAGAGGGGGGGGGGGGGGGGGGGGGGAGCTGGAGGAGGAGAGAGAGAGGAGAGCTGGAGGAGGAGAGGGTGTGTAGAAGAGAGAGAGAAGAGAGAGAGAGAGAGGAGAGAAGAGAGGAGGAGAGGAGAGGAGGAGAGAGGGGAGCTGGAGGAGGAGGAGAGGGTGGGATAGAAGAGAGAGAGAGAGGGGAAGAGAGAGAGAGAGAGAGGGAGGAGGAGAGGAGAGAAGAGGAGAGAGAGAGGAGAGGAGGGAGGAGAGAGAGAGGAGAGCTGGAGGAGGAGAGGAGAGAAGAAAGAGAGAGAAAGAGAGAGAGAGGAGGAGGAGAGAGAGGGGAGAGCTGGAGGAGGAGAGGAGAGGAGAGAGAGGAGAGGAGGGAGGAGAGAGAGAGAGGGAGCTGGAGGAGGAGAGGAGAGAAGAGAGAGAGAGAAGGAGAGAGAGAGAGAGAGGGAGGAGAGAGAGAGGAGAGTTGGAGGAGGAGAGGGTGGGTAGAAGAGGGAGAGAGAGAGGGGAGAAAGGGGAAAGAGGAGAGATTGATTGAGAGGAGAGAGAGATGAGGGGGGAGGAGGAGGAATAAGAGAGGGTGGGTAGAAGAGGGCGAGAGATGAGGCAGGGGAGAGAGAGATGCAGGAGGAGAAAGGGGAAAGAGGAGAGATTGATTGAGAGGAGAGAGAGAGATGGGGGGAGGAGAGGATGGGGAGAAGAGGGAGAGAGAAAGGAGAGGAGAGAAGGAGATGAGGGAGGAGGAGATGATCTGCAAAAAAGAAAACAGAGAGAGGAAGGCGGGAGGGGAAAGAGGAGGGAGGAGAGATAGGTTGGGAGAAGGAGAGAGAGAAAGAGATAAGGGAGGAGGAGAAGAGTAGAAGACAGAAAGAGAGGCAAGAGGGAAAGGGGGGGAGAAGAGAGAAGAGAGATAGAATGAGAGAAGGAGAGAGAAAGAGATGAGGGAGGAGGAGAGGGTGGGTAGAAGAGAAAAAGAGAGAGGGAGGAGAGAGAGATACAGGAGGAGAAATAGGAGAGGATGGGTAGAAAAGGGAAAGGGAAAGGCAGGAGTAGAAAGGGGAGGGAGGAGAGAGAGAAGGAGATGAGGGAGGAGGAGATGAGGGGGAAAATCAGAGAGAGGAGGGAGGAGAAAGGGCAGAGAGGAGAGATAGATTGGGAGAAGGAGAGAGAAAGAGATAAGGGAGGAGCAGGGGAAGATGGCGGGTAGAAGAGAGAAAGAGAGGCAAGGGGAGAAAGGAGAGAGAGGAGAGATAGATTAGGAGAAGGAGATGAGGGAGGAGGAGGGGGAAAATGGTGGCTAGAAGAGAGGAAGAGAGAGGAGGATGGAGAGAGAAAGGAAGGAGGAGAAGGGGGAGCGAGGAGAGATAGATTGAGATAAGGAAAGAGAAAGAGATGAGGGAGGAGGAAAGGGTGGGTAGAAAAGAGGAAGGAGGAGAGAGAAACGGGAGAGAGGAGCGATAGATTGAGAGAAGGAAAGAGGAGATGAGGAAGGAAGAGGGGAACATGGTGGCTAGAAGAGAGGAAGAGAGAGGAGGGAGGAGAGAGAGAAAGGCAGAAGGAGAAAGGTGAGAGAAGAGACAGACTGAGAGAAGGAGAGAGAAAGAGATGAGGCAGGAGGAGCGGGTGGGTAGAGGAGAGAAAGAGAAAGGATGAGGAGACAAGAGGGAAGAGAAGGGAGGAGAGAGGGGAGAAGAGAAGAGGAAAAGGAAGCAGGAGAGGGAGAGGACACAAAGGAGGGGAGAGTGGACGCAGCAGAGGAGAAGGAGGGAGGACAGAGGAAAAGAGAGAGATAGGGCAGAGGGAAGAGAGAAAAAGGAGAGAGAGGAGGAAAGAAAAGAGGAGGGAGAAAGAAAGAAAGAAGAGAGGAGGTATAAATGACATGGAATAGCTCAAGAATCACTCACATATGTCCAGATTTCAGGCTGTAGCTGCAGAGTGAAGGGTTTAAAATGTTAACTCAGGATTCAGAATAAAAAACTAACCACGTGCCAAGAGTAGAACCCAGAACCTTCTCGTTGCGAACACCAACCTCTGTGCCACGACTTAAAATAAATGCAAACGATGACAAAAAAAACGACAAAGACTTTTCTGAAAACTCAAGAAAAATACAAAATGGATTTAAACCGCACATTTCCAGGAGCGTGTGATCAATCCGAGCGTTCCACAAAGCTCAAATTAAAGTCAGACAGAGCAGAGCCTCCGGTTAGCATCACACCCCCAGTGAATGTTGACGACATCAGCTGCAACGGAAACCCGGCAACTGCAGTAACACCGAAAATATAAGTGTCTTGCCCAAGGACAGACTGGAATTGGTAGCCTCCAGGTCTGTGGGGAAAAAAACAAATATATTTTCACACGAGATGGTGCAGTAGAAGTGGCTGTTTGTAAAGTTATTCATGGGTTTCAGACAAATTCCTCCTGATTTCAAGGATTTCCATAGACGACTTTTTTTTTACTTACTTTAGTGCTATGACCACGAAGGACGGTGGCCACAGCTTGAAACCATTGACCATATGTTAAGGAAATTCAAATATTGTGAGATTATTTTACCTTTTAGAAATCACTTGGTCTTGTAACTAAAACTCATTCGGTTTGGTCGTCAAAGACAGTGTTAGAAAACTGTTCGTGTAAACCCTTTTGTTCCCTTTTGATTGCAAATCTTGTCAAGTACATACCGTAAATTTCAGACTATAAGCCGCGACTTTTTTCCCAGGCTTTAAATTTTATACAGCGGTGCGGCTAATTTAAAGATTTTTACTGCAAAAGTGAAACAGACGTGGGGAAAGATCATGCGCTGAAGAATACACTAGTTTTGATTTTGAACTGTCATTTTGCGCAACATTCACACAACCTCATCATGGAAAACACACGAAGAAATGAAAATGTCGCAGCTTTTAAGTTAAAGCCGATGAATCTGACGTCAAAGAAGTGATTTTATTTTCTAAACCTGCAGTGTTGATGGCGTATTGGTGCTGATTTTCAAGCACAGTTTAAAAAATAAATAAATTAATAAAAAAAACCCTTCATATTTCATGCCACAACATGAAAACCTGCGGCTTATATTCAGGAGCGGCTTATATATGTACAAAATTGATTTTCTTTTCAAATTTAGCTGGTGTGGCTTATATTCAGGTGCACTCAATAGTCCAAAATTTACAGTATATCACTATTTATAATGTATGTGCTGATAGATGCAATCAAACCAAACTTTGAGATCTCTCTCCTCTGAAATGTGTCACTTCTTGTATTATTTGACTCCACATGTTACATCCTGAGGTGATCCAGCTCCTGAAGCCTCCAGGAGCTGGTCTGAAGTAGGAGTGTTACTTACTTTGAAAAGTCTGTCCTCTGGTTCATCTCAAACTATATAAACCTGGTGATTTCCATCATTCGGGTCTGACATTAGGGGGAGATGCTGTTGGACCGATTTTTTTCAGAAAATAAAGTCTTTGTCTTTACTTTAACATTCATTAGAGCCTGCAAAAGGAGTCTTATTTAACAGTATATCTAAATGGACAATCTGCCTCTGGCTCCAATTCACTTTCTATTGAAAAACCGTCACCTCTCTCTCTGTAACTGCTGCTATCAGACTCGTCATTTACGCTCTACACGATCCTGGCGTTTTTATGTCGCTATTTTGTCTGTAAATCAAGATATGAACAGTAATAACAGACAAGTCAGGCGCCTTCTTTTCCCGAAGTCGCTCCCACTAGCTTTAGCAACAGGTTTGATTGACAGTGTTGCTAAGCGCTCGCTCCCTGCTAAGCCAGTGGTGCAGGCTGGAAGGAGGGCGTTACCTTTAACAGTCGCTCTCCGGATTGGCTCGTTGGTTGCTATGATACTTGCAGTTGGATTTCCAAATGTGTAACCTTGGCAGCAAATTCGCCCCATAACCGCCGCCTGGACGAGTTTTAGTCCACTTCTTTATGCTCGAAACTCATGAATATTACGTTTTCTCACTGGACACAGGCAGAACATACAAACTCTCTGCATGATCCTGGAATCAAACCTGTGACCGTCCAGCTGGGGGGCGAGAGGACTAACCACTCTGCCACCACGTCGATCTGTCTGTCGCTCCACACGTTCGCCTTGTTTACCATCTGAAAAGCTTGTGCAATTCCAGCTAATCTCCTCCAAACTTTGGTCTCAAGGTCCCTCCTCTGTCATAGCTGTAAAAAACACTCTGGTTTGATAATTAGATTCATAGAAATATTTGGGCCTTGTGCAGATTTCTTATGGAGGTTATGTGCTCCATTGTTCCTCGCTGGATATGGTAATGCTGCAGTATTGTTGGGCTAATATTGGCTGCATATTAAAGCAAGCGACTGATTACAAGACGAGATAAGGCTAGATTCATTTTGGAACGGTTTGGGGGTTTTAATAATCCAGGATGTAAAAATTAAAAATAAACCACCAAATGTTGACACAAGCAGGACCCCGATTACTTTCTAATACTGCAAATATCGTCAGTCATTGAAACGGCTTGAATTCAGAATACTAATCATGATCAAAGTACTTTTAGACTGTAGTGTCTGATTAGGTCTTTACATGACTTGGTTTAAAGACGTGGTTTTCCCAGGGGCGGCCCAGACATTTTGGGTTGGAGGAGCTAAGGAGGTAGTAAGGTCTTCAAGCTGGGTGCTCACTTAAAATGTTAAAGAGTTAATGTGACTGACTGAGATTCAGGAGCAGGACCACGCCTCAACCTCCTCCTGATCCTCGCCAACGAACCACAGCTCACCTCAACCACACCTCTAATTACCCCGAAGCCCCCTTTGTACAAGCCTGTCCCAGTAACACCGTCTGTCTCCGCTCTCGACCCCTCCGTCCCACCCAATGTCTCTATGTCTCTTGTCCACGTTTCAGCCCAAAGTCCTCTTAACTTTCTATATTTATTACTTATTAAAGTTACAAATATTGTATGTGCATTTGCCTAGATGTAAAAATATGGTTGTGTAACTGTGTATCTCCTGATAAAAATGACATTTTAAGACCATCAGACCTTGTAATTTACCCTGTCGAGGGCCACATAAAATGATGTGGTGGGCCACATTTGGCCCGCGGGCCTTGAGTTTGACACATGTGCTTTAGAGCCTGGATTTAAACATTGTCAAAGTAGAGGCCTGTCTCACATCTTCAAGAAGAATGTTCCAGGTTTTAGCTGCATTAAACTGAAACACTGACTCTCCATGTTTAGTCCTGACTCTGGGACCAGCAGGAGGCCGGTCCCTGAAGTCCTCAGAGTGTGAGATGGTTCATGTGGCTCTAACATGTGGGAGATGTTCTTTGGTGCTGGTCCATGGAGAGACTTGTTCACACTGAGCTGCTTTAAAGTCTCTGAGCCACAGGAGCCAGAGACACAGGACACATGTGTGAAGTACTTCCTGGTTCTAGTCAGGACCCGAGCAGCAGCGTCTGGATGTACTGCAGCTGTTTTAAGGCTCGTTTGGAGGCGGCAGTGAGCAGGACGTTACAGTCGTCTAACCTACTGGAGACAAATGCAGGATAAGTCTCTCCAAGTCTGGTTTTGACAGTATATCTTTGATTTTTGCAATGTTTTTTAGATGGTAAAAAGCTGCAGATGTTATTGATTTGATGTGGCTGTTAAAGTTCAAGTCTGAGTCCAGTATTACCCCTAAATTTCTAGCCTGATTTGAAGGTTTTAGAGAAAGACTTTGCTGTTTTAAAAAAAAGTTTAAATGTAGTTATCCCCTGTAGTGAAAAAGCTAATATTCCATTCCATTTTTTTTTTTTGAGATTCATTTTTTTTTTGTCAAAACTGGGGCAAATTTTTTATTTTTTTTTTTTTTCATTTTTGGGGGGAGCTATGGTGGTGCGTTGACCATTATATTGGAGGCTTGTGCCCCCTCAAGCTCCTCCTGGCACCGCCCCTGAGGTTTTCTGGTGGGGGTCTGTCACCTGCTTGTCTCCATGGAGATGTTATATTTTTCTTGGGATGTTCCGCAGTATAGAATTAAACTGATCAATCTTGCATTTATTCACGTTCATGTGCTTTTATTGCTAGAAAATACCATAAAAATACAAATTCTCTCTATGAGAAGGCTCGCCTCTCCATAGAACCGACCTGTAACTTGGCCTAACAGCGTGACCTTCTTTTCTTCATGGAGGCACATACAGAATCTCCACCAGAAAAGTTACGTAATGTGGCTTTAAGATGAAATTTCTTTAACTGAAGCAATTTAAAGTGACTGAGATGACAGCAGTTTTAATGAAGGTTATCTCCAAAAAAAGAAGAGGGAGGAGCGGTCTGCAGATGAACGCGTGATGAGAGAGAGAGGGGAAAAGAGATAAGGAAAGAGAGAGAAAGGAGGGAGTGATGGAGAAATAGAGGGTGATGGAGGAGAGGATAGAGGAGACAAAATGGGAGAGAGGAGGGAGGAGTAAGAAGGAAATATCAGAGGGAGAAGAGTGGGAAAAAGAAGAAGTAACAAAGGAGGGAGGAAGAGAAGGGACGAGAGAGCGGGTGAAGGGGAGAGAGATGAGCAGAGGAGAGAAGAGAGGAGGCGACTGAGAAAGAGGAAGGAGAAATAGGGAGGAGAGGTCGCCAGAGAGATAAGAGGGATGAGGAAAAAGAGAGAGCAAGAAGATGAGAAAAGCTCCACTTTAATGGGGTAAAGTGGATGGAGGTGAAAGAGAGAGAAGAGGAGATAGAGAAGAGAGGAAGGAGAGATGAAGAGGTGAGGTGGAGAGAGAGAAGACGGATAAGGAAAGAGAGGAGAGGAGAGAAGGGAGGAGAGTGGAGGGAGGTGAAAAAGAGGAAGAGTGAGGAGAGAAGAGGGAGGTGGAGGAAAGAGAGAAGAGGGATGAGGAAAGAGAGAAGAGGAGGGAAGGGACTTAAAGGAGGAGAGTGGAAGGAGGTGAGAAAGGAGAAAAGAGGAGATAGAGAAAAAGGAAGGAAAGATAGGGAAGAGTGGAGAGAAAAGGGATGAGGAAAGAGAGGAGAAAAAGGAGTTAAGGGAGGAGAGTGCAGGGAGGTGAAAAGGAGAAAGAGTGAGGAGAGAAGAGGAGATGGAGACAGAGGAAGGGGATGAGGAAAAAGAGACAGAAGAGGAGAAAAAGGAGTTAAGGGAGGAAAGTGGAGGGAGGTGAAAGAGAGAAAGAGAACAGGAGAGGGAGAAAGAGGAAGGAGAGAGAAAGAGGGATGAGGAAAAAGACAGAGAGAGAAGAGGAGGTAAGGGAGTTAATGGGGTAAAGTGGATGGAGGTGAAAGAGAGAGAAGAGAGGAAGGAGAGATGAAGAGGTGAGGTGGAGAAAGAGAGAAGAGGAGAGAAGGGAGTTAAGGGAGGAGAAAGGAGGGAGGTGAAATAGAGAAAGAGAACAGGACAGGGAGAAAGAGGAAAGCAAGAGAGAAGGAGGAGAGAAGAGAGCAAGGAGAGATAGGGAGGTGAGGTGGAGAAAGAGAAAAGAGGGATAAGGTAAAGAGAGAAGAAGAGGAAAGAGAGTTAAGGGAGGAGAGTCGAGGGAAGTGAAAGAAAGAAAGAAAGAGAGAAGAAAAGAGGAGATGGAGAAAGAGGAACGAGAAGGGAAGAGGAAGGAGAGATAGGGAGGAGTGGTGGAGGGAGAGAAGGAATGAGGGAAGAGAGGGAGGAGAAAAGGGAGTGGAGGGAGGTGAAAAAGAGAAAGAGTGAGGAGAGGTGATGAGAAAGAGGAAGGAGAGAGGAAAGAGGGATAAGGAAAACGGAGAGAGAGAGAAGAGGAGGAAAAGGAGTTAAGGGAGGAGAGTGGATGGAAGTGAAAGAAAGAAAGAAAGAAAGAAAGAAAGAGAAGAAAAGAGCAGATATATACAGAGGAACGAGAGGGAGAGAGAGAGAAGAGGAGAAAAGGGAGTGGAGGAAGGTGAAAAAGAGAAAGTGAGGAGGAGAAGAGGAGATGGAGAAAGGAAGGAGAGTGGAAAGAGGGATGAGCAAAACGAGAGAGAGAGAAGAGGAGAGAAGGGAGTTAAGGGAGGAGAAAGGAGGGAGGTGAAAAAGAGAAAGAGAACAGGACAGGGAGAAAGAGGAAAGCGAGAGAGGAGGAGAGAAGAGAGCAAGGAGAGATAGGGAGGTGAGGTGGAGAAAGAGAAAAGAGGGATAAGGTAAGAGAGAAGAGGAAAGGGAGAAAGGAAGGAGAGTAGAAAGAGGGATGAGCAAAACGAGAGAAGAGGAGGAAAGGGAGTTAAGGGAGGAGAGTGGAGTAAGGTGAAAGAGAGAGAAGAGGAGATGGAGAAAGAGGTAGAGAAAGAGGGAGGAGGAGAGAAGAGAAGAGGGATTTATTATGTGCCAAGAGGAGCTTTAGGAGATGGGAAAGAGGTGCTGCAAGAGGGAGGAGGAGAAACAGAGGAGTCAAACTCAAATATGTGATCAAAGTGTTTCACAGTTTCAGCTTCAACCAAATGAGGAAACGAACAAGCAAATCTCTGTAATATGAAGCACGAGTGATTCAAAAAGAAGAAACACACGTGAGTGACCTGGACGACTGAGGGATGTGACTCAGACGTCCGATTCCGATGGATTAAATGCGGTAAAATGTCTCTGTGAAGAAATGGAACCTTTGGTGGATTGATCTACGCTCGACTCAAGCTCGAACTGATCTAAAATATATGTAGAGAACCTCAGAACCAGCAGAGTCAGAATCAGAAGACTTTTATGTCTATTATCTATTGTCAGTGAACACGACTCACAAACTAAAGTGCAACATAAAAACACTGAATAATAATAATATAAAAAAGTGTCAGTTGTACAGATATTATAAAGTGTTCATGAGACCAACAGCAGAGGGGGGGAAACTGTTCTTATGTCGAGAGGTTCTGGTCCCAATGAACCGTAGACTTCTGCCAGAGGGAAGTGGTTCAAATCGTCCATGTCCAGGGTGAGAAGTGTCAGCTGCTAAACGACCTGCTCAGTTTTCTATTGAGACTGCTCCTAGGCCCACTAACCCGTATATCTACCCGTATGTTCTGTGATACCTACGCAGGGGTCCGCCGAAAACAATGAGCTATGGACTGAGAATGTTACACAACTGGAAAACGTTGCCAGTTGTTTAGTTTATTGAGTCAGCAGTACAGCACCTCACCAGCGCTCACTGTTCCCTATGTTCTACCTCTGTACTGGACTTACAGCACGAGTGACAGTAGGTGGTGTGTCCTCAGTGCTGTAAATAATGTAACAATAAAACAGTTGCCCACAGAGGACACACACTTTTTATGGGGTTGGTTGCCACGTGGTTTCATGTACCACTAGGAATTAGTTTTACACAGAATACACTGCGTAGTGTCTTTACATGCTGTGTAAATGGTATCAGGAGGTAGTGTATATCCTCAGTATCCACTGTAAGATGAGCCACTGCGAGTGGAGAGCATAAGCATCGCTCTGTCTTTATACTCTCATTAACCAAGTTAAAACAGTTTAAAAAAAAACAAAAAAAACCTACAATGCATCTACTTCCTGAACCATATATGTCATATATGGTCCTACTGCCTCCCTTGGCTTGAGCTGCATGTTCATGCCCAAATATGGTCAGTCCATATGTCGTCCTGGTTTCATGCTTCTTCTGTTTCCTCATCGCCCTCCGTCCCAAAGTCCTTCTGTTATGACATTCTGTATTCTAATCTTTACTGTGAGACATCTGCGTCACAACCACCTTATAGTCATACCAAAGTTTTTTTCTTTGACCAGACTAAACTGCTGGTACTATTGCTCCCATGTGGAACAGTCTTCCCATGAGGATTCGGTCTGTGCCTGACATTGATAGTTTTAAGTCTCTGTTAAAAACTCACCTTTTTACTCTGGCTTTTGAGACGAGCTGATTAAGACATTATTATTTAGTTTTGAGTTATTGTTGTTTAATTTTATGTGTATACTGTAGTTTTACTGTTGTTATTTTATGTGTTATATTGTACAGCACTTTGGGCAGTGGTGACTGTATTTTAAATGTGCTTTATAAATAAACTTGACCTTGACCATGTATAAATACGCTGCATGTATGTTCACTTGTCGGCTGAGGGTGAGACGACACTCTCTTAGGGACAACAGCTCTTTAACAATTGTGCAACAAGACTTTTTCATTCAAGGCTTTGTTTACACACGCACTTTTTCATTCAAGGCTTTGTTTATTTCATATATTAAAAGTTTTACTATTAGAAAATTCCACATCTCTTCCTGATCATCCTTCTGAAACCCACGGGTAACATTTACAGTCTGGTCGTCACGTCCTCCTCTGATTGGCTAATCTGCTTATCAATATTGAAACTCTGGAAGATTAGAGCAGGGCCCAAACTACACTTCTTAAAGCATGGAGTGTTGGAAACTTAGAACTTATAATTTGTCATGTATTCTCATATTGTCTTTAGAAATGGGGAAAGCAGCTCCTGACTGACAGTGGATTGGGCCGGTGAGGAATGGAGGATTTCTTCAAAGCGTTTCGCCGACTTTTTCTTGACATTTTGGGTTAAAACAGAGACGCAGAAACAGACGCCATTTTTCACTGCAGCATCGACACGGGAATGATGAAGTGAGGTGTAACTTCAGGAGCAGAGGGAAAGGCCACAGGAGGAGGCTCAGAGGACTGGGAGCTGGATTGATTAGACAGGACTCATCAAACAAAATCACAGAATCACAATTATTGCATTGATTCCTGGGGTAAAATTGTTTAACTCGGAGATAAAATACCAAAAGGTCTTGAAAAGGGTTGAAAAAGTAATGGACTTTTATTCAAGTACAAACATTTTAAAGTGTTCATTCTCAATAAGAGGTCCACAGGTACAAGGCACTTTATTGTCTCCCTAAGCCGTACTTTACTGTACATGGAGCAATTTACAACCTTGAACCCAGAACTCACTGTCGTAAAGTTACTTTTGCTTTCTATTTTTATGTTTTTTAACAATCTATTTGATGACTACAACAGCAAATAAAAGTTTACATACTGATGGCACTGATATTCTAAAGACCAAAGTTCATGGTGTCAGGCTAAGATATATAAGGCAGGGAAGAAATAGTTTTCTTATAGATAAGGGCCATATCCATACGGCAGAACTACAGGGAGAAAAACATCGAGAAAAGAGCTACAAGCAAAAGCCTCTGTCCTCTCCTCATCAGTAAGTAACTTTGGTTTAACAGGTTTGGCATCACAGTCGTGCATTTTCATTTAGACGGGGCAGAACCATCACACCGTTACATCATTTCATTTGGATGGAGAACACAAAGATGAGGGAGTTCGTGAAACATAAAGACAGGTCTGGTGTAACCTTCTGGTGAGACGTCTCCAACCCTGGACATGCTACTGCTTTGCCTGAATTATTCCTCAGTTTGGTATTACCTTGTCCTCTTGCATTTTTTTGTCTTTAAATACAGGTGTTTTTATTGCTGAAACATACTTTGATAAACATATGTTCTGTCTGTGAGCAGGATCGCCTTTCCACAGATCAGACCTGTAACTCACTTAGTGTCACCATGAAATAGATACATTTAATGTATCCATTGTAATTAAATAAGAAATAAATATAACCATAAAGACAATAACTGTTTTTCTTTTTTTTTTTTTCCAGAAAATAACTTTTATTTGTGTTTAGGCCTGATATGACACATTTTCTGTCTTCATAGTGGTTCCTCTGAGCCTTGACTACGTGCTCGAGCTGTGTTATGAAATCGCAGGTGATGAAGAAGAAATTAAAGTTGCTCTTAAAAGTGCCACAAGAGGTGCTCTTTTGGCAGGAGGCGGGGCATTAGCTGGGGCTATATTTGGACCAGTCGGGATTCTTGTTGGTACGATACACTGTTTAAAGGCTTTGTACTTGATTTTTTCCTGTGTATGTTTTGCTACACAAACTTATGCAGGTTTAGGCAGCAGCCACCCAGGGTTAGCTGTGATTGCAATACCTACTTTAAAACAGTAAAAGCACAGGATAGATTCAGTTTGTTTAAATGTTCCAGGCTAAACTCAAACTCACCATGTGTTTTCAGGAGGGACAGTCGGGAGTCTGGGTGGATACCTGCTGAGTCGTGGAAAGTTCAGACCCCTCCCTGTGATTCTGAAAAAGATGAGCGCTAGAAAGAAGAAGAAACTGTATAAGAAAGTAAAGGAGGTCCTGGAACGTGAAATGGGAGAAATCCCATACCAGGGAGCAAAACAGCTCATCGCACTGGTGAAGAAAAACACATATGTAAAGGAGAAGGTCAAAGAAGTGATACACACGTTTGTTAAGAAAGACCTGGGAGGTGTGTTTGAAAAAAAAGAAAGGGCACGAATAAAGCAGAGATGATTTATGGTTGATATCTGTTTGAATAAAGTCAAGTATCTCAAGAGTTGGAAGTTTATTTGCTCAGGACCCAGAGACATGATTCCCCCAAATATTGTGATGGTGATGCACATTCCAATGCTTCTGATGTAGGGAGTATTATACTTCTGACTACATAGGCCACTAGTTCTCTTTTCTTTTCTCTTTACACACCAAGTACCACCTAGATCTAAACTATATCAGGTCTACATTAGGGCTAACCTAGGTCTACAATGAGATTTGTCACTAAATGTCACCAGTCTGAGTTCATCTACCTGTTGTCTTGATGTGTTACCCACTAAATTTCTAAAGTCTGTGCTCAACAGTTTGCTGTCACCAGTCGCTTGCATAGTTAATATGTCACTTCAATCTGGAACATTCTCAAGAGCTTTGAAAACTGTGGTTATCAAGCCTCTCCTAAAGAAGAGCAATCTTGATGCCACAATACTGAACAGTTACCGACCAATCTCGATTCTGACCTTTTTTTGGCAAAGTCCTCAAAAAGTTGTTTACCAACAGCTTATTAACTTCCTCCAAATGAACAACTCATTTGACATTTTCCAGTCGGGTTTTAGACCCACCACAGCACTGAGACTGCTCTTATCAAGGTGACAAATGACATCCGCCTGAACACTGATGCAGGCAAAGTCTCAGTCTTGATCCTGTTAGATCTGAGTGCTGCTTTTGACTCTGTGGATCATGGGATCCTCTTACAGAGACTAGAGGACTGGGTGGGCATCTCTGGTACTGCATTAAACTGGTTCAAGTTCTATCTAGAAAACAGGGAGTTCTTTGTTGAAATTGGAAAATGTGTCTCAAATAAAATGTTCCTGAGCTGTGGGGTGCCCCAGGGGTCAATCTTGGGACCCCTGTTGTTCAATCTCTACATGCTGCCGCTAGGTCAGTTAATACGCAGCAATAATGTGTCCTACCACAACTCTGCAGATGACACTCAGATCTATGTCTCACTGCAGCAGGTGAATATGGACCAGTGGATTCACTCAGACACTGCATCCAACAGATCAGTGTGTGGATGCAAAACAACTTTTTTCAGCTAAACTCAGACAAGACTGAAGTCATAGTCTTCAGCCACAGAAACATAGAGAAAGTGTCAGCAGTTACCTCAAGTCTCTCTCTCTAAAACCTTCAAATCAGGCTAGAAATTTAGGGGTAATAATGGACTCAGACTTGAACTTTAACAGCCACATCAAATCAATAACATCTGCAGCTTTTTACCAATTCCAAAAATCAAAGGTAAACTGTCAAAACCAGACTTAGCGAGACTTATCCTGCATTTGTCTCCAGTAGGTTAGACGACTGTAACGTCCTGCTCACTGGCCTGTCCAAACGGGCCTTAAGACAGAACAGTACATCCAGATGCAGATCCAGATTTTATGCAGCTAAAACCTGGAACAATCTTCCTGAAGATGTGAGACAGGCCTCTACTTTGGTCTCTTTCCCAACTTTGGTCCAGAAGTTCGGCATCAGGGAGACACAATATCTAGAATACCACCAACTCAAATCTGTGATCTGAAGAGTTTACAATATAAAAAATATGAATCTCACTCTCCCCCCACACATCTCAAGAATAATAAATATTAAATCAACAAAAAACAGCTAATATCTACAGAATCATCTTACAGTCAGGCAAAACTAAGGCAGAACCACACGAAAAATGGGAAAAAACACTTAGGAACTGCCCCTGATGCCAACTTCTGGACCCAAATCTGCAGTAACACCTACAATATGTCTGACAATGCAAACCTACTCCTCATACACAGTACAAAATACTACATAGAACATGTCTCACTAAACAGAAAATAGCCAAATTTAGTTAAGGGCAGACAAATGCGGCATCTGCATACAAAACTCCACCGACACCTACATCCATGAGGAGGCAGATCCCACTTTAGCTTAGACCCAAACTGAACTGCTCCTAGTGGCACAAACTATATCCGAGAAAACAATACTTATCAACTAGAAATCAAAAAACTAAATCAACCTCAACCAATGGAAAAATCTACTCTTAGACACATTTCCATAGAACAATCACTCACAACGAACACAACAGAATCCCCCCTAACGGACCACCCTCTCACACTTTTACAAAGCAAACTGAAAACACTCAACTATACAGATTTTTTACTATGATTATTATGTATTTTTTCCCTTCTCTGTTACATATTTACTTTTTCCTGTATTTTCTGTTAAAAGTGGCTCCTAAATTATGATTAAGATTATTATCATTTACATCGTTATTATTTTGTTTTTAAATTTATTATTAATATTATCAATTAAGGTTTCGTGTCTTAGATCACTCTTCATTTTTGCATTATTAATTTTTAATAATATACTATGGTATATACTGTCACCATCATTTATAACCACCCCCCTTTCCTTTTTTTATATTTATGTGTGTATTATTATTTTATTTTCTATTTTTTCTATTTTATTTCTATTTATTTATTGAGTTTTTTCTAACCTGTCTATTCTTTGTATTTATTATGATTATTATTATGATTATTTTATTTTTTTTCCATCTATATTCTCTGTACCTTCTTTACTCATTTACAAATTTCTAGCACTAGCACTCTTTCATGTCTTATTGTCACTACTGTATTTGCATGCTCACTATGTTGGTCTGTTTTAAATAAATAAATGGAATAAGGAAAGACATGCAGTGGTGGTGTATTTAATGTATTTGTGGTGTATATGAAAATAAGCTATTCAAATGTATTGAGTTTTTTGGCAGCCATCTCTGCACAGCTGTGTGGGAGCCAAAGGAAAAATAAATCATGATTGATAAACCAGGCTGAGGGCTGGTGATTGCAGAATGACGCCTACAACTAAACCTCGTGCAGTTATAAAATCAGGTTAGAACTAAACAACAATGGGGAAAACACTGAGGTTTTGATTAAAGAAATTATATATGAGGGTATATGCAAACACGCGGGGGTCACCACTTCACTGATCTGACCTGTAACTTAGCTTGGTGGTGCACACTTTTTGTCTGAATATAGTCACGATTAATTCCATACTGTGGAACGTTCCTGCTCTCGGTTTTCTTCTATCAGACCAAAGTTGGCACACTATCAGACACATTTACACTTTTATTTAACTTATTACAAATGGCAGCTTTCAGGTAAACTACAAAAACAATATCTCTCCAGCTTCTGTTTCGCCAAACTACTTCAATCTTACACCACTTGTATTTCTTCTGATATGATCTTCAAAATGTTTCAGGGGCCTGGATAACATCAGTGCATTTGTTTTTCGACTTTAAACGCTGGTGTTTTTATGATCAGGGCCACAGTATTCACACTGTTTTGCAGACAGGTGACTTCAGTTCCACTTCGAACCACACAAACCCGCCGATGTTATGGACACGTCGAGAGCCTTCATTAAAATGGACAGACACGCGTCCCTCGAAACCGTGTCCGATTCAGATTTGAGCTGCAGCGGGTAAGGGACACAAACGCACCAAAACAAGATAATGGCAACCAAAAAAAAAAAAAAAAAAACGGGAGATATTTTGTGGATAAAATTTTTAAAAATGTTACCATGGGGATTTTTTTTATAGAAAGTAAATGGATTTTATAACTGAGACATAGTAAATGAGGATATAGGGCTGATACAGTGAATTGAAATTTGAATGAAGCAAATGAAGGACTCACCAATTTATATGAAGAAAATAAAATGTCTTCTGTAAAAAAAAAAAAAAAAAAAAAGAAAAAAAAAACCCCTACAAACATGAACCTGAAATTTACATTAGTTTATTATTGTAAATTTTGTGATATTTTATTATTTTATGAATTGTGAAGCGTCTTTGAGTGTCTTGAAAAGCGCTATATAAATAAAATGTATTATCATTATTATTATTAGTTAGTTAAGTAGGTAGTTAGTTTATTAGTTCATATTTCAGTATTTTTAACCCTGGAATTTACCCTCAAATGTGGCCACAGTTAATTGCTGCTACCAAAAATGAAAAAAAAAAAAAAAAAAGAAAATTTCAATTAAAAAAAATTCAAAAAGCCCAGAGTGCCACTTCTGGCCCCAGCAAAGAAACACCTAGTGGATGAATATTGAACTAAAATGAGCCAGATTGGTAGTGACAAGATGGCTGACCTGTTGAGCTGAAAAACTACTCAAACAAAATCATCTTCTCAGCAAACCAGCAGATGGTAAAATGGAGAGCCCAATGGGTCAAATTTGGCCCTGAACCTAAATTTGTGAATAAAGGGTTAAAATTGGAAAAACATGATATTTCAGTGTTCAGTGAATTTATAGGAGTAATTTAATGCAATGTTCATAATTTTCCAAAGAAGAAAAGGATGTAAAACTCCTCCATGTTTGAAAGTGACATTTCGAACTGAATCTATTATCAGTGAACAATACTTTACTGTGGAAAAATGCAAAGAAATAATCTCCGTGGGGACAAATACGAAGCGTACCGTCCACCAGAAAAGTCTCATAGTGTGTCTTTAAGGGAACAATGAAATTCATCTACAATCTGAAAAAGATCAGGAAGTTAAAATTAATTTATTTTAAAACTCAGTCATTTGTATTTTATATCAAAGATTAACAATAAACCACCAACACTTAAAATGGTTAGAACAAAAACGCATTTATTTTCATGCTAATTTCTGCTACTGTCCCTGCGAATGATCCAAAACATCCTGGAAAACACAATATTCTACCAGGCATCAGCAAAGATGGAGGGGTTTAAATCAGCAAGTCCATGGGGGATATGATGCAAGAACCAGGTCAAAGGTCAAACAAAGTGTCCAATTTGAGGTCATGTGTCCCGGCCCCTCTCCGCTCAGCTCTCATCCGCCTCCAGGTTAATATTGTTTCCGAATTTGGCGTAAAGTTGAACCTTCAGATCTCCCAGAAGCTGCTGAATGGACGAGACGCGCTCTTCGAGACATTTGACCTCCTGCTCCAGCGTCTCCTGCAAAGACGATTCAATTATTAAGACACATCTGTAACACTGGGATCAGATGATGTCATTATGGGGCAACAAGGTGGGGGGTGTTAACATTATTCCACCCCGCCCACTTTTACCTCTAAGTGCGACAAAACTGCGCTCTCTTTGTGGTGGCTCTTCGGGTAAAGCAGGAATCTCATTCATTTAAAAGGAGAATTTGAGCTAAAATATTACAGGGGTCCCTTCTAAAAATAACTCGCAAAAGGCGAAATCCTCGAAGTATCAGCTTTTTTACATTTTTGTTGCAATATTTTAAGTCGGTAAAACCCCTCACCACACACTTTATACACTTTTCTCACACAGGCATTAACATTTTCTCACATTTCTCTCTCGTTTAAGCTCTCTCAAAGTTCAAATCTTCGTATATTATCTCCCTCTTCCTCGATGATCTTTAAATGTGTTGTTCTCGTGCCTCTGCTCCAGCCGTATCCACAGAGAAACACTTTTAAGTCCAAAACGTTTCTGAGATTTGTCGGTGCAGAACGTTTCACCGACATTGTGGGTTTTGCCGGGGGGAAAACTTGCAAACATACAGCACTTAAGAGTCACACTGCGATCCAACATTTATGTAAATTTGTCTGACACATTCTGTACTGTACAGGAGACACGGAGGAGACTGATGGACAATGGTCTACAGACCCTCAGCCAATCAGGACGCAGAACACAATGGTCTACAGTCCCTCAGCCAATCAGGACGCAGAACATAAAGCACATTCACACACCGTAAAAAAGCATGAAAAATTGCAACAGCAAAACCGCGATATAGTGAGGGACAACTGTATATTTGATTTGCTCAATGTTGATGTGACCAACCACGGACTGTTTAAAGAAGTGGACTAAGTGAGTGTGACGTCACCCACAGCGTTCGGCTCCAGTCAAATGAAGCTCATCGAGGCTAGAGCAGTTATAGGGGCCAATTTGGATCCAAGTTCCATAAAAGGAATTCTGAACACGAGTATTATAGCAACCAAAGAGCCAATCTGGAGCGAGGCTGTTGAAGGTAACGCCCCTTCCCGCCTGCACCTCTGGTTTTGCAGGCGCTTAGCAACGCTGCCAATCAACCCTGTTGCTAACGCTAAGAGAAGCGACCTCAGGGGAAAAAACGTGTCTGATTTGTCTGTTATTAATGTTCACATCTTGATTTACAGACACAAAAGCGAGGATCACGTAGAGCGGGGTTAATACGAACATTTTAAAACCAAAACGACGAGCCTGACAGCAGCAATTACGGAGAGAGGGGCCACAGTTTCAGTTTTTCAATAGAAAGTGAATCGGAGCCAGAGTTGATGGAGCCGGAAGCGTGCAAATGCTCACTTCCTATGCGGAACACGGCGGCTAGCGGGTTAGCTATGTTAGCTAGCATTTATATATACAGTCTCTGGCACCAACAAGTCACAACGATTCTACAGAGCGTTAAAACGGCTGTGGTCCATATAAAACTTATCTGCCATGCAAAATAATACAAATATATTTACATTTTAGGCATTTAGACCTTAGCATTGTTAGCATTTTAATTTCTAGCACTGCAGATTTATGGTCTTGCAATGTTAATTTTACTATCAAAGCAGCTCTGGTCAGATTTGCCATGTTTCCCCGACCTGCTCTCACCCAGCCCTGGCCTTTCAGACAGATTTCAGTTTAAAATGATGGTGTATATGCTGATGATATGCGTAAATCAAGGTCTATTTGAACATATTAATTATAAAATGATCTCGAAGAGCATTTCTTTTATTTCTTTTAATGATAAAATAAAGCCTGAATAGGTCCCGGTGATGTCAGACAGACTGATACTGTGGCCTTCGCACTGTGGCTCCCTTAGGACTGAATGGACCTAGACACTTGTTTTACTGCATTGATGAGTTCATGAATGACTCCACAGCAGAGGACAGGGGGATGCTGGGTAATTACAAGTTTAGTCAAGGCTCCCACTAGACCTGCCCAGGTTATGCGAGGAATAAATAAGACACGAGAGGAAATACTGCCAGTGATATTACGGAAGTGGAGGTAAGTGTTGTAAATTTCAAACTCTATTTTGATACTAAGGACTTGATACTTAATACTGATTCCAATACCACAATGATATTAAAAAATACTCTTTAATGTGGTCCAGGTAGGTCCATGGGTGTATGTTAGTCTGTGTGTCTTATACTTGTTCTAATACAGCTCAAGATCATTCAAAAGGTTCATTTCTGTCCTGTGAATGTGACTTTTTTTAGTATCAATACCTGCTCAAATGAGTATCTACTTCCGATAGTAGTTTCAGTATCTGATTTTCTACCCCAGCAAGGACCCCTTCCCATCCGCTAGTAATGACAGGTTGGTAAGGTGATAGATTAGGTTGATAAGTAGGTTGGCTGGTGTAAAAATTTCAGTGTTTATTTGCACCACCTTTGGCAGCAAGATTAATCACAATCAAACTGAAATCTGAACGGACCCAATGAGCAAATCTCGCAAGCTGCAATTTTCGAGGAATCGTAATTTCCTCCACAAACATCAAAATCTCCCGTGTTATTCTGCATAAAACGCGCTCACCCTGTAGTTTGGATCTGTGCAAACATGTTCTGAAATGTGATTCTTGTGCTGGTTTGTCAGTTCATAATGGAATGATCTGATATTTTGTGTTTATTTCAGTTACATTTTGTTGTTCTTGTGACTGATGTCGAGGTTCTTTTGGTCAGTTACTGGTCTGTTTTGGAGACTGGCTCTAGCGAGTTGAGAATGCTGTTGTTTCTGTGTGGGTTATGACCTACAGTAGCCTTTGTGCTCAGAAAATAAAGAAATTTGATGTAATTTCTTCACATCAGAACGCTACAGCATTTCAGTCTTTTTGTCAGTTTTCCTGGACGTGTTTATAATGTGAACTTAGAACAAAATCCTATTATTAAAACCCAAATCGGAAGGGAAATTCTTATTCGTAAAATTGCAAATATCTTCCCCAAATGGTGCAGCCTTGGTAGTACCAAGTCAACAATGCTCCTGTGGGAGGCTTAAAAACAGCAGCTCTATTCTCTAAAAAAAAAAAATATCACACAACCAGAATGATAACGGCAGAACCCCTGGAAACTTTTGGAATAAGGTCTAAGCTGAAAAACACCTCATAGAGACGGGAACATTTGTGATGGGACTTTTGGGTCTTTCGTGGAATCTCAAACTTTTGGATCTGTTCATTTCAAAAAGCCGTTCGGCAGACTGGCTCTTTTTATGCTACAAATACGATGTGAGAACTCATTTCATCTACAAAAGGGTTGTCAGAAGTATCGAAAATGAGATACTAATCGATACTGAAACTAATATCGAACCTAGACACTCATTTGAGCAAGTATCGGAAAATCACATTAACACGATGAAATCTGCGCTTTCCTGAACAGTTTTAGTGTCATTTTGAGCTTTATCAGGGCGAATATAAGACCTCACGGTAAAGAAAGTACTATTATTTTGTGTATAAAAATGACATTGCATTACTAATAAAGGAGGATGTTTTATCTCATCGTAATCAGACGATGGTTTTAGTATCGTGACAACAACATCACAAAAACTAATCACAGAAGCGACCAAGTCTAAGATTGAATGGGTCAAACTGAAAGTGGGGGTGTTAATATGATGCCAAATATGTTTTTTTTGTGGAAAAAGCTCTCACTCGTGTCGCTTCTCTCACTTCATTTTCTTGGCTCGGTCCCATCAACTGTGATCTAAAAACTAATATGTCCGCCGCCATCTTTTTATTCATTTATTGCTCTAGTTCTTCTGTTTGGGTCAACTCTCTAACTGACTTTTAGCGCCCTCTGATGGTAGTTTAACAGAACACATATCTGACATTAGAAACGTTTGGAAGTATTACTGGGTTTCAGAAGATAATACAACTTTCTATAGGCCAATATTATTTAATACAGATGGGGGGAAGTTAGAATTCATATTAAAATGCAGACTTTTGTTGTTGTACAGCGAGTTCTTGGGTCGAATCAATATCAGGTCCAACATTTATGAATTTACTAAGAAAAATTGTCTCTTGCCTCCCATCTGACATCATGACATCACATAGCAAAAGATGAAGTTTAAATCTGTCAACTGGACAAATCGCTGTTGGAGTGAAGACGTTTCGCTGCTCATCCAAGCCGCATCTTCAGTTCTGGTCAGATTGCTGGTGGACACGGCTTTATATGAATTGTATGATGATTTTATAAAAGGATGACAATTTTAAGGTGTTGAGAGAACTGGGTGTGAATGAGGATACAGAACTGCTCTGATGCTCTGGTCATTATAAAGACATTTTCTTTGCATGTTTGATTTTATGAACTATAACATCAACCTGCCCAGGGACGACAGGTGGAAATTAGCACTAGCGCTACAACCTGGTACAATGCATCTCTCCTGTTTAGGTTAATGTAGATTGTGCACTGTCCCTGTCTCATTAAATAAATAAATGAAATGAAATATCTATAAGAAAGGAGGAGCTAAACTTCATCTTTTGCTATGGATCAGACCTGGACGACTGAGGGTTTACACAGACATTATGACATCTTCACATTCTATGGTAAATGTAGCGCTTTTCCACCTTCATCAAAGCACTTTAAGCCCTTTACATTATGGAACAGCTCATCCATTCACACACACAGTCATATACTTGTGTACATAAGGAGAGTCTTGCCCAAAGACACAACAACAGCATTCATCTGTGGGACCTGGAATCGCACCGCCAACCTGTGGGTCAGTGGATCTGAACGCTAGACCGCTGATGTTTATGTCGATATCTGAACACCACCAATAAATGCAGAGACTTTTTATTACGCTTGGAACACATGGGTCGGTTTACGTATGAAAGTGGTCCTTCTCTGACCCCTCACCTTTGCGGCCTCGAGCATCTCCTGCGTCTCCTCCTGCGAGTGGCTGATGAAGACGTCTCCGATCTGAAAAGGCACCAGTAGAGCGTCATCGTCCAGCATCATCAGGTCGTCTGCTGCGTCCTGCAGGTTCTGAAGAGACTTCTGCAAAACAACAAGGCAAACAGACAGATTTGGATTTATTCATCATGTACAAGTTAACGCAGGGTCAATAATGCGGTGAAATGTGTCTGGATGAGAAGGACCTGACTCAACTCAGTTAAAAAACATTATTCAAATAAAAAGCACTTGCAGAGTTTACATTCAAGTACAGTCACATGTAACAAGATCATTGTCTAGGGAGATTATGTAGATGCCCCTAAAACTCAAATTAGAAGGACACATGTGAGCCCAATCATATCCACTTAGAATAAACAAGCAAGTTTTCGAGACTCATTCTCCACATTCAAATGGAACTTTGAACATACAGTAAACTAAAGGACACCTACATGTGACACTGAGGTACAGCCAAGGACAGAAGACAAAGACTTTTACTTCCACCAGGTGGCAGTAAAAGTCTCAATTAATTATATCCAATTATATTAAAGATACCCAATATAGCAAAACAAAGTATCTCATTTCCATGTGTTGGAAAACAAGCCAATTATTTTCCATGTTATCGGGGACGTGTGGGAACCCTGCTGTGCATCTCTATGTATCTGACCCCAACTGCACTCACAAGACTACATCTGCAGGGGAGGAAAAAGTATTAGAAAACTGCTGTGTATTTTTTTGTACAATTGTAAAATGATTAGCTGATTAACAGAAATGTTGGTCGACTAAGACTCCATCGACTACAGCTCTAGAGGTCAGGCTATACGGCTGTATCGAAGAAAAGACCATGGCAAATCTTTAAAGGTGCATTTTGATACAGTAGATGTAGCTAAATTAAAAAAAGAATAATGTATATCTGTATTTGCTAGTCAAATATGTAACTAAAAATTACTCCACTACCAAAACCAGAAAAAAGGGCCAAATTTGACAAAGACCATGACTAAAAATAGAACTTTGAAATATTTTAAATCACTTTTATAGGTCCTGGCTATTTTTTTTTAATTAGAATAGTCTGTACAGTTTAGCATTTTCGACAGACAACTGTAAAGAAGAACACTTTGCCTGAACGTCACTCAGTTGTTCGGGCACTTCAGAGTTTCACGTCATTTGCATAATGCCGTGGATGAGGAGACAGCACCTTGAAACTTACAGCAGAGAGAATAAGACTGTCTGAGTATGCACTGTATATGAGCTTCAAATGATGGCTTCAAATAAACATTAACAGAAGCTTTTTGTCCTTAATTATCAATCAATCTTTATTTACAAAGCCCTTCACAACACTCAAGGTGACCAAAGTGCTTTCCAATAAAATCAGCAATATAAAAACATGTAAAACATATTAGTGAATATTAAAGTCAGTCTGAACAGATATGTTTAGAGCTGGGGTGACCAGACTTTTCTCATTAAGGATCACATATAAAAACACAGACAAAGCTGAGGGTTGATTAAGGGCCATAGACTGGTCACAAATACAGTAAATACTTCAAATCTGTGTTATTATTAAAGGTAGACTGAACCACTCGATCTTTGTTCATGCTACATCCTCAATGGGACACATTAAATATATGATATGGGCTTGTAGTAGATTTTTAGAAATATACAGTAAAAAGTACTGTTTAAAGTAATATGAGTCAATTCACCTGGAAGCTTGAGGGCCAAGAAAAATTGGTCTGAGGGCCACATTTGGCCCCCGGGTCACAGTTTGGGCATGCCTAGTTTAGAGCCTTAAACAGGCCAAAATGTGGGATAGTGCACATATTCAGTGTTTGAGTCTGACTCTGGGAACTTCCAAGAAAAGTAATTAGTCCAAAAATAAAACTCACCTTTTTTCCCTCTATTTCATTCTTTAGTTCTGTCATTCGATTCGTGTTTCGGGCAAATTTGTTGATTTTTTGCTGGTCCTCAAATGTGACGTTCACATCGTCAACAGCCTGTAAAGAAAATGATAAAAACAGTTACTCATATGTAGCAGAAAGACTATGTTCTGATTAATCTAAGAGGCTTGTCAAACACATAAGGAGTAATAGTAATCTAAAACAGCCACATATTTACTGTATCACTAACTTAGATCTTATACCTGTGTACCAAACTGCCAAAGACACACATTTGTAATACTGTGGCAATAGCAATATGACCTTTCTGAGTTTAAACATTTGCTTTTCACTAATGCAAAAATTCGAGAGGAAGAAGTATCTCATTTAAATCTCTGTTGTATTTATGTATTGTATATTGTATTTATTAACAGTAGGTATAATAATAGTGTAACAAGGACATAGTTCAGTGATCACACCCCCGCACCAACACTTATCCACTATTCAAAATCAAAAGCATATCTTCTGCGTAGATACGATACTGGTTTAGGATATTCGGCTGCAAATATCAGTTGGACACAAAAATGACAGTAATAACACTATTTTCTGGTCATAGATGGCACAGAAAGTCTCAGAATGTATGATTTTTTTATTTCTTTATTTTTAGACGAAGCTGTTCTGCAGTTACTTGAGAGATACAGAGCTACATAACACATTTAGATCAGTTTTGCCTTTTTAAAATTTTGTGTTTTAAGGAAATTAATGCCTTTTTCAGTCTCTGCCCTGGTAAAAAGCTGAACTGCTGCACCCTTACTTCTGCATAGTAACACATTTGCATAAAAATAACAAGATATACTGTAATAAAACGTCACTTTCTCTTTCTCCTGCATGTTTTGGTTACACTTGCCCGGGTTTAGACGTTAATACTATTAAAATGTGGCTTATTCCTGGGTAAAAGCACATGGGACCACTCCCCTGACAGCTGACTAGCTTGTATGCTAACACCAACAACTTCATGAGGACTAAACCTGAACTATAAACACCTTTATTTCTCTCCTCACCTTCATTTCAACATTTAACCATCTGTAAACCACCCACAGATCATTTATTATTATATAGACCCGGTTCACCACGTTTGATGCTAACATGCTAACAACATGCACCCGGCTGCACAGAGACACGAGGGTCCGATTATAACACATTTAAGGCACTTCAGAATAATTCTACTTATTTTTCACAGGCCGTGCAAGTTGATAAACCTGGTTACACTGGATAAATTCACGAGTGTGCCATTTTTAAAGCAGAAAAATAGATTAAACTCACGACAGATGCCTTCATGGTGGCGGCCATTGTGCCTTCTTCGCGCAGGTCTGTGACGAGAGAGTGGAGCTGCACCGCCGCTGCGTGGGGAAACTGGGGTACTGCAGGTACAAGTTTAAAAGTTTTGTTTAGCCGACTTTTTTGCAGTTTTTGACAATATTGATGATAATATTATTTCTAATTCTAAACAAACTAAAACTTACACATACGATATTAGGTAAAATCCTCCAGCTGTGACTTTCTGACCAAGTTGTTGAGCTCACTGCGGGACTGAAGTCAAATCAGGGGTGTCAAACTCAAATTCACAGAGGGCCAAAATTAAAAACTGGGACTAAGTTACGGGCCAATCTAAATATTTATCGACAAATTTTAACAACAGAAGGGGTGGATTAAATTTGAGTAAGGCGACAGGTTGAAGATGCTAATGAGTGTCAGCAGAAGTTATGGGGACTGGCGCCAACGTATTTGCAAAGCATTCTGGGATTCATAGTATTCGTGCATGTGCTATACTGGCACGGCAGCCGGCGGGCCAGCTCTTATACATATTTGACACGATCTCGCGGGCCACATATAATTATATCGAGGGCCAAATTTTGCCCGCGGGCCTGAGTTTGACATGTCTGGGTCAAATTCCCCTGGTATAAGGTCAATAAAACTAACCTTAATTCTTAACCTTGACATATTATTAATTAAATATAAAATAGTAAATAGTTTTAAATAACAAGTGCATTCAAAATAATGCTGTTTAATTAAGCATCCAGGCTAAAATAAAATCATATTGAATATAATTAAATGGTAAATGGTCACACTGAGGTGGGTTAAGTGTCTTGCCCAAGGACACAATGACAGCGTTCATCTGTGGGAGCTGGAATCGCACTCCCTGGATCTGGCGACTCAATTAATGATGTTTATGTCAAGAGCGGGATTAAAACCGCCAACGTGGGATTAATGGGCAAACACTCTACCAGCTGAGTTATTGTCGCTCTGTTCACTTCTTCTTTCACAGGATTATTTCATTTTCATCTGATGGGGGAGGATTTAAAAACTTGGCTTGACACCCGACAAATTTAGTGTAAAATGTAGATTCCTGTGTTGATCTATGACATGAATCAGCCCTGGCCAATGTTCTGTAATTAATGACTCATTTTAATAATAGGATCATTTTATAATTTCATTTTGGGAAGACTATCTTTGCATTTGGGGTCACGCTATTTTGGGGGCCCCGCTGAAAAAGGTTGAGAAGTTGAATCAGATCATTGTCCTGTTAGTGCAAGCTATGAGAAATGTGCAAAAATGTGCTTGTAACTATCTAGGTTTAGGTTTAAATATGGCACAAAAAGCAACAAGAAAAAAATTAAGTGCAGAAAGTTATTTTTTTCCCACTAATATCTCCATGGAGACAAGCAGAAAAGTTAATAAAAGGTCCCATATTATGCAAAATTGACTCTTGTAGCTTTAAGCCATGTTATAATGTTGCTACTTCATCAAAAACAGGCCAGGAGTTGTGTTTTTTTTTCATTCACACATGTTTGAGTAACTCTTTATTATTAGTCTGTACATCTACAAAGCTCAAAACGCTCTCCAGGCAAAGACATTACAGTTCTCCATCAGAAAAGTTACATAGAATTGTGTTTTGTTTCATTCACACATGTTCAAAATGCTCTGTTCCACCTTGTGATGTCATGAAGTGGTAGTTTTCACGTTAACAGCTACATTTTATTCAGTAGAGAGTGACAAATCCAGGGCTGAAATCATCCAAATGACTCTAGCGAAGGTGTGTGGAGTTTAAAATCACAGTGGAGCACTTCCTGTATTACCACATGATGACATCACAAGGTGGAACAGAGTGTTTTCAGTTTGAGAGAAGAACTCAGCTTAAATATGCAGAGTTTGTGGTGGGGAAACGACATTATAACAGATCAGAACATAGTGTAAAATGGTCGTTTTAACCTTTGCTCTTTGTCTAATTATAAATCTTACTTAATAAAAAAAAAACTACTTCAGTATGATCTTGCGGAGACGATACAGTCCACTTCTAATTCTCATTCGTTGTTTTTATATCAAGCGGAACTCTCTCCTCTGTAAATATTTTCTCATTACACAGGGCTGCACCCACTTTCAAATATTTGTCCACTACATCTGCTCAGCCTGAGACCTGGGAATAAACTAAATCAACATCGAACCCGCCACACCGACGCTGACCATACGACATTTACTGAGGACTAAAACTCAACATGTCCTCCCTGCGTCTCCATGGCGACCTGTCCTGCATAAAACAAAATGCATGTTTAAAATACGCCCTGTGATTGTGAAGTGAATGACTTTAGGAGGGTAGTGCATTAACATGAAATCGTACCAAACTTTTACTCACTTTTACTTCAGTATTACAGTACTCGAGTAAAAGTTTCAGTTCCTCTTCCGTCTGTGAGTAAAGTGACAAAAGCTCTACACTAACAATATGAAATGATTTGAACATTTGTGTTTCTTGCACCGCTCCTTCAGATATGATTTAGTTTTTGTCATTTCCGAGTCTAAAAATACAAGATTCTGTGTTTTATTTAAAGCCACAGTATGTACCTAAAAATACTAAAATAAAATAAAAAAAATAAAGCATGTTTTCTTTATTTTGGATATCTCACAGCCAGGCCCATCACCATAAATTTTGAGAACTTGGGGCAAGAAGCCTGACATGGGCCCCCTGCTGATTTAAAAAGAAGAAGGTCCAATTCTGATCTCTTAAGACGCTGGGGCCCGGGACGACAGACTCCTTTGTCCTTTGCCCCCCCCCTTGTCGACGCCCCTGTTTATTACACTGAAAACTCTTATTAGGTCTGGAGAAGGGCCCCTTTTTACTCATTCCCGTGGAAATGTTGGACTGAATGGACTGATGTAGGTGACGTGCCGCCTCCACAAAGTTCCATCCTGTAGCTTTCATTTTTATCTTATCTTTAAATAATCAGATGTTATGTCCAGACAGTTACTCTTTAAGTTGCTCTTACGTGAGTATTTTTGGACGTCTAATTTGGGGGTGACAGTAGCTCAGTTGGTAAAGATGAATGCTGCGGTTGTGTCCTTGGGCAAGACACTTAACCCACCTCCTGCTGTGTCCGTGTACTCTGGTGTATGAATGTGAGTGTAAATGTATAAAAATGTGACCATTTACTTCTACCTGAGTAATATTATTTCAGAGTAACAGCGCTCTTACTTACTTACCTACTACTTATGAACAGAATATCATTTCAAGTCGTATTTTAATTTGTATTTTTTGACGCTAAACTCCGAGCTGTGTCGCGTTGGTCGCTGAAGCAGAGAGGACACGAGGACTCCACCCTCCCACCTATGTGTGCGGCCATAGGCTACAATGAGTGTTTGTGCTCAGACATTCTTCACATTCTCTACAGAAAACTACTGTATAAATACGAGACAGTGAGTACTCGTGTTTGTTCTTTAAACTGCGAACACCAGGTTTTTCATGTGTATTTAAAGGGCTCGTATGACACTATTTTCTGATCAAAGTTATAAAGTCGTTTCCTCATCACAAACAGACCTGGAGTTTTGTTTCATTCACACATGTTTAACACACAAACCCTGCGTATTTAGGCTGAGTTCTTCTCTCGAGCAGAAAACACTCTGTTCCACCTTGTGATGTCATCGTGTGGTAATACAGGAAGTGCTCCGCTGCGTTTGTAAACTCCACACGCCTTCACTAGAATCATTTGGACGATCTCAGCCCCTGGAATTGCCCATTTTCTACTGAACTAAAGGTAAAACGTAGCTGTTAACTTGAAAACTGCCACTTTATGACATCACAAGGTGGGACAGAGCATTTTGAACATTTTGAGCATGTGTGAATGAAACAAAACACAACTCTATGTAACTTTTCTGGTGGAGTACTGTAATGTCTTTGCCTGGATATGACATAAAACATATCTGTCACCATGGGAACAAGTACACGACACCACAATGCCGAGTACACGTCAGATCTGTGGATGGGTGGCCCTTCTCACAGTAAGAATACATGTTTTTTGAGGTATTTTTGAGCATTAAAGTGCACTTTAAGTGAATAAATGCAAGGTAGATACTTCTAATGCCATACTGTGGAAAAACCCAAGCAGTGCAAGAACATCTCAAAGGAGCCAATCAGTCAATGAAGATTAAGATTACTGTATAACGCTCCTTGATTAACATGATCAAAGACATAAGCCATAGTACAAGTGAAGTATGTTTCAGGAGTACTGTTACCGAGTAGAAGTATAAGCAGTGGTGGAACATAACCAAGTAAAAGTAGTAAAGTCCTGTACTTAAGTCTAAATTTTAGGTATCTGTACTTCACTCAAGTGCATTTTAAAGTGGATAATTTTTACTTTTACTTCACTACATTTGAGAGCAGTATCTGTACTTTCTACTACTACACTACTACAAGTATTTTTATTATTGTTTGAGACCTGCTGAAAAGGGTTTATTTTTAATTCCATCCATCCATTTTCTTCCTCTTATCCGGGGCTGGGTCACAGGGGCAGCAGTCTAAACAGGGACCCCCAGACTTCCCTCACCCCAGACATGTCCTCCAGCTCCTCCAGTGGGACCACAAGGCATTCCCAGGCCAGCCCAGAGACATAGTTTTTATTTTTAACACGTTCATAATTTGAGCAAACACAAATATACAAAGAAAAAAAACAACTAGAAAAAAAAAAAGTTTCAAAATTCAGCACAAATCTTTATCAAAATCACCACATCTGAACTCACAGTGGGAAGAATAAACATTTTTTATTCAAGTAAGAGTACTGTTACAATGTACAATATATTATTCAAGTAGAAGCCTCCAAACACAACTATAATTCGATTAAACGTTACTAAAATAAATGAGCATTGCCCACCTCTGTAGTTAAAGGTGAACTAACTTTTCTAATGGAGTGTTTGCCATTAACTGGTCTCCATGGAGAAGTTTCTTTCCACATTATTGCATTAAACACATCATATCTGCATGGGGACAAGCAGAGGACACAGTGACAGGTCAGATCTGTGGAGAGATGACCCCCTCGCAGTAAGAATGCGTGATTTTAACAACAGAAACAACTGTAACTGAAGCAGACATGCAAGATTTATACGATTAACGCTATACTGTGGAATATTCCAGGCTAAGTGGTGCAGTTTCCATGGAGACAAGCAGGTGTCGGACCCCGTACCAGATCGAGACAATGTTGAAAGCGTCATTTTGTTTCATCTTTTTGCTCGTGAACCTTGTGTTATACGATACTGTGCGTTGACAATGAGATGAGCTTGTTTATCAGTAAGAACGATACACATAATTATTTTAACTTATTTTCACTGGAACCAGCTCGTTCAGTTACACTCCTCAGCTTCACAAACGCCTGTGACAAGAGGCCCTCATAATCCATCTTTTCGATCTTTCTGCGGCATGTTCTGTCTTCTCGTAAACAAAGTACATCCATTTATAACCTTGTAAGAACAGTTTGTAAAAGCTCATGTAGGTCCAGTCCTCTTCACTTTGTACATTTCTCAGGGCATCAGTGCAGACAAGGCTCTTTTGTGACGTAACACATGAAACTCCTGCTTGTATCTTCACCTTCTTTCAACTCTCTACCTGGTCTGCAGTCGCTTCCTTCACACTTACAATTGCCGTTGTCTGCAGGATGTAAACGATTACGACAGGTTAGCAAAAGTATTTTTTCTCATGATGGAAGTGGTTTAAATATAAGAGGTCATTAAGTAACAATCAGCAGTTATCCACCAGCAATAATAGTAGCATCATTGTTATAGTATAGTATTTGTGTGATAATCATGTTCTGCATTAGGCCAACACCTAATATATGCAATGTAACTTTAACCTTTGAACAGTGACAACAAATCCGGGTCAGTAGTTATTATTATTTACACCAATTGAATCAATGAAACTGTCCAAAATGACAAACAAACTCTGTATTCTGTTTTGTAACAGAACTGTACAGTCTGAACATGAGGAAGGTTAAGTCTGGGCTGCAGGCTCGTTTCAGTATTACACAAACTCACAAACATCCCTGCAATTCATTGCATTCATTAAAAAGGTTAAATATTATATAAGGTTAAATATTATTCAACAAATATATACTTACTCTCCAAGTTCTTCTCGGTCTTGTATTTCCTGCTGGATTGTGTAGATTCTAAGAATGATTTCTCTTTAAATAGTAGCTGTAAAAGTACATCCAGCTTTTATCATAGTGTAATCATGATCATAGTGAATTTCAGACTTGATTAATGCACAGAGCTTTGATTATGCTGGTCTGTCCAGGCAGATGTCATGTGACAGAACACTGGCGATGGAGCTCAGGAGAAATGATGTAAGGACTGACACGTTGGGTGTATTTTTTGTGCCTTTGAGCAATAATCTCTCATCTTTCAGGAACAGGACCTCCTCTCCACAGTGTCTTGCTGGTGTGATTTCATGCAGTGCTCCTCAGATCCATTTTATCTTTTATCTGGAGGACATTCACTGCCTCACACAGGCGGCCAAAGTTAAACTGGTTCTTCAAAGACAGGGTTGCTACACATTTTTGGTAATTTGCATCAGAAAAATCATACCACTTCTCAAGGTAATCCACTGCAGATTGATAAAGGCTTGTTAGATCAGCCTTTATTTTGTGTGGCTCCCTGGACTGGGAACTTTTGTAGCAGGGTACTTGTCTCTATCCCAAAAAAAGAATAGGATCTCCAGACATACAAATCACAAACTGTGCAGTCCTCTCTTTCTAGCACAAGCACCACTTCATGAAACACATGAGAGTACTGTTGAGAAATCACAGGTGCCCCTGCCCTTCCTTCACCATCCAGAGTGGCTCCTGATGACAGTCCAGCTCTCATGAAGTCGTCCTACAGCTGGCCATAAGCTCAGCCACCAGGGAGGGAGCCACATCACGTCTTCTCAGGCTAAATAATCTTCCACAAAAGCAAATATTGTTTTTAATTCTTCATTTCTTTTGGCAGATGAGGAAAAGTGGCTGAATATTTTGTTCACCTCTGGTTCTATATCAGCGTCCCGTCTGTCTCTTGCCTGTTTAACTGTATTATGCACAATGCGGGTGATGTCTTGACTATGGAGCTGTTATTAACTTTAAGTTTCTAGAAAACTGAGTTATTTTTACCGTAGTTTACACTTGCATTGTCAGCACAAAAGGCCATGTTTGTTTATCTGAGTTGTTATCAGCTTATGTATAGTAGCTCCTGTTTCGTCACATAAAAATCAAGGCTTTTGCTTTTCATACCTAATTCTGGCATCCAATATCGGAGAGACAGAGGCAAAAGTTTTGCACAGCCATCGCTGGAAGTGTCTGAGACCATACAGAAATACGGTGAGGATGCACTTTTGCCTGCCAATGAACTCATAATAACAGGTACTTTTAGTTCCTTTAGACACGTTTCAACAGACTCAGGTGCTAAAACATCTGTGACTGAAGCTGCCGCTTTGGTACAACCACGTGAAAGTTTTTTGTAATTTCCGAGTCCAGAAAAATGATGGTGAAAGTTTCATCCCACAGTCTGCACTTTTGTAGGGATGTGAATGGTGTAGAGTGTGGTACACCACAGGTCATTTGGCTGCTGTTACCTCATGTGAATGTTTCCTTTGTTGAAGAAAATCATTCATGGACTTGGATTATTCTTTTTGTCGCTGTTTCATGTGTTGGTTCATGTCATATTCTCGACCGTGAGCAACTGAGAATTTGCTTTGACATAAGTCACAATAAACAAGCTGCCATTCTCCTTCCTGTTTTACTCGTGGATATTCTCTTCCCCAGCCCTGGTTGTATGAGCATCTTTGGTTTTTTTGTACTGTATTTCTCATGTTCCTTTTTCATGTTCATTTGTTGTGTTTATCCAGCTTTCATGGCAATGCGTGAGAGGGGACGTATCTCAAGGACAGTAGCCACGTGGGTCACATACGATATCTAACTTTCTGATGCAGCTGTCAATCAAGTCAAGTCAAAATCCACATGAGTGAATCATGGACTTGAAAAGACCTAATACAAAGAATGAACTCATGTCTTTTTTGGGACTGGTTAATTACTCTTGCCCAAGGCTTCCCAATTATGCCTTATATGACGCTGTTCTTTGTAAGGCTACATTAAAAGAAAAAACAGACTGTGTTTTGGACTCATGAAATGAAACACACATTTCGACACATTAGTACCTTCTTTGTAATGCTCTGGCGTTGGGTCTACGTGATTACATGATTGATTAAAGATGATTTTTCATCTTTATGTTTCAAATGATGGGTTGGGAGTCTGTGCTGCGCTGGCACAGCCCCATGGGGGAGGAATGCCACCAGTATCGCACTATTCAAAAATCTTGCCTGTCATTGTTCAAGGAATGGTGCCTTGTTTAATGGTGGTGGTTTCTGCTGCCGTTATGGTTGAAAAATCTCGACCTTTGGTGTTGAATACAACACACATGATTTCAGTCATCTTGAACAATATTATTACCCAGCCCATACTCAGAATCTCAACATTTCCACTGTGTCACATACTAATCCACCATTACACATGTTCTGCTGCACGGCTCAGAGTATGAACCCGAGGAAGAATCACATGACTGTTTAAAACTTATATCAGGAGCTACGAGCATTAGAATGGATTCACAGCAAACTCCATTAACTCACGGTGATTTGATGGATCAGCCATGAGATCTGATGATCAAACTGTGTTTGTAGGACATGCAGTTGTAGATGATCAAAAGACCCAAAGACTTCACTCAACTCAAAGACTTCAGAAACACAAAGAAAGAGCTGAGAAAAGAAAGGGTGTTATAGGGACACTGACAGAATGTGGAAAATGTTGTAAATATATTGCATAACTTTTATTGTTACATTTTAGGGTGACTTCTTCACCATCGGTCCAGGGACAGCAGATGAAAAATAGCCTTTCTGTCTAAATCTGGTACATTTACAGAAATGTTCACTGATGTGCACTGTCCCTGTCAAATAAACCAAATAAATAAATAAATAAAAGCACAGATTTCAGAGGAGCACTTCCTAAAATTAAATTGTATCCATTTATTGCACACGGTATCACACATGTACACGGTATCACACATGTACATGGTATCACACATGTACACAGTATCACACATGTACACGGTATCACACATGTACACGGTATCACACATGTACACGTATCACACATGTACACGTATCACACATGTACACGTATCACACATGTACACGTATCACACATGTACACGGTATCACACATGTGCAAGTATCACACATGTACATAGTATCACACATGTACACGTATCACACATGTATCACACGTAGTATCACACATGTACACGTATCACACACACGTATCACACATGTACACGTATCACACATGTACACGTACACACGTGTATCACACATGTACACGTATCACACATGTATCACACATGTACACGTATCACACATGTACACGTATCACACATGTACACGGTCACACACACGGTATAACACGTATCACACATGTACACAGTATCACACATGTACACGGTATCACACATGTACACAGTATCACACACATGTACAATCACACATGTATATCACACATGTACACGTATCACACATGTATAAAGTATCACACATGTACACAGTATCACACATGTACACGGTATCACACATGTATAAAGTATCACACATGTAGATGCAAATTATCAAGTGATCACAGCTTATACTGAGAAATATTTTTTACTGTGGGGTTAGAAAACATGTGAGGTGTATATTCCTCGATACATGGTCTGTGCCGGCTGTAATCCAGCAGTGAATCCAGCCAGACATGAACACAGTGCCGGACGGACCTTTTCAACAGCTACAAGTTGATTTCTCACATATGTAAGATGTACAGTGTACTCCTACCATTTAGTTTTAGTGGTTTCTCTACATGGGCTGAGGCATTTCCAAACAGAAAAGAAAACGCACAAACTGTGGTTAAGTGCCTGATGGAACATATTATACCTTGTTTTGGTGTACCTATGTTCATTGACTCTGATAATGGGACTCCTTTCACGTCATGAGTAACCAAATTATTGGCAACAGCATTTGGCATCAAGTGGCAATTTCATGTGCCAACCTCAAGTGGGACGGTCGAAAGACTTAACAGAACGATAAAAAACACAATTTTGAAAATCCACACGTCTCAACAAATGACATGGTCAGATGCATTATCTCTGACACTATCAGAGCAAAGCCCTACAAAGCAACTGGGTTTTCTCCTTATGACATTCTAATGGGCCCATTTCCTTCAGCAGCAAAAGAGACCAGCACCGGATATCACAAATCTCTCACTCTCAATTTCTCACTCAGCATCTCCAGCAGGTCTCTGCTGCTGGTCTGGTGCTGTCTGAAAAGGCTACTTTTTTTTATCACATCATTTACCAATATTTATTTTGTGTGTGTGTTTGCACACGTGCATGTCCCACCGGGAGGAGGCCCCGGGGAAGACCCAGGACACGCTGGAGGGACTATGTCTCTCTCTGGCCTGGGAACGTCTTGGGGTCCCACCGGAGGAGCTGGAGGACGTGTCTGGGGTGAGGGAAGTCTGAGAGTCCCTGCTTAGACTGCTGCCCCCGCGACCCGGCCCTGGACAAGCGGAAGAAAATGGATGGATGGATGTTTGCACATGGATATGATATGGATAGATCTGAGAAGTGTCTTGTTGAAAGTTACAGGTTAATGCCGTGATGTTTTTTTTTTTTTTTTTCATACTTATAGGTCTCCCACATCCATAGTTAAATAAAAAGAATGATAAAAAGAAGTAAAATTTTAAATTAAAATAAAGCATAAAGCAAAACAAAACATCGCCTGACTTTGTTTCATCTCTTCGCTCTTAAACCTTGTGTTGAATACTGTTATAATGAGATGACGCTACACATAACTATTTTAACTTATTTTCACTGGAACCAGCTCATTCAGTTGCACGCTGCAGCTTTACAAATGCCTGTGACAAGAGGCCCTTATAATCCATCTTTTCAATGTAATGTGACACATGTGCGTGCTGTACCTTCACTCTTCTGATATCTCGGTCTGCGAGCGCTTCCTTCACAATAACACTAGATGAACTTTTTCTCTTGTGAGCTTTAAACCATGTTACAATGTTTTGTTAATGTTAATTATCTCATCAAAAACATGTCTGGAGTCGTGTTTTGTTTCATTCACACATGTTCAAGTAACTCTTTATTATTAGTCTTTCTACATTTCCAAAGCTCAAAATGCTCTGTTCCACCTTGTGATGTCATGAAGAGGTAGTTTTCAAGTTAACAGCTACTTTTACCTATTATTGAGTAGAGATTGGCAGTTTCAGGGTTGAAATTATCTAAATGTTTTGAGAGAAGGTGTATGGAGTTTTAAAAAAAAAAAACAGTGGAGCACTTCCTGTATTACCACATGACATCACAAGGTGGAACAGAGTGTTTTTTTTTTCAGTTTGAGAGAAGAACTCAGCCTAAATACGCAGCTTTTGTGTGTTAAACATGTGTGAATGAAACAAAACACAACTGCAGGTCTGTCCGTGATGAGGAAACGACATTATAACATAAATCAGAAAATAGCGTAACACGGGCCCTTTAAATGACACCTACTGCTGATTAAACGATCACTTATTAATCAACACTTTGAGCTAATCACATTATGATCATCAATAGAGTTTGGAGACAGGATTCAACCCAGGCCAGAGATAATAGTCTTTGAAATGACAGCTCCGCCCACTTTAAGCTCTCCCTCTTAAATACACCGTGAAGTGACACAAGCAGCATAAGGAAAAGTGACACTAAGGGACATATATCTGTGCAGTGAAGGAGGAGGAACGACAGGTACATACTACATGGTCTAGTAAAGGTTACACAAGGATAAAAGATTAAAATTTAAACTAAATATATATTTTTTTGTGTTTTGTTCTTGAATTTTCTTGCAGCCCCTATTCTAAAGCATCCTCTTGCTGGTACAGGATGGGGAATGAGAACTCAAAGGACATCGAAGGTATTCAGGTAAGTTTCCAGATTCCACATTGTAGTAAGATAAAAAAATAAAAACTACAAAAAAACACTGAAATTATAATAGAAAACTAGTTTACATGCTTTACGATGTTGCCTTTTGCTTATTTTTACATCGAAACTTCATTTTAATTCATTGCATTTTAAGATTTTTGCACTATGTAACTTTTCGGGATGTTCTGGTGGACCATCTGCCGCCTGCTCGTCTCCACGGAGATGTTAATGCTTTGTCCAAAATGTTTCCCAGTGTGGCATTAAAC
The DNA here is from genome assembly GCA_019594935.1 of Periophthalmus modestus. Classification (NCBI taxonomy): domain Eukaryota; kingdom Metazoa; phylum Chordata; class Actinopteri; order Gobiiformes; family Gobiidae; genus Periophthalmus; species Periophthalmus modestus. The sequence goes on from JAIEZT010000084.1 coordinate 30,894,531, forward strand.
CTACATTACAGACGTTTTTTTATTGTTACCAAATACCTTGAAACAGCATTCTTACAGTAAGACTGGCCTTTCCACAGATCTGACATGTAACTTAGGGTTGTGTCTCCATGGAGATTGATAAGTTTGATGCCGAACATGCAAAGCGGTGGCATCTCCATGGAGACCAGCAGGTAGCAAACGATCCATGAGAAAAGTTACATAGTGCGACTTTAGATGTTGTTTCTTTTACTTTTGTTGCAAGTAGCTCAAACCAATCCAAATATCACAAGGTTCTAATGAAAAACACACCTGAATATTATTATTACTGAATTTTTTTACAGGAGGTGAATGGGAGGATCCCCGTGAAGCATGAGAACGGAGGAGTGAAGGGGATTTCTCTGACCATCACAGCCAACGGACACACAGTGGACGGTAGGACCCAAATTTAAATATATCTGCGCAGTTTAAAGGTCCTATATTATGCAGCATTAACTCTTTAAGACATTTAAGCCATGTTATAATACTGTTACCTCCTCAAAAACACACCTGGAGTTGTGTTTTGTTTCAGTGACCATGCCTGCGTCATTATCTCCAAAGCTCCAACTGCTCTGTTCCACCTTGTGATGTCATGAAGTGCTAGTTTGCAAGTTAACGGCTCTTTTCACCTTTTGTTTAGTAGAGATCGGGGTGAAATGATCCAAATGACTCTAGTGAATGTGTATGGAGTTAAAAACACAGTGGAGGCGGTGTTCTTTTGTGTATTACCACATGACATCACAAGGTGGTGTGATGGAAATGTATGTGTATTGATGTTGTGAAGAAAATAGTCTTATCTTATGCCTTTAAAAGCATTTGATCTGTGCCAGTGTGTCAGACCCAGACCAGACGTTAACAAGTGTGAAGGCTCTGTCTCCATCCTCCAGGAAAGACTCTGTTGTCTTATCTGTCCTCAGGTGTAAAAGTTCATTATCTCATCGGTGTGAAACGAGTCACTGCTTTGAAATGTATGTAGCTTTGTCATTCTGGGATAAATACTCAGAGCTCAGACGCTCCAGGGGAGACTAGGGGGGAGACTAAGGACCCGGGGGGAGAGACTCAGAGAGACTTGGGACGGCTGCCAGTACCACAGACATGTCCGTATCTGCTGTAACAAAGAATAAACCTTGTTGGTATTTCAAAACTCACTGAGCTTCACAAATGGATTACCTTTCATCTGGTGTTTTTTTTTCACAACAGTAGAACAGAGAGTTTTTTGTTTGAGAGGAGAACTCAGCCTGTAGGGTTTGTGTTAAACATGTGTGAATGAAACAAAACACAACTTCAGGTCTGTTTGAGGAAAAAACATTGTAACAGATCAGAAAACAGTGTAATATGGGACCTTTAAATTAAAATATAATAGTGTTTATTCATAGGACACTTAATAGAAATGGCATGGCTTTCTGATATACATTTTTGAATGTAGTACTACTTTCAGCACAATTTATTTTTGTGAAATTTCCCCAAAAAACGAGTCATTCATCAAGTTATTAATCTGTAATTTCAACACAGTCAAGTAAAGGTGCACTTTGGAACTTTTCTGATGGAGAGTTTGCCTCCTGCTTGTCTCCATGGAGATGACACTTTGCTTGGAATGTTGTTGGAAGTACAACATCAAATGCATCTGTTTCCATGGAGACCAGCAGGTTATGCCACTAGGCTTAGTTACAGGTCAGATCTGAGGAGAGGTGACCCCACTCGGTAAGAATGTGTGTCGTAAAGATGATTTTAGCTATTAAAAAGAAAAACTAAATCATTGAATAAAGCTAGAAATGTAATTTATACAGTGGAACATTCAAGGCAAAGCAATAACATCACCAAAATGACAAGCAAGTGACCGAGAGCCGAGAAAAGTTCCACAGTGCAACTTTAATCCACATCCTGTTTTGCCCCGTGCAGCAGCAGAGTCCACCCTGGATAAGCCTGGTTGAATACTATGTAAACTCAGTGATATCCACATGTACCGTTCAGGTTTCTACCCTGTGATGTTCAGTAGAAGCATGAGGGAGCTGTCATGGACCTGCCCTCTCCAAACCTCTGTGTTCTGCTCACACGGAGCCTGGAGAGAGTCCAAGCCTTATATTGATTTTAGATTTAGACACAAGACTTTATGTTATTTGATGAAGAGACAAGCCCATGTTTACTCTGTGGACTGTCTCAAATGACTAGGACATAAAAGGTGCACTGTGTAGCTTTTCTGGTGGAAGGTCTGCAGCTGGCTTCTTTTAAAGAGATGTTATTGCGTTTGCCTGGAATGACTTATGCATCTTCATGGACACAGGCTAGAGAGGCCGCCAGGCTAAGTTACAGGTCAGGTTTACGCAGAGGCGAGCCCCTGGGTTTGTCCATGTTATAGTACTGGTTTAGTCCTGGTCCAGTCCATTTCCAAATATATTAATTACCAACTATTTCTTTAAAATTCTTTGAGATAGGCAAGGTCAAGCAGGTGAGGAAAAATAAGAAAAAGTTAGCATTTCATAATATTGCTTTGTTATTTTGAGTCACGATGTTATAATTTTGTGTACTGATACTTTGCAGTTCTACATGTATGTCTATTGCGGAATGTTCAGCAGTCACCTTCTTTTTCCTCCTGTTGCAGTTCCGACTAAGATCCCAAAAGACGACACTGTGGATTCCCCATTACCAGAAGTGAAAACCACAGAATACATCATTGTGGAATCAAATAATGCACCTCCTCGATCCAAAATCCAACCTCCCAATCCGAGCGTTTCCAGTGAAAAACTCCAGACCGATAAGGAACCGGAGAGTCCTAATCCAAACGTTCTCGCTGAAGACGTCCAGAGGGAGGGAGAGGAGAGAGTTGGTCTGTTCGGTAAATTGTTCATGAAGAAATCAGCAGAGAAGGAAGCAAAGAGCAACACAAATGAGGATCAGACTGACTCAAGTCCTGCTAGTCAACAACAAACCCCAGTGAGTTTCTGGCTTTTCTAATTCTTATTTCACTTGGTTGGATAGTACCTGTGGTCAATATTAATCATGAGTACTTTTTCTTTGCATAAATGGGGAGATTTGGGGTATTTTTGTTGTAATATGATCAGATTCGAGCTGTATAGAGCTACTCTTTGGTACAATCTGATATTTATTTGTTGCAGTTCATGTTTTTTAATGAAAAAGTCTATTTCAAAATGGTTTACTGGGATTACAGCATTTTAAATATTAATCAGTGGCGCAAAGCAGTTTCAATATTATCATTTATCACAGTATTTCTCTGTAGCAATATGTCGTGCTTCAAAATGTGTTATCGCTGGATGGAATGTATTTATATTTGTTATATAAAAACTACAGTATTGCCATATTATATTAACTATTACCAACTAAATGAAATGAGGTACATTAAACTGCAGGTTATGGGTTATAGGACAGATCCAAAGTCATGTGATTCACTTTTTTCTTTCTGTAATAGAACAAACATATTCCTGAGAAGCGAGAAAATGGAACCAGCAGTGGATCCTCAATGAAGCAATCTGCAACAGAAGGTAGGAGCCAAAACCATGATACTTATAAATTCATATGATATTGTCATACAATACATACACTTTAAATTAGAAAACTGTTGCCCCTTTTCCTGTAACTGCTACTGTCACACTCGCCATTTTAGTCTTAAATTGTTCGTATTGACAGTCTACATCAGGGGTGTCCAAACTTTTCCCACTAAGGGCCACAGACAAAAACACAGACAAAGATGAAGGCTGGTGACCAACACAATGAATACTTCAAATCTGTGTTATTATTACAAGTTAGACTGAACCACTCGACCTTTATTCATGCTCACATCTTCACTGGGACACATTAAATATTTGATGTGGGCTTGTTAAAGTAGATTTTCAGAAATGTACAGTAAAATATACTCTTAAGGTAATATGGGCCAATTCACCTGGAAGCAAGAGGGCCAAGAAAAATTGGTCTGAGGGCCGCATTTGGCCCTCGGGCCACAGTTTGGGCATGACTGGTCTACATGATCCTGGTAGTTTTATTTAGCTATTGTGTCCGTAATTCAAGATACAAACAATAATAACAGACAAATCAGGTGCCTTCTTTCCCTGAGGTGGCTCCCGCTAACGTTAGCAACGGATTTGATTGACAGTGTTGCTAAGCGCCCTCTCCCTGCTAAACCCAGTAGTGCAGGCGAGAAAGAGTGTTACCTTCAACAGCTTCACTCCAGATTGGCTCTTTGGTTGCTATGATACTCGCAGTTAGATTTCCTAATATGCAACTTGGCTCCAAATTGACCCCTATAACCGTTAGCCTCGATGAGCTTCATTTGACTGGAGCCGAACGCTATCCACTTGTTTGTACAGTCTATGGTCTTGGATGGGGTTTGTGTTTGCATGACGTGCCTAATTATGTTAATAGTGAACTTGTCATGATTATTGCAATGAATCGTTGCAGCCCTAATGTACTTGGGAGTTTATCTTCTGGCTTTTCTTCCTTTTTAGTCACACATGGAACCACAGTGAAACAAAATGTCCAAAAAGACTCTACAGAATCAACAGAATACGTGGTACTTCAGTCACAGGAAGTTAAAACGCCCAAAACTGCAGATTCGACTGTTTCCAATGAGGAGGGCCAACCCAAAGAGGAGAGAGTGAGTCTGTTCAGCAAAATGTTCAAGAAGAAAGCAGAGAAGGAGCCAGAGAAGGAGCCAGAGAAGGAGCCAGAGAAGGAGCCAGAGAAAGAGCCAGAGAAGGAGCCAGAGAAGGAGCCAGAGCTACATCTGACAGACAAGAGCGTAAAAGACCAAATAATTTCACTTATAATGGTGAGCTTTTCCTTTAAACAGGGGGTATTATGGTGAATCACCTTTTTTGAGCTTTCTACCATATAATAATGCTGTTCCCTCATTAAAAACAAAAAAAAAAAAAGTGGTTTGAGAAAAAAAATTTCTCCCAGGCATCCACTCAGATGTTTCCCAAATTAGCTGTATGATTCTGTCTCCTACATGGCAATTTTAAATATACAAAAGCATGATATAAAACAATACACAAACCTGATCCGACATGCACACTTTGTAATGTGATATCGCTCTGAAGGGAGAGTGACTTAGCTCAGAGAGAAACTTACCATAATTTGTTGTTTTCTGTGAATATCGCTTTTTTTTTCTAAATATGTGTTAGACCCCCATAAAAGCATAATACCCCCTCTTTAAAGTATTTTTTGAACAATATAAGATCTGCAATTGAAAATATGCTAGTCCATACTCATACACAAAAGAGTCACACAAAACGTCCAGACAAGTTATATTGTGCACCTATAATACGTATATGTGTTGCGCTTTCATAGCAAAATGGTGATAATTGTGAGGAACACAGAACCGGCATCTGCAGTGAGAACGTTCCAGATCTTGCGTCATCCGAACAGAAGTCCGACTCTCCCGACCCTGAAGAAGCTGAAGTTAAAACTCCAGATGAAGAGGTCCAACCCAAAGAGGAGAGAGCGAGTCTGTTCAGCAAAATGTTCAAGAAGAAACCAGCCCCAGTGATGGACACAGACCCAGAGAGAGAACCTGGAAGAGAACAGGACAAGGAGCAAGGGAAGGAAACAGAGAAGAAGCAGGAGAGACGCACAGAGGAGACGAGCGGAGATCAGACAGACAGAAGTCCTGCTCCCACGGGCCAACACCGGGTAAGAAGAACATGACTAATCGAAGTTTTATTTATAATACGCTATAAAGAAAATCATATTCACTGACAGAGCAACAATTTTGAGTTGGTAGAAGTTCAGGGTTAATAATGGTTTAACATAAAACAGGGACAGTGAGGTAATTTCAGTTAAAGGCTAAGGTGAGTTTTGAGCCGTTTTTTGAAGGTGTTTAGTGCGTCTGAGTTTCTGATGTGGAGGTTGAGGGAGTTCCAGAAGGTTGGGGCAGCGATAGCGAAGGGATGGTTCTCACGAAGTCCAGCCCTCGTTGAGCAGTTTCGAGAGTCGAGTTTCGAATGGAAGAACAATATAACTAACTATTTCATAATGTCACAGCATTATAGGTGCTGCTTTGGTTGTGATTTTGGCCCAGTTTGATAATGTGGATTTTGGTTTGGTTCTGTTCTAGTCTAGGTCTAGTTCAGTGTTTAGTCTCAGTTTGCTCCCAGTTTTTATTATGGGTTACTGCTGATTACATTATTACAATATTAATTAGACATATTCAGTTTTTCTTTACTTAAAAACATGTGGTGAGGCTTTGTGACAGTTACTCAGTTGCTAGAGCGTTTGTCCACTGATCTGAAGGTTTGTGGTTTGAATCCTGCTCCTGACATAATTGGTTGAGCGGTCAGATTCACTGACCCACAGGTTGACGGTGCGATTCCAGCTCCCACAGATGAATGCTACTGTTGTGTCCTTGGGCAAGACACTTAACCCATCTTGCCCCCAGTGAATGGCTGTGGTTCCTTGATGTAAAGCGCTTTGAGTGCCTTGAAGGTGGAAAAACACTATATAAAAATGTGAACATTAACGATTATGTTCTTCAATGTATTTTTTGAGCAATATAACACTTTAATTAAAAAAAATGCAAGTCAGATAATAGGTTTAATGCTATATCATGGAATATTTCAGGCAAAGCTGTTTTGTTCTAGTACTAGTCTAGGTTTAATTCAGTGTTTTGTCCAAGTTTACTCCCGATTTTTATGATCGATTATTGTTGATTCCATTATTTTAATATCAATTTGACATATTCAGTTTTCTTCACTTAAAAACGCAGTTCCTTCCAACTATACTATGTATCGTAAGAAACATATTACATCTGAATGAGGTACACATATAATGAGCATGAAGTAATGTTTTCCAAAGAAACCACATCCCAGGTTTCTATTCACCCAATTTGATCTGAAAATGTTTGATTTTTATGATTAAGGCGTCAAGTTTGATCTGCAAATACTTTTCTTCAATCTTCAATGAGGACCATCAAGAACAAAGACGAAATAGAACCTCAAAACCTGTGGCTATGTGCGGCCAAACCAGCGCAGACGATTCTTCTATTGTAACCCTACGAGATCTACCAACCGTCGACGAAGATTTGGGCTCCATTTCCGATGCGGAGGAGGCCCTGGAGTCACTAGGAGAATGTTGCGTTGCCCTTGACGACATCGCTTCGTCAGAAACCAGTGCCGCTTGTGAAAAATTTGGTTTAAATAAACAAGAAAGTGACAAATTTCTGTGTAATTCAACCAATCAGCTTCTACGATTCTCTTGAAGGTTCCTACAGCCTTCCCAAAGTGGTGGCAGATTGCATAAAGGTTGTTTTATCAGAGCAATACACAAGCTCAGAATTTGAAGAGAGTTTGACAGCAACAGAAAACCCAAGACCTGAAATGGAAGATAAATGAATCGAAAATGGGGCTACGTCTTTGGAAACGACTGAACCAAAACCTGTGGCAGATTCCGAAATCCAAATCTCAGCCAGAAAAAGTACAAAAATCGGGAATTACGGTGAACTGGAAGAAGAATGTTTGCAGTTTGGGACCTACAAGATGGTATGGTTTCCTGGTGAGGAGTTTGTGGTCGTCAATGAAGTGTCTCCGAAGTGTCCGAGAACTTCCAGATGAAAAGTTTGACAAGGCGCTCCACAATATGCCCAACTCTGAATAGAATATAAAATTGAAAATGCGGGAGAAATGTGCCCATTGTCAGTCATGTGTGAAAATTTAGTTAGGAAAGAGGAAGCTGTCAAAAGATTGTGATTTGATGAATTCTGAAAAACTATGAAAACAACAAAATGTCAGATAAGGGAAGATAATAGGATTAAAGTTTTGGAAGTCCATTTGTGCCGCATAAATATGTAACAGAGATGTGAATCCAATCTTTGTACTAAGGGATATTTGTTGGAATAGTGGCACTGCAGTAAATGTTTCACTTCTTGCCTTTTGTTTAATCGTTATAATGTTCTTTCTTGGTCAGTATTTAAAGTTGATTTGTTTTCATTTAAATTGAGATAATACAGCATTTAATTTGTTCATTGTTGACCTTGTTTTTTCACTATGGTGGAGGATATCACAATAGTGTTTTCTATTATAAAAGAAAACACTTGTAATAATTATTGGAATGGATTGAGCTGTATTGATTTAATTGTTAATTGCTATACAGTATTACAAAATTAAACATTCTAATTCCTTTTGCGTATTTGTCCAAGTCTTCAAAAAACAGTTTCATCTTCTTCAACTGCTTCAACCTTGGTTCTCTTAATCATATTTTTAAAAGTTCTTTCAACTGACAACAAGGTCACGTCTTTGAGGTTGAAAAATGGCACTACTTTTCCAAGCTATTGAGAAAAAATATTTTGCTAATAGAGAAGATGTTGAACTTGGAACCAGTTTTTGTTTCATGTGGATATTAGAGAGATATTAACCCTAAACCAGGTCAACGTATCTGCAGTGTGACAGTTACTCAGCAGATGGGACGACAGTAGCTCAGTTGGTAGAGAGTTTGTTCACTGATCTGAAGGTTGGCGGTTCAAATCCCACTCCAGACATAACACCGGCGGTCAGATCCACTGTTGGTTGGTAGTGTGATTCCAGCTCCCATAGATGAATGCTGTTGTCATGTCCTTGGGATTTAACCCATCTCGCAACCAGTGTCTGAGTACACTCACATACACTGTATAAAGAAGTGGACTCAGCGAGTGTGACGTGACAGTCAAAGAAGCTCATGCCAGCCAAGTTATGAAGCGACTTTGGGGCTAAGTGCAATATTTGGAACTTTGACTACGAGTATCATAGCAACCAAAAAGCCAATCCAGAGCGTTGCTAACTCCTCTTCCCACCTGCACCGCTGGTTTAGCAGGGAGCAGGTTGGCAATGCTGTAAGTATTAGTTGGGCTGTGTTAAGTGTTAGTTGGGCTAGCAGGAGCGACCTCAGGGAAAGAAGGCGTCTGATTATATATTCATTTACGGACAAAATAGTGAAATAAAAACACAGGATCCTTTAGAGCGGGTTAATACGAACAATTTAAAGTCAAAATAACAAGCCTGACAGCACCTGTTACAGAGAGAGGGGCGACATTTAATTTTTTTATTGGAGCCAGATTCGATGAAGCTGGAAAAGCGCCCATGCTCACTTCCTATTTGGACCATGGCTAGCAGCCAGTTAGCTATGTCCATTTATATAGACACTTTATGGCATAAACTGGTGTATGAATGTGTGTGTGAACAGGTGAGTTATTCCTTAATGTAAAACGACCTGAGTGCCTTGAAGGTGGAAAAGCACTATATAAAAATGCGACTAAAATTTACCAAACTCCTCCCTAGAATCCGGTCCTGTCCTGCAGCTCAGTTTTAAACTATAGAAAATCTACAATGTTATGATGTCATGTGAACACAGTCCATTCTGAGTTAATTTTAACTTAGGTCAGATATCTCTTTATTTCATCGTGTAGTTCATTCAGTAACTTTACTTTCCAACAAAAGCTGCTTCTAAAACTACACTGTGTGGTATCTGTCAGAGCATAACTTGCACACATTGTTGAATATCAATGAGTGACGTTCATAAAAGGCTGATTGTTGGAGATGGGACGAGTAGGCAGCGGCATGGATGGAATTGTGAAACCCTCTCAAAGCTGCGTTCAAGATCCCGGCTGCGCAGCACTACCCCGCTACGCTAATATATGCCTTTAAGTTAATGTTGTTCTAATATATGTGTAGGAAACTGGGAAGCTAACCACAGAGACAGAGAAGGAGGTCGAAGACGGAGAGAGAGATTCGGAGAAGAAAGGACAAGAAAGTGAATCGGAAAGAGGAGAAAATCAGGACGACGCTGCAGACGATAATCCAGTTATGAGTTTCTTCAAAACTCTAGTAAGTGAACAGCAGGTGGGAGGGACTCAAAATGTCTCATTCAAAATTACTCGTACAAATTAAGTTTCATGTGTTTTGTCAGTTTTGTCTTGTGATCTGAATGCTTAAGTAGTTTTAAGATTAAGTTTTAAGTTTTTCTTCAAATAGACTATACAGATTTCTAGTAGTAGTAGAGGTAGTAAGTAAGTAAGTAGTAGTAGTATTTTTGAACTGTTTAAATGATTTCACTTTAGATTATTTGAATGACTAACATATGTTGCTTCTTATTTCAAATGAAAATATTATATGTCAGTGTGGTTCCCTTAAAATCAAACCATGTCATATTATTCGATATTTTTACCCATTTCGATGTTAACTCTCGATACTAGTCACAAATATCAGGAAGACTTGTTCGACAGTTTGGGTCCTTTAAGTGAACACATCTAATCTTTAAAACTACTCAAAATAAGTCATAGTTTTTGTAGTATATAATTACTATTACTTGAGAAATATTTCTACTAATGTAAGTTGGATCATAGCATTTGTTTAGTAAAATTCATTTCAATTCTCAAAGTTGAGGTGAGGTCAAATGTCCTGTAACTGCAGTGTAAGTTCATGTAGCGTTAACTGTTAAATTTCACTAATACTCTGATAAATCTGTTTAAATCATTGGATGAATTGAACGGTTAATATCAGATTGACAAGTCTTTAGCCAGAGAGTGACTGGTTTGATTCTGATGCAGGCATGTACTGCCATTGTGTCCCGGGGCAAGGCACTTGATTCAACACTGACTCAAGAGTGTAAAGCTAATTTAGACAGTACAGGCCTGATCCTACTTACATGTATTGTTGTATTCTGAGTTCGTTTTAACTTACAGTAGGTCAGATATGTCTTTATTACATCATGTAGTTCATTCAGTAGCTTTACTTTCCAACAAAAGCTGCTTCTAAAACGACACTCTGTGGTATGTGTCAGAGCGTAATGTGCACACATTGTTGAATATCATCAAGTAAATGTATTATTGCACTCAAGTAAAAATACTGTTACTCAAATAGAAGTAAAAATCAATGGTATAACAAAAAACTGCAAAAAAAAAAAAAAAAGAGTAACTTTAACTACTGTAACTGGAAGAACAAAACATTAAATAATGCACAAATCATTAGAATATCTATGTGTGGATATACAGCTATACACACACACACACACACACACACACACACAAAGTTGTAGTAGTAGATGTAGATTGCGATGGAAAATCTACATTATGAATACGTCATAAACTCTGTTAGACTGTCAAAACTATTACTCAATAAGGGGTAAAAGTTTGAAATGACTCTTTGAAATGCGATTCAGAGTTATTCAGTAGGCCCTGTTGCCTCTCATGGGAAATCTAGTGGGACCAGTTACATAAAAAATAAACTAATATTATTCAAAAATATGCAGTAAAGAATCTTGGCCTTGACACAATCAACAAGCCTCCATTGTGCTCCCTCTTCATTTCACTGTCTTGGGGATTTTAAAGAGCTAGCTTGAGCGTTAGCCGCGTGCTAGCCCAGCCTTTGACCAGGCTGTAGACTCTGTGGTGGTCTATTGTTCGAGCCCGTCGTGAGCGCACAAACACGCCCTGTGCTTGGGCCGGGGGACTGGGGTAAAGATGGAGATCGCGGAGGCTGTCTCCAGAACACAAAGGCACTGATACTGTAAGCTCCACTGTCTACAGACTCACTGAGGCTCTGTGCTGCTCTGGATAAAACCATTTATCATAGAGGGCCATTTGTAACGGTGAGACTGTGATAAAACTGAAAGCCACAGTATGTCACTTTTTAGCCAAAAAATAGACCAACAGTTTTTTTTGCACTAAAAAACATGCATCGTTGCTGCTTGCATCTCCACAAACCTGACTCTTATTACGCTTGGAGGAAGGCTTCCTGCTGCTTGTTTCCATGAGACTATTTTCCATTTGTCTATAATCTTAAAGTATGGCAGAAAACTAATCTATCTCCATGAAGACGGTTCCCAAATATGGTTTTAACTTTCAAACTCCAGGAAATGATGCAGGTGATGTGCCACCTTCAGAATGTTCCTTACTGTGCCTTTAAATTCATTCATTAAAAATTAATCTACATGAGATGAATTAGATATTCTTTTTGAACAGATTTGACTTAAATGTGCACTGTGTAACTTTTCTGGTAGAAAGTCCGCCATCGTCTTGTCTTTGTGGAGATGTTATTGCTTTCCCTGGAATGTTCCATTTTGATTGCTGTGGGCGGGTTTGCCTCTCCACAGACTTGACCTGTGAGTTTGCCTGATTGCATCACCTCCTTATCTCCATGGAGATGGATAAGTTTAAACCAGCATTTAAACCAATCAAAGTGCTTCACATAAATGTCAAAATGGGAAATAAAAAAAATATAAGGATAATACAGTACATATGGAAACACCAATATCCTGCGTAGCTCGTGTTAAATGCTGTACTGTGGAGCATTCTAGACAAAGCAATAACATTTCCATGGAAACAAGCAGGCAGATCCTTCTCTGAATACTCTACTGTGTTTAGGACCTATTTTATTCAGAGTTCATGAAGTCTTTTAGTTGATTCAAATAGATTAGAGGCCTGGTTAGTTTGTTTGTACATTTGGCATTAGATGTTGAAACCAAAATCATTTCAGTGATCATTATGAATCAAGACGTTTAAATGTAGTGATTTTGGTTTGTTGAGGGTTAGTTTTGCCATGTAAAGCCGAGGAACGACACTTGATAAACTGCTTTTATGTTTTTTTCTTTCAGGTCACTCCCACAAAATCAAAAAAAGAGGCACCAGCTCCAGATGCCACAAAAGAACAGGTACAAATGTGACTCCCTCTGTAATGTAAAGACTGATTTCTGAATCTCTGGGAAAATTACAAATGGTTTTAGTTCTAGGTGTTCTACATTGAAACACTTCTAAGCACAAGGATTTTATTTTCTCTGCTTGAACATAAAAAGCTCAAAATAGTAAAGTTGGAAATTCTGCTCAGTTGGAATGCAGACATTTTGAATCGGACTGGTTGATGGTTGGTAATGGTCAGATCTGACTCAGTGGAAATGCATTCATGGAAACAGCAGGAGGTTAAAAGTTACACAGTGCCCCTTTATTTGTCATGTTATAATGCAAACAGTGACCTTTGTTTGGTCTAAAACTGACTGTTGATTGATTGATTTAGAATTATTACAGTCAAATGTTCAATGGTCATCAATATGAAACACAGACTGTATACATAAATGGACATAGCTAACCTGCTAGCCGCCACGTTCCAAATAGTCTCCCCTTTCTCTGTAACTGCTGCTGTCAGGCTCATCATTTTTGGTTTTAAAATGTTTGTATTAATCCACTCTACATGATTCTGGTATTATATTTCACTATCAAGATATGAAAATTAATAACAGACGAATGAGGTGCCTTAGTTCCCCGAGGTTGCTGCCGTTAGCTTTAGCGACAGGTTTGGCTGACAGCATTTCTAAGCTCCCACTCCCTGCTAAACCAGTGGTTACTCTCAACTGGATTTCCAAATATTGAAATCGGCTCCAAATTTGTCCCTGTATTCACCAGAAAATGGCAGATGTAAAACCTGTTCAACCTCCCTCCTCACCTGGCTCCTCCCCTCACCTGGCCCCTCCCCCTCACCTGGCTCCTCCCCTCACCTTGCCCCTCCCCCTCACCTGGCCTGCGCTCTCTAGTCTTCTTGTCACGACAAACCTGGCACACTATCAGACAGCAGTAACGTAGATAGCACCTAGTGGTCATATGTGAGAATACAACAGGGGCAGGTCAGCCAGTCTAATTACAGATGGTAGATTTAACTAAAATATTTCCCCCATGCAAACAGCAGCTTTGACCCATGCAGTGAAGCATTGCAGTTTTAATAAGTATATTTTTATAGGCCTATACATTGCTTTGCTGATCCATACCCTCCTGTAACTGCTTTCTCTTTTGTTGCACATCAGCCTCAGGCCTCAGAGACCCAGCCTGCTCCAGCCACTACCACCACTGTGAGCTCTGCCTACACAAACACACGCTCATGCTCTGTGCTTCACTTAACCTGCAGTTATAATACACAATGATCTCCTCTAACACTGGCACCAATCACACATCTGAGACTAAAGGGTAACTCATTTAAGTAAGTGAGGGAGGGGGATGTCTTGCCCATGTTAAAAAAGTTACAAAAATGTCCATGATCCAAATAAAAGTGCTTAGTTTAAAGGTCCTTTCTTATGCTAAATTGACTCATGTGAATGTTAAGTCATGTTATAATGCTGTTGCCTCCTTAAAATAATACCTGGACTTGTGTTTTGTTTGATTCACACATGTTTGAGTAACCCTTTATTATTAGTCTACCTGCAACCCCAAATCTCAAAATGTTCTGTTCCACTTTGTGATGTCATGAGGTGGTAGTTTTCAAGTTAATACCTAGCTTTAGTTTTAGTTTAGTTCAGTAGAGATTGGCAATTCCAGGGCTGAAATTATCCAAATGATTGTAGTAAAAGGGGTATGGAGTTTAAAAACACTTGAGGCACTTTCTGTATTAGCACATGACATCTCAAGGTGGAACAGAGTGTTTTCTGTCAAAGAGAAGAACTCAGCCTAAACATGCAGGGTTTGTGTGTTAAACATGTGAGAATGAAACAAAACACAAACAGGTATTTTGATGAGGAAACAGCATTATAATAGATCAGAAAAAATGGTAATATGAACCTTTTAAAGCTGGTTTAGTCCTGGTTTAGTCTTAGTATATATTTGATTTAGTCCTGGTTTAGTCCTGGTTAAAACCTGGTTTAGTCCTGGTTTAGTCTTAGTATATATTTGATTTAGGCCTGGGTTATTATGTATTCTTAGTTTATTCTTAGTATAAATGCTATTTATTGCCTTGTTTTAGCAGGTCTTAGTATAGATTTCAGACCCGCCGGCGCCCCCTAAAGGAATGCCCATGCCCCCTCCTCCTCCTCCAGAACCTCCCAGAGCAGAGCCAGCCCTTAAAGCTGTGAAGCCCAAAGAGGAGCCCAAACCAAAGGACAGCCCCCAGGCCACATCAGCCAGAGACACTCTCACACGGCTCTTCAGGTCTAAGGTAATATAATTATAAGTTAAGTTTATGGCAAGACAAGTTGATTTAAATATAGCTCAATTCATATGTTGAGTAATTCAAAGTGCTTTACAGAATAAGAAAGACATTAAGATCACAATACAACAAATCAAAACATAAATATTCATCATAAAATTAACATTAAAGTAGAGACCTGTCTCACATCTTCAGGAAGATTGTTCCAGGTTTTAGCTGCATAAAACTGAAATGCTGATTCCCCATGTTCAGTCCTGGTTTAGTCCTGGTCTAGTCCTGGTTTAGTCCCGGTTTAGTCCTGCTTTAGTCCTGCTTTAGTCCTGCTTTAGTCCTGCTTTAGTCCTGCTTTAGTCCTGCTTTAGTCCTGCTTTAGTCCTGGGTTAGTCCTGGGCACCAGCAGGAGGCCAGTCCCTGAAGTCCTCAGAGTGTGAGTCATGGTTCATATGACACTAACATGTCAGTGATGTACTCACAAGCAGAGCTGCTTTAACGTCTATCCTCTGAGCCACAGGAGCCAGTGCAGAGCCCTGAGCACAGGACACATGTGTGAAGTACTTAAAGGTTCTAAGCAGGAGTAGTCTAGTACTTACTGGAGACAAATGCATATAGCAATATTTTGTGTTTTTGAAGAAATAGTGAGAGGAGTGGGAAATATAGCAAAGAATCTACACTGCCTGGCCAAAAAAAAGTTTCCACCTGGATTTAACTAAGCAAATAGGTACAAGCCTCCTCCGTTTGTTCAGGTCTAGGTTCAGTAACAGTCTGTGCTCAGAGAATGAGGTCAGCTGACACCTGAATATACTGAATGACCAGGTTATTCCATCAATGTATTTTTCGGGCATATTCCAAGATGACAATGCCAGGATTCATTGGGCTCAAATAGCGACAGAGTGGTTCAGGAGCAGGAGACGTCATTTTCACACATGGATTATCCACCACAGAGTCCAGACCTTAACCCCCTTGAGAATCTTTGGGATGTGCTGGAGAAGCTTTGTGCAGCGTCAGACTCGACCATCATCAATGCAACATCTTGGTGAAAAATGACTGGATGGAAATAAATCTTGTGACATTGCAGAAGCGAAATCGAAACAACGCCACAGCGAATGTGACATAATCAAAGCTAAAGGTGGTCCAAAGAAATATTAGAGTGTGTCAACTTTTTTTTTTTGGTGGTGACTTTCTTTTGGCCTGGCAGTGTATAAAATACAGTCTGAACTCTGCTCCAAACCACATGCCAATTCATCTGTTAGTGTCAAGTTCATAAAAGCTGTCCACTTCTCACCAAAGCCCATAGGGGACAAAACATATAATAGAGATGCAGAAAGGCATTTATAACCATTTCATCAATAGCAAACATTATCCTACAGGAGACAACACAAATGTCATATGAGCCCTTAACATAAACGTGCTGGACCTAAAAACAGAAGTACAGCGGCCCTTTATATTCCTCACTTTCTTGACACATTCCATGCTTCCCATTTACAAGCCTGTTTCACAACTTTCAAAAGGTTAAAGTGGAGTTTTGCACCAGTATGCGAACAACAACTACCCTGCTAACAGTGTACCAGCATTATTTCCTGGCATAGCAGTCTCATTTTGACCCTGAGCTGCTTTTACAATATATCTATAGTGAGGAAAAACACATTTTATTCAACTACATGGACAGAAATCGGGTACAGCACCTTTTAAGGGCTCATATTACTCTGTTTTCTGATGTTATAATGTTGTTTCCTGATCACAAACAGACCTGGAGTTGTGTTTTGTTTTGTTTCATTCACATGTTTAACCCTGCATATTTAGGTTGAGTTCTTCTCTCAAATGGAAACACTCTATTCCACCTTGTGATGTCACTGATGTCCACTGTGTTTTTAAACTCCATACACCTTCACCAGACATATTTTGATGATCTCAACCCTGGAATTTCCCTTTTTCCTTTGAACTAAAGGTGAAAAGTAGCTGTTAACTTGAAAACTACCACTTGATGACATCACTAGGTGGAACAGAGCATTTTGAGCTTTGGAGATGCAGACAGATTATAATAAAAGGTTACTCAAACATGTGTGAATGAAACAAAATACAACTGCAGTTATGTTTTTGATGAGGTACCAGCATTATGACATGACTAAAAGCTCACAAGAGTCAATTTTGTGTAATATAGGACCATTTTGTGTGATATAAGAACTTTAATCATTGTACAGGCCCCATTACCTTCCTAACCCAAACTAACCGTTCCTTTAACAGTCAAAGGAAACACAACCACACGCCGCAGCAGAAGACGCCCACCCAGACCCACAGGTAAAAACAAATAACACTGTTCTATAAGGTGGAGTAGATATTAACAATGTATTTAATATCACGAACAACAAATGTAACTCTGCCCCAGACACCACTAGAGCCTCCACCGCCTGTTTCTGGAGACGAGGTACATTTAGAAATGAAATATTTAATACTAACTTGAACTGTTTCATTGCATAAGTTATTTCGATATTAAATGTGTTCAGACTGACAGTACAGTAGGCACACAGGACACAGCAGAGGCACAGCCAGAGACAGTGGTAAACCAACAGGTAACATGGACCACAATGTTCTCTGGTAGATTCTACGGACTTTCTCTGTCATATTTCTAAACTATATCTGTAAATCTTGGGACACACGTTGCTTCTTTTCTATAAACTGATCAAATAGGTTGAAGTTTGTTTAATTCTTTTGGGGTGTTTTCAATACAGCCAGAAGAGGGAGACATACTTTAATTAATCGTACTGGCTGAAATCGGAGGGTTCTGACAAATATTTGAATCCAGGGGCGCGCTGGGTGGGGGGGCTTGAGGGGGCACTGACCTCCCCTAGAATGGTCAATGCACCCCCATAGCTTCCCCAAAGATTTTTGCCCCATTTTCATAGCACATCCAATTTTGATGAAAAATGTTCTTGACAATGTGACTCCATTAAAAACACAATTCCATGTTAGCTTTTATAAATCACTACAGGGGCTAATTATGTTTACACTGGTTTAAAACAGCAAAGCAAACATGGTAGGGGCTGGGGAGTACTCTCCATTGTTAAAAGGTTCTATATTAACATGTTAAGTCAGCGCCACCTTAGCACCCCCTTAGCGCCTTCAACCAAAAATGCCTGGCGTCGCCCCTGTTTGAATCTGACGGGTTGAAAAGAAACTTTGGTTGAATCCAGAAAAGAGAAAACCACGGACACTTTCCCATCCACAAATCCACAAAGTGCCAAACCTCTGTATGTTTTTCACACACAAAACACTGTATTTCTGCTAAAAATAGACCAGAATTCATCATGCTGCCCAAGGTTACCAAGACTGGCTTTACTCAACAAGTAAAAAAAACTATATAATACAGTCAGTGGTGGAAGAAGTACTCAATTTTGTTACTTAAGTAAAAGTACAGATACCAAATACTAGAGATGCATCTCAGGTTGGGGTGGGCTGGAAAAAAAATCTATTTATTGGGCCCAGAAGAAAAATATGCAGGCCATAGCCTATGGATACCATCATCTACATTGGCCTATGTTTGATAATAAACTTATGTAAGTAACCGTCGCTATCAGAAATACGGGACCCACAGGATGGAAAAAAAGCCCAATCCATGCATCTCTACTGGATATCGAAGCTACTAATACTGAACATTGAAAAAATTTACTTAAGTAAATGTATTAAAGTACCTGTTTAAACATGTACTTTAAACAGTAAAAAGTAAAAGTATTTCACACAGATTTCGAGGTCTTCTAAAGCCTGAAATATATTGATTTTGATAAAGATTTGTGCTGAATTTTGTTCAACAGAAACAGTTGGATCAGTTGGGTTTTTTTTTTAGTTGTTTTACTTTGTATATTTTTGTTTGCTCAAACTATGAAGTTTCTAAAAAATAAAACCCTCAGGCTTTTCAGCAGATCTCAGACTATAATACAAATAGTTTTACTTTTCAGTCCAGTTCAAAAATGTAGTGGAGTAGAAAGTACAGATACCTGCTTTCAAATGTAGTGAAGTAAAAGTAAAAAGTATCCAGTTTAAAATGTACTGGAGTAAAGATATCTGTGTAATCTCACAGTCGTCCAGGTATGATCTATAGTACAGGAAACATTCCAATCTGTAAACTGGACCAAAAGTTGTAAGACAGATGTATGGCAGTGTCCAGCAGTGATCTGAGCAGAACTGAAGAAGAGACTTTGATGAGCAGCTAAACATCAACTCTTACAACCTTTTGTCCAGTTGACAGCTTTAAATCTTTCTTGTAGTACTTAAGTAAAGTACAGATACCTAAAATGTATACATAAAGTACTGTACTTTACTACTTTTACTTTGTTATGTTCCACCACTGAATACAGAGGGAGTACTTTGTTGATGAAATCTCAGCCTGCACTTTGGGAATATCTGCTGTAGACAACACTGCACCACTTCTGCATGATCTCCATTCTTCTTCTTCACAGGCGCCTAATGCCACTGTAACATTAACAGACACTGTAAACCTCAGTATGACTCCAGTAACAGACGATCCCTGTGTTTTTATAGAAGCCTGACGCCTCCAAAGCCTCAACACTGGAGGCCGCTGCTAAACCCAACCCTGCTCCAGCCGCTCACGAGGAGAAGAAGCCCGAGGCCAGGAAGTCTATGCTCTCCTTCTTCAAACCCAAAGTAAGAGCACTCAAATACACAAATGTAAACCTAAAGTCCTACTGCGGAACCTTTGGATAAATAAATATAGACAACATTTATGTATTAGGGGTGTTTGTGTTAGTGAAAAATACATTGAGAAACATGCGCACTTCATGTGGCCGGGCCTCGCCTCTCCACAGATTTGATCCCCAACTTATTTGTTTGGAGATTAGTTAGAATGTGCTCATCTTCATGGAGCTATGCTGTTTTGGTTTAGGACACTGCCTATTAGATATTTTGTCAACTTTGTATCATTTTTTTGTAAGTATTGATATAATGCAATGTTTTTTTTTTTTTACACAGTTATGATTATCAGTTATTAGCTCAGGTAGCATTTTAACCTAGTTTATCAGAAGTTCTGTTTGTCTCTAAGGGGCGTGGTCAGGGGAGTTGACCAGGTCTTAGGGGCCCAAAACTGGACCCTTTTCCTATTTATTTATATTAAAGGGGGCCCATGTGAGGCTTCTTGCCCCGGGCCCCGAAATTTCTGTCAATGTGCCTGGATGTTGTACAATAATAAACAAAACACCCAAAATTCATGTGCAGTTTGTACCATACATTGATAATGAATGCAAAAACACATATGTGCAGTCTGCATATAGGATTACTGCTCTTGGAGTAATGGATGGGTTTGTAAAAAATAGTCTGGTTATCAAGAGCAATATATGGTCACGTTTTTATATAGCGCTTTTCCACCTTCAAAGCACCACTCACACATTCACACACACATTCATACACCAGTGTGCACAGGCACTGGGGGTGAGGAGGGTTAAGGGTCTTGCCAAGGACACAATGACAGCATTTATTTTTGGGAGGTGGAATGTCGAGAGAAGGATTCGAACCACCAACCTTCAGATCAGTGGACAAACACTGTACCAACTGAGCTACTATTGCCCTATGGACTGACAACCCCATGCACTATCAGTATATTATAATTTTATCAGTTAATGAGTCATGTATTGCAAATAAAATTCAATCTTGTGCCTTACTTATTTCTGAACCTTAACACTACAAAAGAGCATTGCACAGTCAAAGAAAGTTCAAACTGTTCCGCATTATGGTTTTAAATCTATTACATGAAATATACCTTATGTAATGAGTTAAATTAACGTCCTGACTTGACCTTTGAGGCTCTGTTCGACCATGTGACCTCTACAGTCCAGAGGGCCTCGAGTGGACTGCAGCTGCTCATGAAAACTCCAGCAGCGGTAAAAGCACTAACCCCCAGAGTGAAGCTGTGGTCACTGTCTATGTGTCTGTGTCTATAATGCTGTTCATGTTTCTGTGTGCTGCTCTGACACTTTTGACAACAGATTTGAAAGATTTTTATATGATTCAACTTCAAATTTTATTAAAATGAAAATGTGTATGTCTGTTGTTAAAGAAGCTAATAAACGTGCACTATGGAACTTTTTGGGGTTTTTAGGTTTGTGTGTTAAATGTGTGAATGAAACAAAACACAACTCCAGGTCTGTTTGTGATGTGGAAACGTTATAACATAGATCATAAAAATCCTAATATGAGCACTTTAACAAAATTAAATCATGTTGTTTTCATTGTTCTCTCTTGACCCTAACACATCTCTCTCTGAGGCTTTGTCTTGTTGCAGTCACTAAAAAGTGTCTCAGTCTTTACAGAGGTTTATGGTTCTGGGTTGGCAGAAATAGTCAGTGGTGGAAGTCGTACTTACTTAGAAGTAACTTAAGTAAAAGGACAGTTACTGGAGCAAGAAAAGTAAAAGTATCACATGAGAAAAATCTACTTAAGTAAAAGTATTAAAATACCTGTTTAAAAATGTATTTGAAGAGTAAAAAGTAAAAGTATTTCACACTGATTTTCAGATCTAATAAAGCTTCAAATGTAATGATTTTGTTACAGATTTGAGCTGAATTTTGTTTGTTGAAACAACTGAATCATTTTTTTACCTGTTTTGTGTATATTTTTGTTGCCTCAAACTATGAACATGTTAAAAAATAAACCCTCAGGCTTTTCAGCAGGTCTCAGACAATGATAAAAAATACTTTTTACATTTCAGTCCTGCTTAAAAGTGTAGTAGAAAGTACAGATACTGCTCTCAAATATAGTGAAAAATCCACTTTAAAATGCACAAAGTAAAGTAGAGATACCTAAAATGTATTCTTAAATACTTTTACTTTGTTACTTTCCATCTCTGGAAATAGTTGCCCACTATACTGGGAGGTTGGCAGTTAGATCCCAGCTATGTGCAACATATACTGCTTTTGCTTTACGTGATATATTTTCTGTGTACTTTTGTCCCATTGATGTCTGCAGTAATAACAGTTAAATCATTCTTGTATGAAGCTTTTTGGGCTGTTTAAAACACTTTTCCATTGCATTCTTTATTCATTCCCCACACGCTGTAACCATAGCTGCCCTAAACTTGTGGCTGCCAGAATGTTCCACTGGCCATATTGTTACCCGGGCTAGGTGAGTAAAATGTCTTGCTTAAGGGCACAACAGACAGGCAATTGAACTGCTCATCTTCTAGTTATAAGACCACTCTACCACCTAAGACCACTTTTGCCGTATTTGTTATAAATGTGACTAAATGACCCTGTGAATCCTCTGAATGCTAATTTTCCATTTTTGTGTGAATCTTAAACCTTTTTTGTCATGATTTGTACCTGAACAGGCAGCAGACCCCAAAGCCGCCCCCGCCTCGGCCGCAGCAGAGGCAGGTCCAGCCAAAGAGGAAGCTCCAAAAGCAGCAAAGTCTGCTGAGGCCCCTGCAGACAGCAAACCCACCACTGCAGCACCACCTGCTGGAGAAGAGGCCGCCACTCCACCCAAGAAACAGGAGAAGAGGAACTCCATCACATTCTTCTTCAAGAACCTGGTAGGACAATAAATGACAAGTATTAGACAGGTCAGAGTGATGCCAGTCAACAAGGGAGGAGAGGAAGGCAGAATGCACAGAGGAAAGTTTGTAAATACATGTGTAAAAGTTACAATATGACTTTTTTTTTAAATAATTGCGCATTTTATTTTAATTATATAGTACACATATGCTCAAAGACACATTTGGGAACTTTGGTTATTCTAAGCAAAGCATCTCCATGGAGACATCACTCATCATTCATCACTAGTAAAGTTACTTGGTGTGTCTTTACATATTTTCGGCGTTATTGTTACATATCATTATTATTGTTTAAAGGGCTGTGTTATGTGTTATGTTTGGAGCATATCTCAACAGAATTTTTACACTGCTGTTCTGCCCTATTGTATCAAGGTCTATTTTACCTTATTTTAATGCCTGCCCTTATTTTTATATTTAAATTGTTTTCTGTTTTATGTCCCACCATAATGTCGAAGCCCTCTCATTGGCAATAAAAGGGATTCTGATTCTGAGAGCTGCCACTAGATGGTGCCAGTAGCCAAGGAAAACCCAGTGGAGCAGCAGCTGTGCAGCTGGTGTTTTCAAACATTTGTCAAACAAAATCTTTTTACATAAATATAAGCATAAATTTTGTTTTTGTTTCCAGAGTCAGAAGCGCCCCTCCACAGACGCAGGAGCCCCGACAGAAGCTGAGAAAACCAAGTGAAACCACTGTCAGTACAAAAGGATCACTATAATACAGCAGTAGAAGAAGTACACAGTTTACTTAAGTAAAAGTACAGATACTGGAGCTAAAAGTACTGAACTAAAAGTAAAAGTATCACATGAAAATGTCTACTGAAGTAAAAGTATTAAAGTATCCCTTTAAAAATATACTTAAACAGTAAAAAGTAAAAGTATCTCCCTCCCTTGTAGTGATTTTGATGCAGATTTGTGCAGCAAAAAAAAAAAATTTAATTGGTTGCTTTCCTTACCTGTTTTTATTTGTAATTTTTTGTTCAAATCCAAATATGTAAAAAATAAACCCTCAGACATTTTCAGCAGGTCTCAAGGAATAATAAAAAATACTTTTACTTTTCAGTCCTGTTCAAAGATGTACTGCAGTATAAAGTACAGATACTGCTCTCAAATGTAGTGAAGTAAAAGTAAAAAGTATACATTTTAAAATGTACTTAAGTAAAGTACAGATACCTAAAATTTTTATTAAGTCCAGTACTGTTGTACTTTTACTTTGTTACGTTCCACCACTGCTATAACATAAGGAGTATAGCGCCCCCTGTTTATCTAGTACTGAGTTAAAATCATTATATAAAGTCAGTTGTGAAAATGGGACAGTGGAAGTGCATGAGATGGTTGAAATGAAAGTGAATGATGTTTATCTATAATAACTCACAATGCTTTGCTACGGAAAAGTCCAAACTGCTCCATGATTTTATTAGCAGTATCTCAGAGTGCATTGCTCAAGGGCAGAGGTGGGAGGTATATCAAAAAATGGATCATATTGTAATTGTTGTTTTATGCAAAACGTGCCATTTCTTAACAAAAAAAAATTTAACAGCACAATTCATTTTATTATTATTAATCTTCTGAAAGTATTTCATAAACTTTTATGTTATTCAACAGTTTTTTGCCGACTAACACTGTGCGGGGCAGGTCGTGCACATTACACAGATGAATATGGGGACGGTCGGGGCCATATTCTTTCCATCAAACTGTTTTTATATGTCTTTTCACAAACTTTAACGGGAGGGAGGATTATTAATCTAACACTAGAAAGCTCAAATTTTCCTGAAGACTGGTTTAATACTGATATTCAGGCATGTTTCCTTTGGAGTTAGTGTTTGTTTACATTAGCTACTAGAACCAATATGGCGGCGGGGGCAGAAACTAGGACCTGACCAACTTGCATCTGCAGATTGCTTGATAACACTGGATTACTAACATCCTATGCTTTTTAAAGGGAACTGATCGAGTCATAAGCGTAATGCCAATACAAATCATGTACCAATCCTTGTTGTATTTGCAGTAATCTACAGTCTCTGTCTTTAACTCTATGCACTTTTGTTCTGTTATAGTGTTAGTCTTTTGTGTATTAGTATAGTATTGCGTATAAGTATTTTCATAACAGCTTCGTTTGATTTGGATTTATTTGTGTACAGTAACTTGACAATAAATCATATGTTCGCCTCTGTCAGCCTCATCAGTCTGATTGTGAAGCTCAAACATGACCCCACAACATTCAGAATTCATAAAAAAAAAAAAGAAGAAAAAAAAAGAAAACACAACTGAACCTGGGTTGCCAGTTCCTAAACCTGCAAAAACGACACAGATATGGACAGGCTCGGCTGCACTAACACTGATTCATGACTGGCTGCAGGTGCTGGGGTTTAGGTAGTGACCATTCAGATCAGAGAGGCGTTTTAGGTTTAAACCAACTGGATTTCAGCATCGTAACTGGCAACGCAAATGAGAGACACATGTGAGGCTCATTCTGCTTTCTGATAGGATAATTGTCTTGAGAAACCAAAGACATGCCTGGCAAATCCAGACTGATATCTCTTTATATTTTTTATACAATTTGATCTCAGTCTGGTCCCCACGTCTGTCGTTGCGTCTCAAGCCTCAAATGTGATCGTCCAATCAGATTTGTTTTGTTCAGTGACGCATGTGCAACGAAGGAGCTCATTGGTCACTTGTGATTTACAAATAAAATCAAATGTATCTTACAGAATTTAGTTAAGAGTTTGGTTCTTCACTCATTTACAGAAATCCGCTATGTTTTTCAGCCCCGTATGATTTTTTTTTTTTTTACTTTATTTTTTTCCGATACGGCCGGCCCACGCATGTCCCTGATTGGCTAATCCACCTGTCAATCACACTCATTTGAAAGCATGGAGATTATTGAAGTATTGAAGAAGTGAAACAGAAACCGTATTCTGGATCCCAGGCAAGAAAAACACAAAATTATAGCATTAACAACTCAGCCAATAAATAAACCAGCATTACAATTATTATGAGTAAAATCCATACTTGATTTGAACACGTTTACCTCGTATCGGAGGTCACAGAGAGGTCATGTTTATGTTTATGGAGCATTATACTGTTCCTTTAAACTCTTAACAGCAGTCGTACCAGTGGATCCACAGTGATTATATCCATGTGTGTAATGGGAGTAAACAGGTGAGACATGTTAGATCATCAGGCGTGGTCTCTGAGTCACAGCAGCTGTTCAACTCCATAGTCCTGAAGAATAGTGACACTTTTAAACAATGCATGTGACAAAGAGCAGACATGTGAGGTAATTATATCATTTACCTACTCAGACGTGTGTGGAGCAGCCATAAACTGCACTCAAGAGGGTTCATATACTGCAAGTAAAAGTACAAAGGAGTGAAAGAAACTACTCAGGTAAGAATGTAAGTATTTGGGGAAACTTTTGGGGAAATTACTACGCAGTACAGAGGATGCACCGATGTAGCATTTTCAGTTCCGATACCACTTTCAATACTGCTAGTTTACAACCGATATCAGTGCAGAGACCAGACTGTGTAAAGAAGTGGACTACGTGAGTGTGACGTCACCCATAGCATTCAGCTCCAGTCAAGTGAAGCTCATCGAGGTTAGCAGTTATAGCGGCGAATTTAGATCCCAGTACCATATAAGGAATTCCAAGTGCGAGTATCATAGCAACCAAAGAGCCAATCTGAAGCGAAGCTGTGAAGGTAACGCCCCTTCCCGCCCACATTGCTGGTTTGGCAGGGAGCAGGCGCTTAGCAACGTTGTCAATCAAACCTGTTGCTAACGGGAGCGACCTCGGGGAAAGAAGGCGTCTGATTTGTCTGTTATTAATGTTCATATCTTGATTTAAGGACAGAATAGTCAAATAAAAACACCAGGATCTTGTAGAGCGGGTTAATATGAACATTTTAGGTCAAGTTTTATAATTTTAAGACCAAAATGTCAAGGCTCACTGCAGCAGTTACAGAGAGAGAGGCGACAGTTTTTCAATGTAAAGCGAATTGGAGCCAGAGACGATGGAGCCGGAAGCGCGCCCATGATCACTTCCTGTTTGGAAGGCGGCGGCTAGCAGGTTAGCTATGTCCATTTATTTATACAGGCTATGGCAGAGACTGAAAACAAATGTGTTATGCAGCTGTTATTTTTCTCTCAAGTAACTACAGAATAACTTTAAACTTAAAATTCAAACATTATGAGACTTTCTGGGCATAACTACAACTATTTATTGCATAATTTTCTTGACCCAACCAGGATATCAGCTGAAGCGATATTTGGAAGACAATCCTGCAAAAGTTTCAGTATCAGATCGGTGTATCCCTAAGTATGCCCAAAATCTTGTATCTTCAAAGGATAAACCAAAAAATGAGACAAAGAGTACTACTAAGAGTACTGTTACACTGTCAGATATATTACTCAAATACTCATTGAAGTAACAGAATGACGACCAGAAAGACCTGACTTCCAGTTGAAGTCGACTGGGACGTAAAGCAGACATAGAGGAACAGATAAGTAGCCATGTTTTGTTACAAAGGGAAGAACAGCTGTGTCATTTAAATAAACATCGCGGGTCATAGAAGAGAGAAAGAGAAAGAGCGAGAAAGAGTGCGATAAAGTAGAGAGGGACAGAGGAGAAGAAGAGGAGACAGAGAGAGAAAGAAAGAGGAGAGAAACTCAAAACAGAAAGAGAGAATAGAATGAGAGGGGCAGCAGAGAGAGGGAGAGAGAGATTGTGAATTATTGTCGTCTGTCAGATGGAGGGATGCAGCGGGGGATTATGAAAGGAGCCAGACTGTGAATGCAGAACAATACGGTCAGCTGCTCCTGACAGACACACAAAAACAGTCACCACCTCTATCGTTCTCTCTCTTCCCGTCTCCCTCTCTCTTTCTCTCTCCCCCCTCTCTCTCACTTCTTTCTCTCTCTTTCCATCTCGCTATCATCCTTTCTCTCTCCCTCTCTCTGCTCTCTTTCTGTCGCACTTCCTCTCTTTCTCTCTCCCTCACTCTTTCTCTCTCACTTCCTCTCTTTCTCTCTCCCTTTCTGTCAATTCCTCTATTTCTCTCCCTCTCTTTCTCGCTCCTCCTACCTCTTTCTCTTTCTCACTCTCTCTCACACACACTCCCTCTCTCTCTTTCCCTCTTTCTCTCCCTCTCTCACTCTTTCTCTCTCATTCCCTCTTTCTCTCTTTCACTCCCTCTCCCTTTCTCTCTCTCTCCCTCTCTTTCTTTCTCTTTCTGTCTTTCGCTCTCTCTCTTTGTCTTTCTCTCTCTCACACACTCCCTCTCTTTCCCTTATTCTCTCTTTCTTTCTCTCTCACACTCCCTCTCTTTCCCTTGTCCTCTCTCTCTCTCTCTCTCTCTCTCTCTCTCTCTCTTTCTCTCTCTTTCTCTTTCCTCTCTCTCTCTCTCTTCCCTATCTTGTCTCTTTCTCTCTTTCACCCCTTCTATTTCCCTTGTTCTCTCTCTCTCTGTCTTTCTCTCTCAGTCCCTATATTTCTCTCCCTCTCTTTTTCTCTCTCCCTCGCTATCTCTTTGTCTCTTTCTCTCTCAGTCCTTATATTTCTCCCCCTCTCTCTTCCTCTCGCCCTCTCTCTCTTTGTCTCTTTCTCTCTCTCAGTCTCTATATTTCTCTCCCTCTCTCTCTCTCTCTCTCCCTCTCTCTCTCTCTCTCTTTCTCTCTCTCAGTCCTTATATTCTCTCTCCCTCTCTCTTTCTCTCTCCCTCTCTCTCTTTCTCTCTTTCTCTCTCAGTCCTTATATTTCTCTCCCTCTCTCTTCCTCCTCTCTCTCTTCCCTCTCTCTCTCTCTCTCTCAGTCTCTCTCTTTCTCTCTCTCTCTCTCTTCCTCTCCTCTCCTCTCTCTCTCTGTCTCTTTCTCTCTCTGTCCTTATATTTCTCTCCCTCTCTCTTTCTCTCTCCCTCTCTCTCTCTCTCTCTCTCTCTCTCAGTCTCCATATTCCTCTCCCTCTCTCTTCCTCTCTCTCTCTCTCTCTTTTTGTCTCTTTCTCTCTCTCTGTCTCTATATTCCTCTCCCTCTCGCTTCCTCTTTCCCTCTCTCTTCCTCTCTTCCTTCCTTCCCTCCCCGTGTGGCCTGTTCTCAAACTTCTCAGTGACGAATGAGTCAGTGCAGCACATTTACTCCTCAGTCTGTGCATCAGAGCCACTCACTACATAAATCAGACTTGTTCTTTTGCATTTTCTCACTGATCCCACAGTGACAAATCTCTCATTAGAAAACCTGGAACAAACACTGAAACAATGCGAGTTTTGCTAACACCAGACCTGCATACAAAATAAAAGACAGAACAGTATTTCGAAGTCCACGCCAGGAAAAGGTCATGTGACTGAAACCAGTAAATACACTTCTATAAATAAGACGTGATTCAGAAGTTTAAGAAAAGAAATAAAAGATTTACAGACGGATTTTAATTCATTACAATAAAACAATGGAGGAAGAAGTATTCACATATGTTACTTAAATAAAAGTACAGACACAGGAGCAAAAAAAAAAAACAACAAAAAAAATACTCAAGTAAAAATATCACATGAAGAAATCTCCTTAAGTAAAAGTATTAAAGTCCCTGTTTGAAAATGTCCTTAAAGAGTAAAAAGTAAAAGTATTTCACGCAGATTTTGAGGTCTTCTGATGCTCAAATGTAGTGATTTTGAT
Organism: Periophthalmus modestus; assembly: GCA_019594935.1. NCBI lineage: Eukaryota > Metazoa > Chordata > Actinopteri > Gobiiformes > Gobiidae > Periophthalmus > Periophthalmus modestus. Next base: position 30,923,644 of record JAIEZT010000084.1, read on the forward strand.
AAAGATTTGTGCTTTTTTGATTTGGTTCACAATTATTTTTTCTTGCTATTTTTGTTTGTTCAAATTAGGAACATGTTAAAAATAAACCCAAAGACCTTTTCAGCACGTCTCAGACAATAATTAAAAAAATACTTTTACTTTTCAGTCCTGTTCAGAAACGTAGTGGAGTAGAAAGCACAGATACTGGCTCTCAAATGTAGTAGTAGTAAGTAAAGTACAGATTTTTGTTTGCTTTGTGTATTTGAATAAAGGCAGATACAACAAAGACTGATTAACAGGTCAGTGTTTAGAGCTTAGGCTAATTTGCAACATCAGTCTCCAGAAAGTCTTTTAAAACTGTTCAGATTTCACTAAAAAGCAGTGGGATTATTAGTAGAAAAAGCAAAAAGTACAGTGAATTTGTCAAGAGAATCAAACACCAAAATATCACACTTAACCCCCCCCCCACACACACACACTCTCTCTTTCACACCCACTCTACACATTGTTTTACATACCTAAAATATATACTTAAGCACAGTACTACAGTTATATTTCACCGCTGCAATAAAGTATGTGAATCCATAAGAGTCAGACTAATGAAGAACTAGGACCACTGTCATAGTAATAAACAATTCAAAACTAAATATCATCTTTTGAATGGTGAAAAGTCCTCAAAATGTCGCCAATAACAAGAAACCAAACCTCATATGTGCTGCACTGACACTGAAGAACTGTGTAGAACCTGATCATTATCTGTGATGGTTTGGCTCCATAAAGTTGTCCTTTTAATGTTACGGCATTTCACCAAGAACAATATCATGTTTGTGAAACTAAAAAAACTTGAAATTAAGAAAACTGTAGCATGTTTGTATTTATTCTTTTTGCCTGTAAGTATTTTCATGCTAAAGCCTTCTGTAAACACACACCTCCAGACTGTGAGGACTAGGTAAAGGGTTATCGTCACACAGGACTTATCTGAATCAGATCCAAGTAAACAAAAGAAAAACACTTGTTCCTGTCTCGGCAGCTGTGGGGGAGGGGCCACGGAGGCACACAGAGACGCGGGGTCAAAGGGCACACATCTAATATTAAGGACGAAATCTGCCGTGTGTGGAATAAATAGACAAAATGAAAATTATAAAATGCATTAGCCAAAACAATATAAACATGTAATCACAAGAGCTGGAACATCCCCTTTAACTGCAGGGTCGACAATTGAACTAGATTTTAAAGTGAAGTATCTGATACTTTTGGGTGAAGAGATAGAGAGACCGAGACATACGTCCATCCATTCCTGTATCAGTTATATAGTATTTATATTGTATTATAGGCAGAGTACCAAAAATACATACTGAATTTTGAGTAACTGTATTCCAGTACTTTTACTCTTTCAATTAGTGGTTTTCAGAATACAGTTACTTTCCCAAATAAAAAGAAATACATGGCAGTACTTTGTCATGCAATTTTTTTAGAAATGCACAGTATTTGTCTCTAATTACACATAAATAAATGTAAAACAACAAAAATCCAGCTGTGTGTAATTATATCTCACATTTTTACACTATAATATAATGTAACGTTACAAAATACAATTTAATTTGGGTTTTCAGTTTTCTGTTACTAAATGCATTTTCAGAGTATTCTTCTATCACTTTTTGTTTGAATCACAGTAAACCTTTTGTAAACTATTAAACTGAATATGAATGTTATATTTATAACACAACATATGTTATATTGCAATTATAATCACATTTATTTGTTAAAATTACAAACATAACAAACAAAAACAGAGTAGTAAACTGGCCTCATTCATCAGACAGAGATGCAGATCCATGTGTTTATTTAACTCACATGTTTGATATTCTAATGTTAAAAAACTACAGAGAAGCTTCATTTAAAATACAACCTCACACTGTGGTTCTACCAGTTTAACTAGTTTATATGAAATATTTCCGTTAATTTGACTCGTTATGCACCAAAAAAAACCCCACATTTATTTCATGTAGAAAATACAGGAAAGAGTCTTTTTATTGGTTGTTCTGATGTTTCTGTTATTGTTGTTGTATATATCTATCTCTAAGTATTTTATTGTATTTTTAAGCATATCTTTTTTAACTTCATGCATGCCCTTATTTGTACTTACTTGTGTTTTTATGTTGCATTTTATCACCAAAGAAAGTTCCTAGTTTGTGAGCTGTGTTCACTTACAACGGCAATGAAAGTCTTCTGATTCTGATTCTGATAAAAGTCTTATTTACAACACAGTTATGCAAAATGAACTTTTTTTGTGTAAACTTAACTTATTTTAAATGTGATTCAACCATGATTTCAGTCATTATAAACTGATTTAAACTGAAAGTGATTTAAAGTGATTTACATCTGATTTAAAGTGAATTAATCTGATTTAAAGTGATTTAAACTGATTTTTGTGGTAAAGTTATTTACTGTATAGCAGTATTTTTAGAGGAAAACTCTGGTAATAACAGCCTCCAGAGTTTCCCTGTAAAAACAACAGATACATTCTTTGTCTCTTTAACTGAGACAAGGGCAACTGCAAAAGTGACATTATCTTGGTGTTTTATTGTTTTATTGTTGTATATGTATTAGCTGTATGTTTGTTTTCTGTTGACTCTTATGTGAAACACTTTGGTCAGCCAAAGAATGCACCTTTCCTCACCCTGTATTAAAACCCCCTGTGTTTTATCCCTCCCTGCTACATTATTACTCACTTCGCTTCTTGAGATATTTTGGTGCTGTCTGCTCCGTTTCATCCCGAAGCATTGGCCCACATTGATTCTTTGTGATTGAGTTTCTTTGTGGAGCGAGAACAATGGAAGAAGCAGGAGGCCTCCCAAACCCTCACGGAGACACACGGGGAGCCGCTCGCTTAAATACTCATCGTGTGTAACAGAAACACTACAAAAAAACATGAGGAAACAAGAGACAGCATTAAAGAACACGAAAATGAAACGATTATCCGAAAAAAATGTCAACTTTTTATATTTCAAAGGTCGTATATTACACAAAAGCGAATCATTTTATGTTTTTACCGCCTCAAAAACAAACCTGGAGTAATTCTTTTTGAGTAAATCTTTATTATGTTTACATCTTCAAAGCTCAAAATGCTCTGCTCCACTTTGTGATGTCATGAAGTAGTTTTCAAGTTAACAGCTACATTTTACCTTTAGTTCAGTAGAAATGTGCAATTCCAGGGCTGAAATTATCCAAATGATTCTAGTGAAGGTGTAGGGAGTTTGAAAAAAAAAAAAGGGGGAGAACTTCCTGTGTTACTGCATGACATCACAAGGTGGAACAGAGAAGAACTCAGCCTAAATATGCAGGTTTGTGTGTTAAACATGTGTGAATGAAACAAAACACAACTCCAGGTCTGTTTGTGTTGAGGAAACAACATTATAACATCAGAAAATAGTGTAATATGGGGCCAAATGGAAAAAGACAAGCGATAGTAGCTCAGTTGGTTGAGTTGAGTGTTTGTCTATTGATCCAAAGATTGGCAGTTCAAATCCCACTCGCGACCTAAAAAACCTTTACATCTTTACACTTTACATCAAGACCTCTGAGTGGTTTCTTGATGTACAGTGCTGTGAGCGCCTTGAAGGTGGAAAAGCGCTATATAAAAATGTGACTAGTACCATGTAGATAAGTTTAAAGCCGTACTGTGGGATATTCCAGTATCATCCATGTTTACAGTTCTATTATAAACTGTTTATAAGAAGAGACGTTTGGCTCCTGCTGCCATCTGAGGGACAGACACTGGCACAACAAGTCTGCAATTCACGTGAACAAAAACATGTCGAAACACACGGCAACTTGATGATCAAAGTAAGCAGGATTTGGAAGTAACGAAATACATGTACGGAACATTCATACTAATTTTGATGAAGTACTTTTGTTACTTAGGTAGAAGTGCAGATATAAAGGTAAAATGTCTCTCATGTAAAAGTATCACGTGATAATATAAGTACCTGTTTTTAAAAAGTACTTTAAGAGTAAAAAGTAAAAGTGTTTGTTAAATGTAGTGATATTGATTAAAAATGAGGAATATTTTGTTCAACAGTAACAATACAACTTGGTTTCTTAAGTCAGGATGTTACCACAAACATGGTAAAACAACCCCTCAGATTATATAAGATAAGATAAGATAAGATAAGATGCCTTTATTAGTCCCACAGTGGGGAAATTCCAGCATTGCACCGCACACATAGAACAGAAGGAAAATGGTACATGCAAAAAAAAAGATAAAAAATAAAACAAGATAATAGATAAATAGCTATAAATAATTTAAGAAATAGACTTAAAAAATAAACTCTAATATACACATATATATACATATAGATATACATCTCCTTAAATGAATATGAAAAGTACTTTTTACTTTTCAGTCCTGTTTAAAAACGAGGTGGAGTAGAAAGTACAGATACTTGCTCTCAAATGTAGTAAAGTAAAGTAAAAAGTACCAACTGTAAAACAAACTGTATAACAAACAGTGTAACAGGCGTAAAGATGTTTGAATTGTGCATTTTTACACTATAATATGTTCAACATGAAAGTAATCAAAGTATTCAGAATACAGTACTATGATTAGCAGTGGTGGAACGTAACAAAGTAAAAAAGTAAAGTACTGTACTTGAGTAAACATTTTAGGTATCTGTACTTAATTTGAGTACATTTTAAAGTTGATATTTTTACTTTTATTTCACTAAATCTAAGAGCAGGTACTTGTACTTTGTACTCCACTACATTTGTGAGCAGGACTGAAAAGTAGAAGTATTTTTATTATAGTTTGAGACCTGCAGAAAAGCCTGGAGAGTTCATATTTAACACATTCTTACTTTTACTTTTTATTCTTTAAGTACATTTTAGTACTTTAATACCTTTACTCAAGTAATTTTTTTTCATACGATACTTTTACTTTTACTCGAGTATTTTTTTGCTTTGGTATTTGTACTTTTACTTTAACAAAACTAAGTACTTCTATGACATGGGCTAATCATCAGTGGTGGAAGAATATATTTTAATGTAAGTATTGTCCCATCACTGTGAGTAAATCCTCATCTAATGGTATATACTGTGTGTACTATCTGTTCAGGTATTAAACACTATGCTAATCTGTCAGCACCGTTGTATTACCTTCACTGTGCTACATTGAAATGCCTGTCAAACCTGCTCCAGACTCAGAGAGAGGCTGGATACGTCCGACCTGTTTGGTGACAATTAATGTGTGATAAAAAACTAACAGCTTTTCACCTAACAGCCCGCAGCAACAGATCTGATATAAGATTTGGAGATTACATATTGTATTAAGAGCAAAGGGCAGAACCATATCTGTATCTATTCAAGAAAGAGTATTGCTACTTCAAAATAAAATGACTTAGAAGTAAAAGGTGGTCTACCAATAAAATAAGAGTGTAAAGTTAGTGTAAGTGTCTGAAAAAGTGAGGGGTTTGGTCATGGTAAATGGTCATTTTTATATAGCATTTTTCCACATACACATTCACACACCAGAGTACACAGACATTGGGGGTGAGGTGGGTTAAGTGTCTTGCCCAAGGACACAACAACAGCCTTCATCTGTGGGAGGTCGAATCGCACCACCAACCAGCCTGTGGGTCAGTGGATGTGACAGCGGGATTCGAACCACCAACCTTCAGATCAGTGGACAAACGCTCTACCAACTTCCTGTGAATGGTCATGTGAATTTTTCCTGCTGCAGACGCCATTTTGAGGACTTGGCAAATGAAAAGATAGATGTTTTTGATTGTTTAATGCTCTGATAACGGCCCTAATTTTATATGATTTTCAAATAGTGTTGAATAATAAGACGTGTAGGTGTATGCATGTAAGTATGTGCAATGGTAATATTTTCAAAGATCTTCCAAAAGTCTTCTTCCTTGGATAATATAAGGCTTTTAGAGTGATTCTTTCCAAACCATTTTACATTGTGAGAGTATTGTTAGTTTAAAAAAAAGAAAAAAAATAGTATAGAAACCAGATACTCATTTGAGCAAGTACTGATACTAAAAAGTCACATTCACAGAACAGAAATGAACCTTTCCTGAATAGCTTAGAATGATCTTGAGCACTATCTTTCACAAGTATAAGACACAAAGACTAGTAGTACTTTTATCAGTATACACCCATGGGCCACTATGGAACCTACTGGACACTGAGGGATTGCACAGATATAAGACACATGGGGATAGACAAGATTTTAATTTAATGTTGAAAATGACATTCTGGTGTCTAAATAAAGGGTGTTTTTATTATCACGGTGGTATCAGTAATGAGTAATTCCTCTGTATTAAAATCGAGTTTGAAGTGCTGCTCTTAGTTACTTGAGACTTGACACTACCCATCACTGGCAAATGGTGCCTTTGTTTACAGTTTCTATGGTGGGTGGAGTTCCTTAAGCTATAGTTATAGGGTATTTAACTTGTGCTCAGAAACAGCAGTTAATCAAGTGAAACAAACACTGTGATTATCAGTAGTACACTTGAAACTGTACACATATCAGTACTTTGAGTGGTATAGCTCAGTAACAGAGTCAAGCCAATCTACATGGTGCTAGAAAGAGCAGGGGAGAGTGGAGGATGGGCGGCTTACTTTTAAAGGGATGGTTTAAAGAGACAGTGGCTCTATTTGTAGATGCAATTTCTATTATTTACACACATTTTGAAAAATAAATCAAACAAAAAAAAAAATAGGCAGGTACTAGGTTCATATTTTCAATTTAAACTGTGAAATTTTGATTTGCAACACTGCTATTAAAATTGTGCTCTCAGTTAAACTCATTCCTTGGTCTCAGTTTCCTGTTGTGGATGCCATGTTGAGGACTTTTCACCATTCAGAAGATAGAATGTTTTGATTTGAATAGTTAATTTCTATGGCAACAGTCCAGAACAAATGCCTATTTTTAATACTCTGAAACCAAAGGTGACATATGGTAATAAGCTCACTGGACTGGTTTTCTTTTTGTGGATTATAATGAAAGCTAAGAAAACCATATGTTGTCTATTCTTAAATATGCACTGTGTAACTTTTCTGTTACCTGCTAGTCTCCATGGAGATGTTATTGCATTGCCAGGAATGCTCCAGAGTATGTTATTAAATTTATCTATGTAACATTTATTTCAATATGGATCGTTTGACTGCCCAAAATACCTTGAAAACATGCATTCTTACAGTTTCCAGGGTTGCCTCTCCACAGATCAGACCTGCCTCGTAGCGCTAGCAGGGTGGTAGCAGTGGTAAGGCTAGCAGTTATAGGGGCAAATTTGGAGCCAAGTTGCACATTTGGACTCCTGACCGTGAGTATCATAGCAACCAAAGAGCCAATCTGGAGTGACGTTGTGTAAGGTAACGCTAAGGTAAGGTCACTTAGCAACGCTGTCAATCAAACCTGTTGCTAACGCTAGAGGGAGCGACCTCGGGGAAAAAAGGCGCCTGATTTGTCTGTTATTAACACTCATATCTTGATTAATGGACAAAACAGCGAAATAAAAAAACAGGATGGCAAATGACAAACTTGACAGTAGCAGTTACAGAGAGAGGGGTGACAGTTTTTCAAAAGAAAGTTAATTGGAGCCAGAGCCATTGGAGCCAAAGCCGATGGAGCCAGAGTCGATGGAGCTAGAAGAGCGCCTATGGTCACTTCCTATTAGGAATGAGGCAGCTAGCTATGTTAATTTATGTATTTATTTATATAGTCTATGTTTAAGACACAGTAAGCTAGTTAGCATGCTCCTGTGAACAGAGCCTATTCCAGATGAAGTGATAACATCTCTGATTAACAACAAAGCAAAAACATTTCCATAGATACAAGCAGGGAGCATAAAATCTACGCAGCAGATCTTTAAGTATTTCTAAAAATTTCCCAATGATATTGTTAAATTTACCTGTATACTACGGGTGTAATAATATGATTCACAAAAAGGACGCATCTGATTGTGTTGACGGTCCAATGAAAGAGCCAAACCCGGGAAGTGCCTGGAGGCTGGGGAGCTGCCTAAACAAGAGAACAAAACAAAGCTATGAAAAAACATGCAGCAACTTTATGCAAAACTCTATAAAAGGTCATTATAACAGAAGTCAAGTATTTGGCGTGTCCACTTCCTGTTCAGATGTTTTAAAACTGCATTATTAAATAGCATGACCTACAACAAATACAGAGCAGAATGGAAATTACTTTTTCAGCTCTCTACAGCTCAAATCTTGCTGTATAATATAGAAATAGCAGAAATCTCCCCACTACTGCAAGCAAAATATGCACACGATAGAAACGGAGCCTCAAAATATATTGTTCCAGCTTTTTACAACGACAAATCGATTTAGTGATTATCGTGACGGGCCTGAGGACTGTTTAAACTTCGCTTTTGAGATGCGTCCAAAAGAAAAGATAAAGAAATGAAATATGACAAACTCACGCAAGAATCACATGGAGAGATAGGGAGGGCATCTGACACAGGGGCATGTTTATATAGATCTGAACCACAGGGTAAGTATTTTTTTTATACAGAATAAAACAGAAGAACAGAAGAAGTTCTTGTTTGTGGAGGAAATACTGGTACTTCAAAAACTGCTTCTTTTGTGATTTGCTACTTGCGTATCTTCAATGTGCATGTGCAAACACATTCATCTCATAAAAGAAGAGATGTTTTACACCAGAGTTAAAGCTAGTTTCCACCTGCAGTCCCCGGGCAGGTTACAAACAATTCAAATACATCAAAGTATCCATCCATTTACAATCAAACTATGCATTCTTCCATTTAAAACATCACACTCCACATTTCCACAAAATTATTGAAATATTATGTCAAAAATGGCCATATAAACCTTCTGTCTGTTTTTAAATGGGATATTTCCAGCTCATTTTGTTGAGAAAATTCCAAGATTGTTGGTTTAAATGGACCATACTGAAACTGGTGAGTGCCGTGGGGGTTGGGGAACAGACTCTCTTCTTCATGAATGCCCTGCTCAAAATACAGAAAAAAATCCAAACAAAAGAACAAACAAATAAGTATATAAGTTAATTCAAAACATTAAAAACAGGACCAGGTGTGAGTATAAATGTCACCAGATTATTAAAGTGCATTTGTAGCACCAGTCTATACAATTTTGCTTGTTATTGAAATATATTCAATTTTTGTGAAGCAAAATATATGTCAAAAGTAGTTAAGTAAAGTGCCTGTATTCCAGATAATAATTAGTATTTTTCTAATTTAAAAGTTAAGCCCTTTCTCTTAAAAGATAAAAATTAACTCTTGGGAGCTTTTAGTCATGTTATAATGTTGTTATCTCCTCAAAAACATACATGGAGTTGTGTTTTGTTCCATTCACAAATGTCTGACTAGTCCTGCATTATTAGTCTATCTACAGTTCCAAAGCTTAAAATACTCTGTTCCACCTTGTGATGTCAAGAGCCTAAAAACACAGTGAAGCACTTCCTGTATTACCACATGACATCACAAAGTGGAACAGAATGCTTTCTGTTTGAGAGAAGAACTCAGCCTAAATATGCAGGGTTTGAACGTGTGTGAATGAAACAAAACTCCAGGTCTGTTTGTGATGAGGAAACAACATTATAACATAGATCATAAAAAGTGTAATAAGGCTCTTTCACTATGGGCTACAGTAGTTTACACTGCTGACTCCTCCTCTTGAATAATGTAGAAGCTTTGGGGGATGCCTTGGTTTCTTACAACCTATTCACAAATTGCCTATTTCCTGTTCATCTTTGGCAAACATTCAGCTTCCTGTTCAAGACGACATTTTCAGGACTTTTCAGCATTCAAAATACATAATATATTGTTTTAAATTGTCAGTTGGTATGGCAACAGTTCTTAAATATTCTTCATAATTCTGAAACCCGTGGATTGGCTGATAAAGTGTTCTGTTTTCTTGAAATAGTCACAGACCCAAATCCTATAAGTTTCATCACATTTCTGAGCAATGACGTCACTACCTTTTGATCAGTAGATACAGGAGGATAATAACTCAATCACTGGTCTGTGGTTCTTTGTATCTGTGGATTACAATGAAAGGTAAATAGGCTATAATTGACCTATTCTTAAAGGTGTAATCTGTAACTTTTTTTATTACATGCTACTCTCAATGCAACTGCCTTGTTTAGAAACATACAAAATGAGACTTGCTATATAAGTTTAGTGTTGCATAGAAGAAGTTGTAGGTTATATTTTGATATGACTAATCTGCTTGGACTGAAACCTTGTAAAGTTCATGTTACTGCCGATCCCAAGTAGCCCATTTCCTGCTTTGTTTAACAGTATATTCGCTGATAGTGACTCAAATGCTAAAACAGACTGCATATTCCTCATTTTATATTTAACCAAATGATGAAGTATGATGGAGAAACTTGGGGGAATACCTTGCATACTATTTATTCCTCATTTAATCACCTATTTCCTGCCTTTCTTTACAAAATTTCACTAAAATATGCCCAGTCAAATGCATTGTTAGCTATTCAAAAGTGATCAGTATGACTAGTCCTGTATTTTAGTGTAAACTGTGCTTTGATTGGCTGGTGCAGTATCTTCTTCTTAACATGTTTAGGCTTGGTTTTTTAGTCAAATTTCCAAACAGCTGACTTTATTTGACTTTACCACCACAACAACAGCTTCCTAGACACCTAAACTTCTTACATCCCATCGGTTTTACTCAGTGGAATCCGTTTTTTGTGTGTTTTTTGGCACAGAGACCACCTCCTTGGGCTGAAACCTACATGTAATTGTGAAAAGTCCTCACGCCCCTCCCCCATTATCCACATGCTAGCTGCAGCGACAGAGCGTGGAAAGGGTAAGTTTCTTTAGGTAAAACCGACTAAAACCTATTAAAAACACTTAACGCTACTACTGTGTCACTTACTGACAAACTAATCACTCGTGTCTATACTTACCAGGTTGTTAAATTGTCGAAGAAAGTAAAAAAAAAAAAAAAAAAACAGAACATCTTGACACATACCAGTTGTGTTATCCACTGTATAAATGGCAAAACCGGTAAATTGCCAAATGCCTTCGCTGTGATTCGCGATAAAGTTGCCCAAAAGTGGAGTCTACCTTCAATTAAACAGGTAAGTGGTACGTAATTATGTCGTTTATCGATGTCAAACTTGCATATTTGTGGTTAAATTATGTTTTTTTTAGTTGACATTAATTAAGCTAATGTAAAAATAAGTTACGTTAAGTTACGTTAAGCTAGCCCCCCCTCACCCCGCCCCTACCCGTTTTTGGTTTCCTAGGAGACCACGTGACCTGTTGGAGGTCTCGTGCGGGCGCTCAAGGAGGGTCAATCTAATACATTAAATCCTATATAAAAAAGTAATATCCAATGTTACTTTTTCCATGACATTCAGGTAGGATATTTATAAATATAATTATAATATAGTACCACAACGTTAGTCCTCCTTTGTTAAAATCCAGGTGTTTTGCTTAGGGGTGCTCTTAAATCATTGTTTTTTTTCACTAAAAGTTCTGTTAAGGTGTAACTAGGCAAGGCAAGTTTAGTTGCACAGCACAATTCGTACTCAAAGTAATTCAAAGTGCTTTACAGAATAAGAAAGACATTAAAATCAAACAAATCAAAACTAAAATATCACCATAAAATTACCATTAAAACAAAAGAGTGCAAAATAAAAACCTTTCTGTCATATGCCAAGTTAAACATAACTGGGGTGACGAGATTTTCAAAGTTCAAAACTGGGACACACCCGGGTTGGGATGGTTGGTATAAATATAATAAAATGGAATATTATCCATTCGTGACTCACTTGTGGGTCAGTGTAAAATCAAGGGAGTTCTGACAGTGTATTTTTCTTGCCTTATGTGTGTTTTTTCTGTGTTTTAGCCTAACAAATAACAATGTATTCCCCTCTTTACTGTTAGCGGGGATCAGATTGATCAGGAATGGGGACACCTGGGACATTTCTTAAGTATAGAACCGGGACAAATCATTGGTTTTGAATAAATCTGCAGGAGATACAGGGCTCAAAACTGGGACTCTCCTGAGTAAATAGGGACGTCATTTAGTTATGTACTATTTTGTGGTTTTGTAAAATCACTAATCGCATGGTGATGAGTCAACAACTTCTGAAAATGATACGTGACAATGGAACAAGTTAAAGCTGTTATCTTGTGAGACCACATGGACAAGATCAAAATTTAAACTATGATTTATATTTGTAACTAATCCAGATGATGTAGCTTCTGTTTTGGGTGGTTCTGGGTGTGTTTTGTCATGTGCTTTGTCTTATTAACTGCTTCAAAATTAATTCAATATTTATTATTTTCTTCCAATTTTAGATGTTTTTTTTGGGGGGGGGGGTTGTCATAAAACATGAGTCTCATAGGGGTTTTCCACTAATCCACTAATGTTGTCATGATACTAAAATTTCAAACTTGATTTTGATACTAAGTAATTGACCCCGATTACGATAGCACAAATAAATTTTTTTTAAAAAGCTTCTTTTTTAGTTTTAGTGTAATTTTCACACAGAATAATAGTACTTTCTTTGTTACCACAAGAGCTTAAACTAGTTCAAATTTTTTTATTGCTCTTAAGGTGCAATTTGGTAAAAGCTTATGTTTTTTGTTAAAAGTTTGGTAGAGTCACTTTTTTGTTGTTGAAATCACAAATTGAGCGTGTCCATGTCCTATCTTTGACAATTCCCTTTTATTCTCAATCAAAATCCCTTTTTTATCGTTAATTACAACCTATCTTCTTTAAAGTTTTTGGTACCAGTATCACATTTTGCATTAATAAAGTTATGTGTGACCACGTGGTTTGTGCACGTGCTTGAGAAAGGTTGAACTATCAAACTCAATAGGAAATCATTACAAAATAAGCTGGTTACGTTCCTGTGCACGTCTGTTGTATTGCTCTTAATAATGTAAAAGTAAAAGCTTATGTTTTCTGTTAAAAGTTTGGTAGAGTCACTTTTTTGTTAGTTGTTGAAATTACGAATTGAGCGTAAACATGTCCTATCTCTGACAATTCGCTTTTATTCTCCATCAAAATCCTTTTTTTTCCTCGTTAATGACTTGATTTGTGACCACGTGACTCTGTCTTTGGGGCGATGTGTGTCTCGTGCGCGCGCCCCCGCTCTGTGTGTGCGTGAGTGTGCCCGTGAGCGCGCACGCACAGTTCAACAGCTGCACAGTGAGGAGCCGCAGAATATGATTCAAACAGTGTCGTTCAGTAGGTGAGCGCTCTTACCCATTGTTATAGAAGAAAGAAGCGACTTACCCGGCTCCCCATGCGGCTCTCTGCACTCACACAACCCAATCGCGTGTACAAAGTTGTATTTTTATTGCTTTTTTGCGCGTTTACCCCCCGGAAATTGTGAAGTTGGTAGGTATTGTTACGGGTGAGTTTCGAAGACAACAGCTAAAAAGGCGATATAACAAGTGGAGTTTTGCTAACGATTATGTCCTTTACAGTGTCAGAGATGCACAAACTTGACGACTTCAGACAAATATCGTAGCCACAGCACCTATTAGTAACGTAATTCTGTCGTAAAGTTGCACAATGGCCAACTTACTGGGAGATAATGCATTCCTATCTGGTCATAACAAAAAAACGGTAGCTTTTTATTGATGTAACTTCCCAAATGTAGGTCTGGAGCGCACGTGTTCAGCTCATAATACAAGTATACAATTGTTATAGCTTAGCAGGCAATTGAAGAGATAATTAATCCTCGTTCATTGTCGGATAAGGGATGCGTGTGGTTAATTTGCACATGGACAGCAGAGGGTAGTTAGTTCTTGAGGCTAACTTGACGCTAGTTTACGTTGTCTAACCACACAAAGCAACGTGCTGTGGTCCAAAAGGAGAAACAAATACACTGGTTTGTTTCACAGAGAATGGGCCAAGACTCTAACCAGCTAGCCTACTTTTTATGTGGTCAGTTTGATGGCTTTACAATGGCTGTTCAGTAGAAAAAACAACGTGGTTTATTTGATCTTATAGCTACTGAATAGTTAAAATTATGCAATGTGGGCTGTATACAGATTTGACATGGTAAGGTTTGCAGTTGCACAAATAAATGTTGATTTTAGTCAGGTAATGTTAAAATCTAAACTTGACAAAGCGTAAAATAGGACTGATGAAGGGCTGCAACAATTAATCTCTGTAGTCGTAATTGTTATTATGCAAGTATTGTTGTTATCTGGACTACAGGCTCTGAAACACATGCCAAAAGGCTTTTATCTATTAACTTTGAAGTCCCATCAGTAACCCTTGTTTTTTGAAAATGTTCTCTACCCAGAAGCCTTCAGTCACTATATTTGAACCTTTATTTGTAGAGTATTTAGCAGTCATTTCAGTTGTAAACTGAGATCTGTAATCACTTTGTAGTGGACTACTAAAATAATTCTCAGTTGCAAAAAATATTTAATAATTTAATCAGTTTGTATTATAGTTTACGTTTGTAATTTGATGTATTTTTTCGGCATATGTGTAAAATGTTTTAAACCTGACTGGGGATGTGTCAATATCAAATTTTAGAGTGTATTTATGTTTTTAATGTTATCATGAGACGAAACATGACATAATGATTATTCCTGATTATTGACACCATGTCCATGGTTTAATTTGTTGATTAACTGTGAATTTACACTACCATTGTTTAGGTTTCCTTTTTGGATAATAGATTGAACTTAAATGACTTAATTTTCCTTCTAAAATGGTCACAATTTTATTTTTTAGTTCTCAAAGGTGCACAATGTAAGTTTTCTGGTTCCACAGTATGACATTAAACATATCTGTGTTAAAAATTTATTTTTGATCCATTTTAAGACACACACATCTCACTGTGAGCAGGGTCACCTTGCCACAGATCTGACCTGTTACTGAGGTCACATGCTTGTCTATGGGGTTTGAAGTTTCATGCCATACTGTGGAACATTCCAAGTAAAAATTACATACTGCACCTTTATGATTATATAGTGACCTAAATAATCCTGATTATCAACTAACCACATATACTTGACATTCATTAATCTGCCATCCAGAGCTGACCTTAATTCCTCTGTTTCTAGGTGTCCTCATTGACCCTGTGCGATGCCGACTCACTCCTTATTCCAGTTTGTGGAGAGCCCGGACAGACTCACACAGGACATTCTGATTAGCAATAGCGCTAACACCCCCGGCCCTGGCTCCAGCATGACGCCACATAGCTCCTGCTTAGACAAGGCTATGCTAACGAAGGTCAACCAGCTAATCCCTTGTATGTTCTGTGACCAAACCTTCACCCATCAAGATGAGTTGGGCCCTCATGTTTTAGCACAACACCTACTACTTTCTCTGAACCAACCGTGCTAAGAGTGGAAGCCGAATTTCCGCATTCCTGGGGAACGAAACCGACCGAAACCAATCCTACCTATTGAAAAAGAAGATGTTTACAGTTGTATTGTATGTGGTCAGATATCTCAAGATGCATTAGAACTAGAAAACCACATGCGAAAGCACAAGGACTATTTCTACTACTGCTGTAACATTTGCGGACGCCGCTTTAGAGAGCCGTGGTTTTTGAAAACGCACATGAAAATACACACGAAATCTGGCAGCAAAACTAAAGCCTTACAAGAACTACACGACACTCCAACTACTATTAATGGTATCGTGCAAGATGCCTCTGAATCAGTTGCTACTGTTTACAAAATGTGCATGGTCTGCGGGTTCTTCTTCCCTGATCACGATAGCTTGGCAGAGCACAGCAAAGTGCATAATCGTGATGTGGAATTGCGTGACAAAAATGCCGAAAACTGGACAAAAGAAGATGAGATCCAAAAAGAAACATTCATGCAAAGTTTAAAGCTACAACCGTCTCTAGAAAACACTACACTGCAACCAGTGAGAACCTCAAAATGGATCGCCCAATTGGACCCGTTCAATACTTACCAAGCCTGGCAGCTAGCGACCAAAGGCAAGATCGCGGTTGGGCCCAATCATGCTAAAGATATCGGACAGGAAGCGAGCACAGATAATGAAGAATGCACGTCAGATAAGGAGGAGTTGAATAATATTTTGGCAGAAGGACACACAGTGGATAAGGCCAACAAAGATGGCCGCCCCCCTCCTCCCCCTGTGATTATGGCTCCTCCACAGCCTCAGCGCAGATCACTGATTCAGAAGGACAAGAGCAAAGAGAGGCCCACCACATGTGAAGAATGCCACAAAACATTCAGGTAATGTGTAACTCCGCTAACAGTAATACAATTATTGACATGACGCTGGAGGTGTGTTTATGATGGAATGTACAGAAGCTACCATGATGAAACACTGCCAAAAAAGTTTTTAGATCGTCTGAAATCTCAAGAAAGAATACAAAATTTATTTACACAACACATTTTCAGGAACCTGGGATCAATACGAGCGGTTATAGTCCTGTTTAGGTGTTAAAATAAAACTCAGGATAAAGCTTAACAGAGCCTCAAACAGCAGTGTTGATGACTTCACCTGCAAAGTATCAGTAGAGGTTGTGCACTGACATCATTTTATTTGAAAATTGCTCGTTAAAATTACGACTAAGCGGCACTGAGGCAGAACTATGGGCAGCTTAACAGACAAATGTGTTTCTTTGCTTTTTATTGACCAATTCTTGTCTCTGGAGCTGCTGTTTTCACCCTGCAGTAATTTTTTCCTCAGCACACACTCAGAAACATGTTATTTAAGGAGAGAAAGATAATCTGTTCAACTGTCTGATGCCACAGTCTGTATCTATGACGATTATGAGCATAGCCTGCAGTGTCTGTGTTGTTTAGCTAACTGTTAACTGGCTTTCTACTACTGTTTGTACTTGACATTTAAAACAAGAAAATCAAGTAGAGTTGTGGTCTTTTGTATTTGGTATTAGACTTTAACAGCTTTCTCACATTTTAGATGTGTTTTGAGACGGGAGAACATTTCATTACTCACCACTGACACTTACAAAGTTCCAGAGGTGGTGGTGTCATCTGCATAAGGCGAGGCAAGTTTATTTGTGTAACACAGCTCATACACAAATTAATTCAAAGTAGGGATGGGACAGTAAACAGTAATCTTGTTTATTGTGATACAAACGAGATTATCACCAGAATGTGTCAGAAAGAAACTACTTCTCCCTGATGTTCTCTTCTAGAGCATTGTTGTTTTCACTTTTGACAAAGTACAATACTATAGTTGTTTAAATATGGAACCTATTCATAACATAACAATAATAATTATTCACATCCGTAACATTTTTAAACTGTCAGCAAATGTTAATAATTATCGTGATATACAGTAATCGCTAATTTAGCTGTGATAATCGTCACATCAAATTCCAGTATCATCCCATGCCCAAGTCAAAGTGCTTAACAGAATAAGAAAGACCTTAAAGTCACAATACAAACAAATGTAAAACAATGTAATCTGAATATTATTGATGTTGATTTAATTTGATTATGATTTGCGTAGTTAAACTGGGGGATCTATATTTTTGTACTTTTTGTTTTGAGGCATTTCAAACTGGTTTCAAATTGCACTTAAGTAAAGCTTTCTTTCTCCCAAGTGCAGATGATTTAGCTTTAGACACTGTATCTGTAAAGCGAATATATCAAATTGAGACAATCTGGTTTTGATATTCCATTTTAGCAGTGCATTATAGTATAAACAATGTCACTTCCTCATACTGTCCCTAGATGACTCTTTCAGTGATATGTGACCAACTTCTCATTTTTAAATTTTTTTATGTGTAAGGAAAAAATTTACTACTACTGCTGTGTAACATTAAAAGCACAGCGAGTTTATTAGCACTCCCGTCTCAAAGCAAAAAGGTCCCGGGCTTTTGCTTGTTCTCCACGTGCTTAGGTTTTTCCTGCTACCAAAATGATGTACAGTAAAGTCCCCTGTGAATTAAAAGTCTCAGTGGAGCTGTCTGTGTTAAACCTTAAATAGATAAATATCAGTAAACTTACACTATTCTCCTTAAAATTCATTTGGATTATATTTCCAGTTGTGTATATTGATACTTTGCAGCTGATGTCATCGACATTCCCTGGAGGTGTGACATCGGCTGCACGCACTGCTCTGTCTGAAACTGAGCTTTATTTCAACACAATAAAGAACTGACTTAGCTGAACTACAACCGGGGAGATGATTTGTCCTGTTTACCAAGTCTTTCTCAAATAGCATGTGTCACAAGCCAAACAGTTTTTCCGTTAGTCACTCTCACCTTTTTGCTGAAAATCAAACGCCTAAATAGGACCGCAGATGCTCGTATTGATCACAGGCTCCTGAAAATGTGCTGTTTAAATAGTTTTCAGGCTATCTTAAAACTTTTTTTGGTCAGTGTTTGCTAATGTGTGCATTGTTTCATTGTGGTACATTCAGTCATGAACATACAGGCAAGACAAGTTTATTTGTATTGCACAATTTGTACACAAAGTAATTCAAAGTGCTTTACAGAGTAAGAAAGACATTAAAATCACAATACAAACAAATCAGAACAAATAATCACCATAAAATTAACATTAAAAAGAATAGTGCAGAATAAAAAAAACCATATGCTTTACTTCCACTTATGCTTTACTTACCCTCCAGGACGTACCACCAGCTGGTGCTCCACTCCCGGATCCACAAACGAGAGCGTCCCGGAGAGGAGAGCCCCACGGCGGGTCTGGAGGGGAGGCTGCCCCGGGCTGGAGCTCTGGAGCAGGACGAGGAGGAGGGGCTGGAGGAGGCTCCACTCACAGAGATACTGGGCTCAGGTGAGGAGGGGGGGTAAACTTCAGTCTCCTTAGACCAGAGCGCACGGTCACTTCATACACGTTACCTATGGATGAATGATCGGTGCTGGCTGGAGGGGGTAATGTGCCATAACATGCTAAAATGTAAATTGTCTGAGTTGGGTTTTAAGTTTAGAACAAAATGGGAATGACCATAACATTAACCACAAAGGGGCAGAAATATTATATTATACACTTGTTAAAAAAAAAATTACACTAGACATTTTCCTTTTAAATTAAAGACGATATGCAGGAGTGGACAACTGAAACCAGAAGTTTACACATGCTATATTAAAAGACACATGTGCTTTTTTTTCTCACTGTCTGACATGAAGTTTAACTAAACTTTCTGCTTTAGGTCAATTAGGACTACCAAAATTTTTTCTATTTGCTAAATCCAGAATGAGAGAAGGATTTTTGACAATTTTCCATTAGTTTCTTCAGAGTCAGAAGTTTACATACAGTAATATCGCTATGCCTCTAAACTATTTGGGGAAAACCCAGATAATGATGTCATGTCTTTGGAAGCTTCTGATTGGTTTAATGACAACATTTGCGTTGGAGACACACCTGTGAATGTACTTGAAGGCACACCTGAAACACACAGCTTCTTTGTGTAACATCATGGGCAAGTCAAAAGAACTCAGCCAAGATATCAGGAACAGAATTGTGGACCTGCGCAAGTCTGGTTCATCCTTGGGTGCAATTTCCAGATGCCTGATGGTGCCACGTTCATCTGTTCAAACAATTATTCGCAAGTATAAACAGCATGGGAATGTCCAGCCATCGTTTCGCTCAGGAAGGAGACGGGTTCTGTGTCCCAGAGATGAACATGCTTTAGTCAGAAATGTGCAGATCAACCCAAGAACAAAAGCAAAAGACCTTGTGAAGATGGAGGCTGAAGCTGGTAAGAGTGCGTCATTATTCACTTGATTTTTGGAGACATGTCCTGTGTCTGACAACACAAAAATTGAACTGTTTGGCCATAATGGGCATTGTTACACTTGGAGGAAAAATGGAGAAGTTTGCAAGCCTGAGAACACCATCCCAACTGAAATACAGGGGTGGGAGCATCATTTTGTGAGGTTGTTTTGCTGCAGGAGGGACTGGTGCACTTAACAAGATAGATGGAATCATGAAGAAATAACATTATGTGGAAATACTGAAGCAACATCTCAAAACCTCAGCCAGGAAGTTAAAGCTTGAGCGCAGATTGTGAAGCTTGTGGAAGGATATCCAACTCAATTCATACAGTTTAAACCAATGGTGCCACATGTTACTGAAATGTATGTAAATGTCTGACTTTGAAGAAAGTAATGAAAAATTGTCGGAAAAAAAATCCTTGTCTCTTTACTCTGGTATTAGCAAATAGAAATAATTTTGGTAATCCTAATTGACCTAAACCTGGAAAAGTTGAGTCAGATTTCACGTCAGTGAGCATATGTGTCTTTTTATACAGTGTATGTAAACTTCTGGTTTCAACTGCATCTCCAAAACAACATTTGTGATATTATGGGTTTTACAATATCTCTCTCACCTCTAATCCAAGGCATTGAAACAATGAAACATAAATCAAACCTGTTCAGTTACTGAATACTTAAGGTGTCTAGTCTTTCTTTGTAAAGTTATTTTTGGCATCACAACAATGTCTGTTGTTCCTTTTAATGGGGCTGCCAATGTCTCCCTCTAGTGGTAGGAACATAAATCACTCATTCTTGTGTGTTTTCAGGTGAAGATTGTTTTGACCGAGCCAAAGGCCGATCCAAGGAGTGCAGCTACTGTGGGAAGTCCTTCAGATCCAGCTACTACCTCACTGTTCACCTCAGGACTCACACAGGTATGAGAAGAAGAAAGAAGAGAAGAAACCTAAGATTTTTTTTTTTTTAATCACCTCAGTTAACCTTGATAATCATTAACACCAAGGGACCATGTGACTTGATGTGATACACACTGAATAATTGTGAATAATGTCAATAGTTATTTCACACAGCATTTTAGAATGATAATGGGCCAATTCTTTTACCTTCTTGGCAGGAAAAAAATGATCATGATTTATTGTTTCAGATCTGTTTATTGGAAAGCCAGTACAAACTTGTTCATTGACGCGGGTTTACACTTTGCCCAATTTTATGGACCACAGTTTTTTTGTCTCCTCATGTGTTCTCACATTTCACAAGTTTTTACTTAAATCTGCACAATTTGACTGAACGTCCAGTGTCTCCTTCCCTCTGCCTTTGTGTGTGTGTTGCCATCTAGCCCCACTCCTTCTCCTCCTCCCTCCTCCCTCTCCTCCTCCCTCTCTCTGATCCAGCTGCAGCTCCCCACCTTTTCTCGTCTTTCTCTCCTCTGGTGCTTCTCATCATTATAAACCAAGTATTCAGAAAGCAAACAACTATTTTCTACTGTTTGCCGTGACCATTTGAGTGAAATTTCAGGCATCCCACACGTTTCTGCTGATATCAGTATTGTGATTTTTTTTTTTTTTTTTTTTTTTTTTTTTAGGTTTGTTTTTTTTGTATCCCCAGCCCTGCACAAAACACACAGCACAAAATGTTTCACTTATATGATCTATTAATCATTGTATATTGTCCAGAGAAAAAAAAAAATCACGATTAATTGGAAAACTAAACTGAACTAAACTAAAAACCCATCTAAAAATTCAAACTAGGATAGGCTCATTATTAATTTCAATACCAAAATGATAATAATTGGCCACTTTATTAAACAATGCGCTCCTATACAAGTTTTGTCTAAGCTCAAGATCATTGTAAGATAAGCTCAAACTTTACCCTGTTTCCTATGGTGTGTTTTTTTTTTTTTTTAAGTTTTTTTTTTCAAATGAGTATTTAGTTTTGATACTACTTTTAGTATTGAATAGTATCAGATTTTTTTGGTCAACCTTTCGCTACTCGTCTTAATAACGTCTCTCTCTCTGTCCAGGTGAAAAGCCATTCAAATGTGCTTACTGTGACTACGCTGCTGCTCAGAAGACTTCACTCAAATACCACCTGGACAGAAGGCATAAAGACAAACCTTATATCGAGGTCCCCATTCGCCCTGCGTCTGCCGCCTCGTCCTCCTCTCTGCCCTCCCCCTCCGACCTCAAACTGGAGCCGGACAGCGAAAACTCCTCCTCCCCTACCAAACTATGGATACACGAGACCAAAATGTACCAAAACGAGGCGAAATTTGACCCCAGTTTGTTAGTCGAGTCCAAGCCGAGCAAACCACTCGATCAGAGCAACAGCGAGTTTGCCAAATTGATTACCAAATGTGCCGATGACCTCCCGGTGCCTGTGAATCTGAAGCTGGAAAAACGTGAAATAACAGATGAAAATCACGATGACACACCGCTAAATTTGTCCTTAAAGGTCTCGTTGTCCATTTCAACCGAGCCGAGTAAAGCGTCGATTCCAAGCACATGCTCACAATGTGCGTTTAAAACAATCTACCCAGAGGTGCTCATCATTCATAAGAAACTAGCGCACAAGGACAAGTCTGATAACACGAGAAGGCTAGCGATATCCAGGCAGAAAAGGCATACCGGTTGTCCGCCAGCGTTGGATGGGAAAGACGTTGACCCCTTGCCGATGATTTTCCGAAGTCATCCGAGAAGAACCAAATCGCCAACGCCTTTGCCATCAAAACCGCAAGATAAAACGACCACGAACAAGACGACGTCAGTGCCTAAACAGTCTCCATTGCGAGAAAGTGATGGCCAGAAACTCAAAACACAAAATGAACAACAAGCGAATAGCCAAGAAAGTAGGTTTACAGAGGTGATGAGAAAAAGTACAGGTGGTGCCAAGTACTTACTAGATATGCAGACACCACCACCAGACAGAATAGGGATCGGCGACAGGAGCTACCCAGTAAGAAATGGTGTACTTTGGCCAACCGATACTTCACGAATGTGTCTATCAAGTCGATTCGGTAACTTGCCTTGCATGGATTTAGGCGAGCCGTCCACAAAAAGGTTAAAGTTCAGCTCCATGACTCAAAGTAGAGAAGAAGACGCTGGAGGGGAGAAGGGGAGTTTCAAGAACGTGTCAGAAATGTCAAATCGGTCGCTCGTAGCAGGGAGGGGGAGTATACCAGGGGCGCCCTCTTCTAGCCAGGACGCGTTGGGGGCGGTGAAGAGCTCCTCCGTGGCACTAGGAGGCGCTCTGGACTCGGAGTGGGGCACGATGAACCTGCTGCGCACATGCACGCTCAACGATCTGGCGTCGCTGTATCACACCTCGCCTGGCAACCCTCCGAGAACAGGTGAGTGGATGTAGTCCGCTTTAAAGTGCAAGTGGGATTTTGATGATTTTCTAATTATGACTTGGCTTGGTGGGATAGAACCTGTTTAAACCTTCATTTAACAAAATAAATGTGTTATAATTTAGTTTTATTTGTTTAATCATATAAGTTTCATTATGGTGAAGTTATGGCATTCTGTGTGTGTCATCTGTGCTCAACCAGGAAGTAAAATGATAAACTTAACCGAAAACTAAAAAAAAAAATACTAGTCAAGATTGTGAGTAAAGTCAAAAGTTTGGACAGATTTTTTTTTTTTTTTTAACTATCTACATTTTATAAACCTACAGAAGACGTCACATATATGAAGCAAGTTGCATGGAATTTTGTTAGTAAAGAAAAAAAGTAAAAACTCTACTCTAAATATTTTTCGACTAAACAAAGGTTGGATACTTTGAGGATGGAAAAAAAAAAAAAAAAAAAACAAACAAAAAAGCAGAATTCTTTCACTTTTTTGCTACATATATTTGTATAATATGTAGAAAGTAGTAAAAAAAAAAAAAAACGTGAACGAGAGTGAAAATGTGTAGTCTAATTTGTTATAGGCACTTTTATTCAGCCCCCAACGATACAATGCAACAAAAATATATTTATTTAAATAATTATAAAATGATCTTAGTTTCTTTTATGCATTTGTTCCTGTTCATTTCTTACCCACAGGGGGCAGGACTGTGCTGTACCAACACTTACCCACTTTGCCAAACCTCCCACGGAGAGAATCCCCCGGACCTTTCCCAAACCAGCGCTACGGCAACGTGGACAAAAGTGCCTAAATATGACTTTAAAATGCTTAAAAAGGTAAAACTTGAAAAAACGCTTAAGGGACACTGGAGTTTACAACCACCTGCCTAAAAAAACAAAAAATCCACTTTTTCCTCAAACTTTAAAATATGAATCAAGTTTGACAGATACAGAGCTTTAGTTCACTTTTCACTTTTCAGCTGCTATCTTATTTTGTTATTGGAGACTTGGTTTAAATGTTTTCTAGTAGAAATAGCAGTGTTTTGATTTGTCAAGGGTCACTTGAGTTTTCATTTGTTTGTGACTAAAATCCTCTTTAAAATGTGACTTGTGTGTGTATATATTTGACCCAGATACAAAAGAATTGAGAGAGGATTTAGTGCACAAAGTATCGTCACTGACAGTTTGGGCAGTGACCAGTTTTGACGCCTTCGTATTAAAAGTTGATGATTGAAAATATTTAAACTTTCCAAAATTCTACTGCATTCACAAAAGTAAAAAATCTGAGGTAAAATTGCTTGAGTACAAAATATTTAAACATTGGAGTAGTATTAACTTTTTTATTGGGTCTTACTTGGTATTTTTACTTGTTTCAATTTACATTTTCCCAATTTCAACAAAATCTTCAAATTTTGTTCGTTATTTTGGAGTATTTTCACTCGAAATTGATCTAAAGTTAAAAAAAAAAAAAAAAATGTGCAAAGTGCAAAAACACGATAACGGCATCACTCAAATTATAGTCAAAATGTCCAAGATTTCATTTTTCCTTTTCCCAGTTTCATTTTTGCTTTTTTTTTTTTTTTGCATTCTCTACATTAAAGCTGCACTGCACAACTCAGTGAGCGGTGTGCCAACTCCTCGTCTCCATGGAGATGTCCCACAGCATGGCATTAAACAAGTGTCACATGTCTAAAATGTGTTTAGTCACAGATGCTATTGCTAAAAAAAATGCTTTGATAAACATTCTTACTTTGAGCTGCCTCGCCTCTCCATAAATCTGACTTGTGTCTTGGCCTGATTGCGCCAACTGCTTGTCGTCACGGGGAAAGATGAGTTTAATGCCATACTGCGGAACATTCAATGGAAACGAGCGGGAAAGTTACAAAGTATGGTTTAAAAATTACACTCAAGTCAACTTAAAAGTGCACAGGCTGAAGTGAGAGTAAAAATAAACCTACAAATTGAGATTCAAACAATTTCACTATAAATTAACTATTCAAAATTCAAGTAATTTTAACTTCTAGATTTTTTTGCAGGCTGTGAAATTCGTATTTGCTGAACTGTACAATGCATAAATGTTTTCCTTTCCATAGCACTACGGGACAGGGGATTCCATTGTATCCAAAAGCACATGATATTATTAAAGGGTTGTGTTTTCTTTGGTCTACCTCATATTGGTGCTCGAGACGTTGACTCGTGGTATTTTCTGATCTTTTTGTTTCTGTTACAGGTTTGCTGTAATACTTAGTAGGGTTGAGAATCGAAAGGGTGCAAGTTTTGTGAAAAGACGGTAAATTTACAAAAGGATATAATATGTCCTAAAACAAATTTATACTAAGAGTTCAACATATTTACACATTACAACATCACAGAAAATTCATGTTCAGTTGTTTTCCCAAGTCTTAAAAACATAATTTTGACTTTAATTTCTATTTGTGGTGAAAGCTGTTGCCTTTTTTTCCCCTAAATTTTCAAGTCAGAAGTTGTTTTTTACCAATGTATCAATACGCAGATGCAAACTTGAATTATATCTTATTTTCTGATATTAAGACAGTGAAATAGGCTCACCACAAGCTTTCATTTTGTATTTTTTCACTGTATAAAAATCCTTTCATTCTCAACCCTCTTTATCAAACTGTGGTCGTTTACAGTATGTGCCACTATTATATTGGCTGTGTATTACTTTTCGATGCTCTATTTGCTTTTACACTCAGGGTAATGGGACGTCTGTAACAGCAGCAGACATGGACTTTTGTCTGAAATGCAGATGTTCCAAATTAAATGTGTGAAAGATGAAATTTGAGCTGTAGTCTTAGTTGGTATTTTTCTATAGGACTTCACAAATTTGGAAAAAAAAAATGAAAAAAAAATTGAAGCCCGAATTTTCTGACGAGTTTTGCAATTAGACTTGGGATTAATGTTTAAAAAGTAGAATATGAAACCTAAATAACTGCATTTTTTTGCTATTTAGACGATTGCGCCGACTCAAATTGTGATTTTGATGCGAGTGTGAGCAGCTCTGATGTTCTATGCAGCGTCTGGTTTTCAAGAGACCTTTTGTGTGTTACTCTATGTACAAGAACAGAAGCAGCTATTTGGGTTAAAGATGCACTGAGGAACATTTCTTGTCGGGGGAGAGTTCGCTCGTCGTCTTTGAAATGTTATTGCTTTGCCTGGAATGTTCCACAGTACGGCATTAAACTTTATAACTAGCATTTATTTAATTGCTGGTTTTTTGCAGAAACTAAAACAAATGCATTCTTTTTTTGAGTGGCTCGCCTTTCCATAGATCTGACTCGTAACTTGACTTTTCAGTGTCGTGCTTTTAAACTTCTGTATATCCATGGATACAGCGTGAGCTCGCATTTCCACAGATCTGACTCTTAATGTGTGTTTTTGGCGGCATCTGTTTGTAACCAGGGATATATAGAAGTTTAATCTCATACTGAGTGGCTCGCCTTTCCACAGATCTGACACGTAACATGGCTTTTTTGCGACATGTGCTTTTTGGCGACATGTGTTTCGTAACCACATGCACACATAGAGGGTAATCGCATATAGAAGGTGATACTGAGTGGCTCGCCTTTCCACAGATCTGACTCGCAACATGGCTTTTTGGCGACATGTGTTTGTAACCATGGATATATAGAAGTTTCACAGCATACTGAGTGACTCGCCTTTCCACAGATCTGACCTGCGGACACAGAGGTTTAATACCACACCGCGTCACATTCTAGGCAAAGCGATAACATCTCCATGGAGACGAGCAGCAGCAGAAACGTCCCGCAGTGCGTCTTTAGCGGCTGGTTTAACACTGTGAAACTAAACCTCGGTTCTCCTCAGGTTTTCAGACGAGCTCTTTAAAAGCCTGATGAAATATTTGCGCCGCTTGGCTTTGGTTAAGTTATTATTTCCCTTTATGTGGTACTCTGTTACGTGTACTTGTGTAAAGACGATGATATTGTTTAAGATTTGTATTTCACATTTCAATAATAAAATATAAGTATGAGATGAGCTGGAGTTTTTGTCGTTCGTCAGATGGTGAAAAGTGGAGTTTTTGCTTTTAGTATTTTTTTAAAATTTTTAGACTTAAAATGTCCTACAGTCCTTTAGAAAAAAAAAAATATAAATATGAAAACGATCAAACTACAATTTTAACATTTTATTAAATATACAGGAATGACATTTTTAACATTTTAACTTAAAATATTTTCTATACTTAATTTGGTTGTTTCAAATTAATGCAACTGTTACATTGATTTAAAGCTTCTGCCTCAAATAAAAAAAATTAAAAATAAACCTTAAAAAAAAGGGGGTAAAATCAGCCCATATTACTGAAAGAATATTTAAATTTTTTGGTGGACAGTATTTTTTTTTTTTTTAATAAATCTATTGAACTCAGAAATCTCAGTGTTTGACCTTCCTGTTTACTCCAAGCAGTTACTCAGTGTGGCCGCTAGATGGCAGTGTTGACAAGCGATTGGATAGACATAGTTGGAGACTTCGGCCCACAGCATCAGACATTAGGCCTGTGTCTTCGTGTTTTTTTGTTTTTTTTTTTTTTATTTTTTTATATGCAAATAGTCAATTACATGTTTATATTATTTAAAAAAAAACACCTTGAAAAACAAAATTTTTACTATGAGCAAAACTGGAACCCAACCTCCTGCCATCACCTGGTTCTCCCCATCTGCATAAAGAAGGTTAATGCTATACTGTGGAACATTCAGGCAAAGCATTAACAGCTACACGGAGACGAACAGGTGGTGGACCCTCCATCCGAAAAGTTACATATTATACCTTTAAATCGCCTTAGTGTGACCAGGAATTCTCTATTTGCACATTAACAGTAAATCATAAAAAACAGCGACATAAGTTCGTGATTCGTAGTTTTTAAATGATGATGGTTCATTGTGGGTTGAACATTTTTTCGTCTGATTGTGTCCAGCCCTGTCCTTTTCCAGACTCATCCAGAACAAATCCAGTTGAAATGATTCCGGTTGTTGATGTTGGAAAACACTCACTGGTCCCTGCACATGTGCTGCACATTTATTTCCTTTCGCATTTATTGTCTCCATACTTAAAAAAAAAAAAAAATCAATATAATCAGTGAAAATATTTGATGAAAGCTGCTCAGAGTCCATAAAATAATCTGAATCCGAACAGACTTTATAGATGAGATTGACTGCAGTTTAATTTTATGTTCTTAAACTCTTCATATTGGAAAAACTGTTGTTTCTTGACGTTGCAGAACAGAGCTGTGGCCCAGTGGGTTTCTGGGTAATAAAGGTTCCTTAAATTAGACTTTTTTTTTTATGGGAAAATGACCCGATCGCTGTCGACTTGGAGCTAGTTTTCAACACATTTTCATATTGTCTCATTGTGTATTTACAGGTTTCTACTTCCTGTTTATAGGCGCCATTTTGAGGACTTTTGATAATACATATTTGGTTTTGAATGTGTCTAATTTGACTGTGAACATGTTTGTTAACTGTAAAAATAGCCGTGTCCTAAATGTGTGAATGACGTAAAGACTCCACAATTTGTTGTTGAAGAGGCTCCGGGTTTGTGTCGTCTTTAAAACACGATAAATATGAAACTTTTCAAATATTCAAACATAACGACGACTTATGGTCAGAGTTTAGACGAGAAACGCTGCGAGACTCAGACATGAGACACTGAATGTGTCACACGTCCACTTCTGCAGTCGGAGGAGAGAGGGAGAGAGAGGAGAGGAGAGAGAAGAGAAGAGAGAGAGGGAGAGAGAGAAGAGAAGAGGGGGAGGAGAGAGAGAGAAGAAGAGAGGGGAAATGTCAGAGGGAGAGGGGGAAATGCAGCCGGAGGAGAGAGGAGCAGAAGAGAGGAGAGAGGGAGGAGAGAGGGAGAGAGAGAAGAGAAAGAAGAGAGGGGGAGGAGAGAGAAGAGAAGAAGAGAGAGGGAGGAGAGGGGGAAATGTCACACATCCACTTCTGCAGCCGGAGGAGAGAGAGGAGAGAGAGAGGAGAGAAGGAGGAGAGGAAGAGAGGGGGAGAGAGAGAAGAGAAAAGAGAGAGGGAGGAGAGAGGAGAGAAAGAAGAGAGGGGGAGGAGAGAGAAGAGAAGAAGAGAGAGGGAGGAGAGAGAGGAGAGGAGGAAATATCACACATCCACTCCTGCAGTCGAAGAACGAAGGGAGAGAGGGAGGAGGAGGGAGAGACAGGGAGAGGAGAGGGGTAAAAAAAGAGAGAGAGAGAGGAGAGAAAGACGAGGAGAGAAGAGAAAGAGGAGGGGGGAAATGGTGAGAGACACAGGAAGGAAAGGGAGGGAGAGATAGGTGAAAAAGAGTGAAAGAGGGGGAGGCAAGAAGAGAAAAAGGAGAGGGGGGTGAAAATGGGTGAGAGGGAGAGGAGAGGGCAAGAGAGAAGTGGAGGGGGGTTGAAAAAGGAAGTGAAAATGGGTGAGAGGGTGAGGAGAGAGAAAAGAATGAGGAAGGGGGAAAATG
The DNA here is from genome assembly GCA_019594935.1 of Periophthalmus modestus. Taxonomy (NCBI): domain Eukaryota; kingdom Metazoa; phylum Chordata; class Actinopteri; order Gobiiformes; family Gobiidae; genus Periophthalmus; species Periophthalmus modestus. The sequence continues at coordinate 30,953,148 of JAIEZT010000084.1, forward strand.
GAGAGACACAGGGGGGTGAGAGGTGAGAGGGAGGATAGAGACAAGAAGAGAAGAGGGAGAGAGGGTTGAAAATGGGTTGAGACAGAAGGAGAGAAGACACACGGGGGAAGGGAAAGAGAGGGTGAGAGAAGTGGAGGAGTGGTGAAAATGGGGAGAAGAGAGACGGGGGGAGGAAGAGGGCCGAGAAAAAGTGAGAGAGGAGGAAGGGGACGAGTTGTGAAAGAGTTGTGGGTGAGAGACAGAGGGAGACAGAGGGGGAGGAGGGGGAGGTGTCGTGTGATGCTAAGTGAAAGTCTCATGTTGCCGTGGTGATTACACAGGCCCATGGGCCAGATCCACTAATGTGGCTAATGCAATAGATTATACAGAGCACAGGCCCACGGGACACAGCACATGTGTCTACTGCACTGAGGAGGAGAGGAGGAGGAGAGAGAGAGGGAGAGGGAGGGGAGGAGAGAGGGAGGGGAGGAGAGGGAGGGAGGAGAGGAGGAGGAGGGAGAGAGGGAGCACAGGCCCACAGGACACAACACATGTGGGTGCACCGAGGAGGAGACGAGGAGGAGAGGAGGAGGAGAGGAGAGGGGGAGGAGAGGGAGGACAGGCCCACGGGACACAACTCATGTGTGGTTACTGCACCGAGGAGGAGAGGAGGGGGAGGAGAAGAGGAGGAGGAGAGAGGAGAGGAGGAGGATGAGAGGGAGGAGAGGGAGGAGAGGGAGCACAGGCCCCACGGGACACAACCGCATGTGTCTACTGCACCGAGGAGGAGAAGAGGAGGAGAGGAGAGAGGGAGGAGGAGAGGGAGGAGAGGGAGGAGAGGGAGGACAGGCCCACGGGACACAACACATGTGTCTACTGACTGCACCGAGGAGAGGAGGAGGAGAGAGGGAGGAGGGAGGAGGAGAGAGAGGGAGGACAGGCCCACGGGACACAACACATGTGTCTACTGCACCGAGGAGGAGAGGAGGAGAGAGGGAGGAGAAGAGGAGGAGGAGAGGGAGGACAGGCCCACGGGGACACAACACATGTGTCTACTGCACCGAGGAGGAGAGGAGGGAGGGGAGGAGGAGGAGGAGAGGAGGAGAGAGGGAGGACAGGCCCACGGGACACAACACATGTGTCTACTGCACCGAGGAGGAGAGGAGGAGAGGGAGGAGAGGGAGAGGAGGAGAGGAGAGGGAGGACAGGCCCACGGGACACAACACATGTGTCTGCTGCACCGAGGAGGAGAGGAGGAGAGAGGGAGGAGGAGAAGAGGAGGAGGAGAGAGGGAGGACAGGCCCACGGGACACAACACATGTGTCTACTGGAGGAGACCGAGGAGGAGAGGAGGAGGAGAGGAGGAGGAGAGAGAGGGAGGACAGGCCCACGGGACACAACACATGTGTCTACTGCACCGAGGAGGAGAGGAGGAGAGAGGGAGGAGGAGAGGAGGAGAGAGAGAGGAGGAGAGGGAGGACAGGCCCACGGGACACAACACATGTGTCTACTGCACCGAGGAGGAGAGGAGGAGAGAGGGAGGAGGAGGAGAGGGAGGAGAGAGAGGGAGGGTTTAGGGAGAGAGGATGTGTCTACTGGAGGGAGGAGAGAGAGGGGAGGAGAGAGGAGGGAGGAGGAGGAGGAGGAGAGGGAGCACAGGCCCACGGGACACAACACATGTGTCTACTGCACCGAGGAGGGAGGAGAGAGGGAGGAGAGAGGGGAGGAGGAGGAGGAGAGGGAGCACAGGCCCACGGGACACAACACATGTGTCTACTGCACCGAGGAGGAGAGGAGGAGAGAGAGGAGGAGAGAGGAGAGAGGGAGGAGGAGAGGGGGAGGAGAGGGAGCACAGGAGGGAAAAGACAGGTCTACTGCACCGAGGAGGAGAGGAGAGGAGAGGAGAGAGGGAGGGGAGGAGAGAGGGAGGAGGGGGAGCACAGGCCCACGGGACACAACACATGTGTCTACTGCAGCCGAGGAGAGAGGAGGAGGAGAGGAGAGAGGAGGAGGAGAGGAGAGGGAGCACAGGAGAGGAGAGGAGAGGGGGAGGTCTACTGGCACGGAGAGGAGAGGGGGCGGAGGAGAGGAGGAGAGGAGGAGAGGGAGGAGGAGAGGGAGGAGAGGGAGGACAGGTCGATGGGACACAAACACAGGCTACTGCACGAGGAGGAGGAGAGGAGGAGAGAGAGGAGGGAGGAGAGAGAGGAGGAGAGAAGGAGGAGGAGAGGGAGGACAGGCCCACGGGACACAACACATGGGGTCTACTGCACCGAGGAGGAGAGCAGGAGGAGGAGAGAGGAGAGGAGGAGGAGAGGGAGGAGGAGCAGAGAGGAGAGGAGGAGAGGGAGGGAGGCCCACAGAACACAACACGGATGAGGGAGGAGCAGAGGGAGGAAGATGGAGAGAGGGAGGAGAGGAGAGGGGGAGGAGGAGAGAGGGAGGACAGAGACGGGACACGCTAACACATTTGTCTACTGCACCAACACAGAGAGAGGGAGGAGAGAGGAGAAGGAGGAGAGAGCGGAGGAGAGGAGAGAGGAGGAGAGGGAGGAGGAGAGGCAGGGGAGGAGAGGAGGCCCAGAGAGGAAACCTGGTTCTTGTCTACTGCGGAAGCCAACACGGAGGAGAGGAGGAGGGGGAGGAGGAGGAGAGAGAGAGGGGGGGGGGGGGAGGAGAGGAGGGGAGGAGAGGGAGGGGAGGAGGGAGAGGAGTTGAGGGAGAGGAGGAGAGGAGAGGGGGGGGAGAGGGAAGAGAGGGAGAGGGAGAAGGAAGAGAGGGACGAGAGGAGGGAGAGTTAAGAGAGGAGGGAGAGGGAAGAGAGGAGGGAGAGTTAAGGAGGGGGGAGAGTTAAGAAAGGGGAGAGGGAAGAGAGGGAGGGAGGGGGACAAGAGGAGGGAGAGTTAAGAGAGGGATGAGAGGGTGCAAAATGGTGGAGGAGAGCAAAAAAAGAGGGAAGGAAGGGAGATCGCCTTATTCTCTTCTTCCCTCTCTTTTTTTCCTCTCTCTCTCTCTTCCACCCTCTCTTCACTCACTCCCCCTACCTCCCTCTTTGTCCGTCTCTCCCTCCCTCCTCCATCTCTCCTCTCACTCTTTCTCTTTGGATCATTTTACACATGTCTCTTGATGCCCAGAATTATCTTACAGAGAGATTTGAATATTTTATTTCCAATTTTCAGTTTCACCTCTTTTTTTTTTTTTTTAAATCTAAAATAATCCCCAGTTTGGCTCAGAGTTGACACCTCCTCCTCCAATTTTTTAATTTTTGTTTTTTTTTTTTTTTTTTTTTATTTTATTTTATTTTATTTTATTTATTTTATTTATTTTATTATTTTATTTTATTGTATTTTATGTATTTTATTGTATTTTATTTATTTTATTTTATTTATTTTATTTTATTTTATTTTATTTTATTTTATTTTATTTTATTATTTATTTTATTATTTTATTTTATTTTATTTTTATTTTATTTTATTTATTTATTTTATTTTATTTTATTTTATTTTATTTTATTTTATTTTATTTTATTTTTTATTTTATTTTATTTTATTTTATTTTATTTATTTTATTTATTTTATTTTATTTATTAAAGGTCATATATTTCTCTATTTTCTAATGGTGAATGTTGTTTCCTCAGGATAAAACAGACCTGGAGTTTTGTTTCATTCACCACAAACCCTGCATATTTAGAATGAAAACACTCTGTTCCACCTTGTGATGTCATCATGTGGTAATACAGGAAGTGCTCCACTGTGTTTTTAAACTCCAAACACCTTCACTAGAATCATTTGGATATTTCAGCTCTGGAACTGCCTATTTCTACTGAACAAAAAGTAAAATGTAGCTGTTAACTTGAAAACTACCACTTCATGACATCACGAGGTGGAACAGAGCGTTTTGAGCGTTGGAGATGTGGACGACAGGACTTTTAAGACGTGGTCCGTGTGAGTCATCTGCTTCATATAAAGTCCAACAGTCATTTGCCAGACTCCATATTGTTATTTGCATGAATTAGCAACTGGGCCACGCAGCGAACGCAAATGTGCTCAGATGTGGAAGGAATTTTAGAGAGAAAGAGAGAAAGTGTCAGCCCATTCCTGAGGGAGGGAAGGAGAGAGGGAGAGAGGGAGGAGAGAGGGAGGAGGGACTGAAACGGAGGAAGAGGAGAGGCAGAAATGAGGAAGCTGGAGGGGCAAGGGTGGGAGAAAGGGAGAGCTTTGTTAAGTTGGGAGAGGAGAAAAAGAGGAGGATGAAAGGTGTAAGGAAGGTGATAGACGACAGAGGAGGTAGAAGAGAGGATGGAGGGAGGAGACGGAGGTGTAGTGAAACAAGAGATGGAGGAGAGGAGGACAGAGAGAGGACTTTAACCTGTTGTCACCCAGAACATGCAAACTCCACACAGACCGGCCCGGGAGTCGAACCTGGAACCTTCCCGTTGTGAGGCGAGAGTTTGATCCACTGAGCCACTGTGACGCTTTGGTTTTATTCACTTTGCTGCAAAAAACTGAACAGGGAAAAATAGAAACGAGTGAAAAGATAAAAGATCAGACTCACAGATCCACCATGAAGTCTGCTCCTTCAGGCCTGTGCTCTACTTTTACTCTCATCCCTCGCTTTCTCTCTCCTCTCCCTCTTTCACTCCCTTCCTCACTCTCGTTCTCTCTCTCCTCTCTCTCTCCCTCCCTCTCTCTCTTTCTCTCTCCTCCTCTCTCCCTCGCTGTCATTCTCTCTCCTCTCTCCCTCCCTCCCGTTCTTTCACTCTCTTCCTCTCTTCCTCCCTCTTTCACTCCCTCCCTCATTTTCTTCTTCTCTCTCACGCTCTCTCCGTCCTCTTTCACTCCCTCCCTCATTCTTATTCTCTCTCCTCCTCTCTCCCTCCCTCTTTCACTCCCTCTCTCTCTTTCTCTCTCCTCCTCCTCTCTCTCCCTGGATCTCTTTCTCTCTCCTCCTCTCTCCCTCCCTCTTTCACTCCCTTCCTCTCGTTCTCTCTCCTCCTCTCTTCTCTCCCTCTCTCTTTCACTCCCTCCCTCTCATTCTCCACCACTGCTCCTCTCCCTCTCCCCTCCTTCTCTCTCCCCCTTTGTCTCTTTTTCTCCCTCTCTCCCTCCCTCCCTCTCGCTCTCTTCCTGCACACATCCACCTGCTCCTCTCCATCTCTCTTCCCCTCTCGCTTCTTCCCTCCCTCTCTCCCCCCTCCCTCTCCTTCCTTCCCTTCCCCTCTCTCTTTCTCCCTCCCTCTCTCCCCCCTCTGCTCTCCCCTCCTTCTCGTTCCCTCCCTGTCTCTTTTTCTCCCTTGCTCCCTCCCTGTCTCCTTTTCTCCTTCCCTCCCTCTGTCTCTTTTTCCCTCCCTCTCTCTCTTTTTCCCTCCCTCTGCTCTCCCCTCCTTCTCTCTCCCTCTCTGTCTCTTTTTCTCCCTCCCTTTCTCCCTCCCTTTCTCCCTCCCTCCCTCCTTCTCTCTCTCTCTCCTCCACACATCCACCTGCTCCTCTCCATCCCTCTCGCTCCTTTCCCTCTCTCTCCCCCCCCCCTCCCTCTTCTTCCTTCCTTCCTTCCCTCCCCCTCTCTCTTTCTCCCTCCCTCTCTCTCCCCCCTCTCTCTCCCCCTCCCTCCTTCCCTCCTTCTCTCTCTCCTCCTGCACAGATCCACATGCTCCTCTCCATCCCTCTCCTCCTCTTGCTCCTTCCCTTCCTCTCTCTCTCCCCCCTCCCTCTCCTTCTTTCTCTCCCTCTCTCCCCCTCCTTCTCTCCCTCCCTCCCTCCCTCCCTCCCCCTCCTTCCCTCTCTCTCTCCCTCCTCCTGCACACATCCACCTGCTCTTCTTCTTCTCCTCCTCTGCAGTGTCTCCAGACTCTCTCTCTCTAAAGTGCTGTTTCCGCACCATCACTATAGGCTCCATAAATGACGCCCCATTGCCTCTCCTCCTTTTCGCTCCTCCTCTCCTCTTCCATCTTCCTCTCCTGTCCCTATCCTCCTCTAACCTTCTCTCCTCCTACTCTCCATCACCCTCTCTCCTCCTCCCTCTCCCTCTCCTTGTCTTCACCCTCCCCAAACTCTCCTCTTCCCCTTTTCTTCCCCTCTTCCCCTCTTGCCCTCCTCTCCTCCGTCTCCACCTCTCTTTGTCCACACTTTCCTTCTCCTCCTCCTCCTCTCTTGATCACTCTCTCATCCTCCTCTCCCTTACCTCCCCTCATTCTTCTCATCTCTTTTCTTCCTCCCTCTTCTTCACTGCCTTACCTCCCCCAATTTCTCCGTCTGTCCTTTTCTTCTCCATTTTAATTTGCTTCTCTCTCATCTTAACCTCCCTCTCTCTCTCCGTTCTCCTCCTCCCTTTTGTCTCATCTCCTTGTCCCTCTTTCCCTCCTTTTCTGCTCTCATCACTCTCTTCTTCTTCCCTCCCCTCTTCCCCTCTCCTGCTCCCATTCTCTATAATCCCCTCCTTTTCTCCTCTTATATCTTTCTTCCTCTCATCTCTTTCCTCTCCTCCCATTCTCTATTATCTCCTCCCTCCTCTCCCTCGTTCTCTATTATCTCCTCCCTCCTCTCCCTCGTTCTCTGCTCCTGGGTTATTGTTTCTCTCGGATGATTGATTGATGGATGGCGCCTGACACTTGAATGAAGTCGTTTTCACTGCGTCCCTCTCCCTCCCTCCCTCCCTCCCTCCATCCCTCTCTCTCTCTCTTTCCCTCCCCCTCTCTTTCTCCGACGCTCCGTATATTTCCTCTCGCTCCACGGCTCATCGCTCGCCCGTGTCGTTCATTTACACCGTGTTCCCTAAAGGACCTTTTTTAGGGCCTTCTTCTCTCGCTCTCTTTATCTTCCCCCTCTCCTGCTCGATTTAATACCCTCACTATATCTCTATCTCCCCTCTCTCTTTCTCTCCCTCTCTCCATCCTCCCTCTTTCCTCCCTCCTTCATTACCCTCTCTCTCTCGCTCTTGTTTCGCTCACTGTCATGGCTCCGACGAGACAGGACCAGATCTGTGATATAAGTTTTACACATGTGGGTGCAATAATACGAGCAATAATCCATCCACAGTAACCCTGCATTATTAGT